>NW_017547090.1:282600-427377 GCF_001854935.1 Bemisia tabaci
CGAGCCGAGGTTGCATCTCCATGGTTCATCCGACTATCGGGCGGATGGTCTGCCAAGCAATCCGCCGGGCGCTCTGTCACCCGACAGAGCGCCCGGGGGGCTTTTTGACGTACCCTCCATCCGGCAGTCGGACGAACTGTTAAGACGCACCTTCGACTCTAAGGCCGTCGTTACACGAACAAACAGCGAGCAGACCCCCAACCTAGTGAAGGTCACCAACGTTCATCGATGCTTATCGGTGAGCATTGATGAGCTCCGCTCGGACGGGGATCCGTTGGCGATTTTGTCCGTGTAACGAGGGCCTCGGGTGGCCATGCGTGTGGTGGTGGTGATGCAGTTGCAGAAGCCCGGGGGTTTTGGGGGGCACCGTCCATAGGAGGTCAGCGCCAGCAGGTCTGGGCGCGGGCCTGCGGATGGGATCCTCGCCGGAGCTGCACGAGCGGCGGTCATCGTTGGACGTCTCGACCGTGGGAGGCAAGTCGCGATGAACACAACTCGGGTTCCCGGGAACCCGGGTTCAGCGGAACCGTTTTGAGGCCTTATAAGAATCACCTCCAGACATTATACAATACACCTCAAGGCCGTATACGGGTGGATTTCAGCTAATGGGAGAAAATATGGGAAAGACGTGTAACTGGTTGCTCAAAACTTTCAATTATAATATTTTCTCTTAATGTTTGGTTTTTTGCGTAGAACCAGGTCACATCAACCACGAAAAAATTCCCCAGGAGATTTGAATAACTCTAAACCTTTTTTTCGACGTGCTAAATAGTGAAAATGTCAGTTTTGTGACGTGTAACTCGGGGGTAATCAATGTATCAAATCGTTATATGAATAAGCCAGGACCTTTAGCGAGCTTTGTCTAATTTTTTTTAAGTCTTGAATGTATATTGTTTGATATAATATGCATTAAAACACCAGAAAACTATATTATTCAATTTAATTTGAGACTTGAAGCGTGTAACTCAATATTATGTCAATTTGGTGGCACTATGCGTTTTAGTTCGTGGCCACTCAAGAGATAGCGCCAGTGTGCGGATTAAGGCATGACTGCGGAAAGGGGGAACGAACAGACGTGTACCTGATAAGTCCACTTATTTCTTCCAATTTCAGCATACCTAATTTCAGTTTTTTCCATGAATTTTGGAGTGTCTCACTTATTCAATGTCAGTTTGGTGACGCTGCTTTCCATCAAAAATTTTGGTGGAATATGTGAGCAAATATTTTTTTCTTACATCTACATAGGTGGCCTCTCGACCTAAACTCAATTATTCGTTTGATTTTGTTACTGTAAATTGGCAGGAAAAATTAATAACAGCAAAATGTCAGTTTGGTGACGTCACCAAACCTGACATGTCCAAACCAAACTGACATGTCAAGCTTGGTAAAGAAAAATAATCGTGAAGAATTGCGATGCACGTAATTAAATCCTATAGTATGGAGCTTTAAGATAATAGAAAAGTATTCTATAGCTTGATACGGCCAAATCACTTTTCCACTTTTTTTCAGAACCATTTTCTCCCATTAGCTGAAATCCATCCATACCCAGGCACCCACTATGACAACTAAAGAAGCGATCATGCTTACGCATTGAATCGCTGAAAATTGAATTACTCATTAAGACACCCTGACAAATGGAAAGCTCTATGACAACGAAGCTTTCACATACCATGGTCATTTACGATTTTTTTTTCTGGGGGGGGGGGGGGGGGCGTGGTAATTGTTGCCGCGGAAAGTTCGAAGTTACGGACGCGGACCCTTAACTTTAAGTCCCGGGTACTTTAAGGGATGAAAATCCTTGTTTTCTTTAGCTTTATTTTCCTGCCATGAACTCTAATTTTATTTGCCCGTAAAGTTCCCAAAAGGAAGATAGAAATCATTTTTCAACAAAAATAATCCGTTGAAGTTTTGGATACCATTGCCACGTATCCTAATCCTTGACAATTTTAAAGTATTCATATCCACATTTGTAACGCATTTTTAGAGCTTTAAAAATCTGCATTTGAATCCTGCTATCCTGCTTACCGTACTCAATGAACCTACATCTATTACTTATTGCTGTCATCCATGCCGAATTTAAATCTGAAGCTTTATAAATTCCAGATGCCCCTTGAAATTCCGTTGGCTTGAAATCTCCTTTACATCACCTTAAGAGAAATGCACAATTGCACAAACTACATAGCCCCAAAAATATGAACATTAAGTACAGAATGCAAAGTGAAATCATTAAGAAGGACTAGGATAGTAGGTTTTGCGCCGGAAAAGGCTTATTTTCAGCTGCGCCAAAAACTATAATTGTTTGGCTACCTAATCCCAGATGCTCGTAAAGCGATTCCCGAAATTTCTAGCCTTTTCATTACCAAGTTACCTAGCAGGTGACCCATCCCCAGAAACCGGGTTGTGTTTCCGCGCGCCTGCTATGTAATTGATGTTTCAGTATTCTTACTGTTATGTGTTCCCTGCTTATCCCAGCAACTTGAAATTTTGTACAGATGATCTTGATAGGTTGTAGAATAAACGTTCTTGAAAAGAAATGCACAAAATAATCCTTTACGATCGAAAAACAACGACATATCCATGAACCTATTTATTATATCTTTCCTCGCGTGCGAATCAAACTTTCCCGGTCATACAGTGCGCGCGCTATCTAGCGGATCAACATAAAAGCAAGCCAGCGTTGTAGTTCATCTTTTTCCCGATAGATAGCACTCCTCGCATGTTGAATTCGGTTCATATAGAGAACAGCTAGAGGGAGATGAACACGGCAGGGTCAAATCACGGATATATCCGTGCGTGGCGCGGGGGAAGCGCTTATCCGTGCGTGGTAAAGAAAGGGCTAGACATCATTTTTTGTCGAGTTGGTCTCACGATTACTTCAATGAGAAAGATCTGTAGCGAGTATGTTTTGAAGTTTTCATAAATGCAAGTAGGTATGGTAATCCAGAGATAAAGTATCTCAAGTTTTAGGATTCGTAGCAGTAATGTATCTATTCTTATTTGTATACAAATATCTGTGATTGCCCCGGAAAATTATAGGGTTGTATTTCTTCAGAGTACGCACTATTACGGTTTCAGTTTCCCCTCCAAAAGAAAGCAAGAAATAAATTAAATCAAAGTACACTTAGTAATTTTCTTCAGCGCGATCACAGTAAGTTTCATCGAAATTAATTAAGCGCGCTCATATCTCACAAACAATGAACTTTTAATGATCTCCTTTTAAAACTATTGGTATGTAAGTATGTAAATTGCAAATAAAGAGAGGAAAATTAGTTAAATTTTATGCAGCTAATTTTAATTGTAAATCATTCATACAGGGTCTGCAAAAACTTCATCTCAGTAACAAGTTTTTTTATTTTTCATTTTTTTGCCCTGCGATGGGGCTTTTGCCGTAATGCATCGGTACAAACAACCAAAGTAGCAAATAGATTAATGCTCAACTCTGTGAGTTTAATCGCGCGAAACATTAACGCGTATTAGCGCCTACAAGACTGTAGGAATACTCCTCGTATTGCACTTAATAGCACGATCGGCGCACACTGAATCAAGTCAATCAGAGAGGTCGGACACGCAATTTTTAAATCAAACTTCAAAATGTTTAATTCGTCAAATTTAAATACCAAGGAGTGCCTCTTGGAGAAAATTCCTCGAGAAAATCATCGGAAACACTTTTCAAACCTCAAAGTTTTGTATGAACGGAGTTTTAAGCTTTTAAAGTTTCCAAATCTTGTCCGATCTCTCCCATTGACTCGTTCCACTGTGCGGCATCAAACGCATATGAGCGCCTACAAGACTGTAGGAATACTTCACGCATTGCGCATTGCGCGTACCCTACGGTGCGCGCCTGCCTACGCGCTTTAACCGTTGACTATTCGTATAATTTCTCGGTTTGAAAGTAAAATGTATTCGAAGTCCTAATATTTCTATGTTCAAGGAATATAAATTTGCTGAGTCACGATTGAATTTTTAGCCTTCCGTGACGCCAAAAGTGAGAAAACCGCTCTTGACTCATTATATTTTCAGGACATCTTTGAGAGCTTTCCGCCAAAAAATGAAAATCCGATTTCTTTCGACCCCCAACTCGACGAAAATCGCTTCCTTGAAAATGCTCCTGTGGATTATTTTCCCTCGGATGGTCACATATCCGTTTAATTTTAACTTGAAACTCACAATCAGATGATACCATGTAGAGTCCAATTAAACTTCAGTAGAAAATATCGAACGTTACTAAAAGAGTTGGTCCTGTATATATTTGAACAAATATAATGGAAGCATTCGGATCATGTTAGTTGCAGCCGCGTGTAAAAAACGATCAACCCTCCGTTCAAGCTTTTATTCTCAATCCAGATTGCGGATGAATATTTCCCGCACCGTAAGGATATGAACGTCTCGATCTTTTCCTTGAAATTTGATCGAATGTAAAAACATTTTTCCGAATATTAAACTGATCTATTACTTACGAACCTTAATAAGATTGACATCTTACGTATGCTTATAATGGGGTAACCCTTTACTTTCTCGCTTCTTTTTTTCGGAAATCATCGAGATTTTGCAAGTCTGTTCTGAGCCATATCATTCCAAAGGTGTTCGATTTTTTTTTTGGGGGGGGGGGGGAAGCAAGTGTTTGCGTTTTTCGCTATTTTTCTTCAGTCACGCAGCTCCCATTTTTTGTGTCGCATGAAGCTCAAATGTTCGTCAGGATCCTCTCTTCAGTAGTAGCTTCACTGGCGCATTTAATCTCTTCTTCACGTTATTCTCAAAATTTCCAAGGTTTTGAAGTTTTTTTAAATGAAAATACCTCGATTATTCCTGAAATAATAAGTGACTATTTGTGAAAATAGGGGGTACGTTCCCTGGTCGCTACGCGGCCAAACCCCTTGAAGGCCGTCTCGCGGCCCTTTTTTGTAGTCGCAGGCTTTCAGCCACTGGGCAACCTTCTATACATAGCGGCATCATTTGGGGAGTATTCTGCGAATTAGCTAACTTTTATAACATGATTGTAATAAAATCTGGGTCCTATTTCAAAAATCTGATTAGAGCAGGCTCATTTAAGGACTATCAACTGTCGATAGGCGCAAAATTCATGGAAATCGGTATTGTAGAACGCTCAAACAAACTGTGACCAACAATGAAAAGTTACAGTATTTCAATGGGAGAATTCGCAATCTTTACCACGCACTATACAAAAACCTGTGGTCCATATTTCCAAAATTTGACCAATGCGGGCTCATGTAAGGTATAGCTACAAAAATCATGAAAATCGGCCCGGTATAGAACGCTAGAACTAAGCGTTACTAGAAGTGAAAATTTAGGAGGCTTGAGACTTAACAGTACAGAGAGCTAGTGAAGAAGCTTCACAAAAACTTCAAATGAAATATTGCGTTTTAATTTTTTCTCAAAGATGAAAGGAAATAAAGTAAAATTCGGAAACTTCGATTGAAATTCTTCATCGAGACGTTTGGTTTTGTTAGTTAGTTTGTCAGTTTTGTTGTTTAGTTTTTTTGAGCCGAGTTTCCTAACTCTATAGGGAGGATTCGCGCGGTTACTGGCAATAACAGCTGTTGAGATACGGAAAGAGGGCCGAGGTAAAGCTGTAGCTTGGGGGCTATGGTAGACGGAACGACTTCTCGGTTTTTCTCGGTCACAATTTTTTTGACTCTGGAGTCTAATTCGTACACTTATTGATAATAACGAGACGTATGTTATTCGTCAGTCAGGGGCGAACTTGTGGGCCAAAAATTTAACCGGCAATATACCTAGTATAGGTCCATCAGTGCTTGAACCGGCCCATTTTAGGTGTTTTTCCACGGTGAAGGAGCTTAACCGGCTCAAAATTATCCTGTGTATCGACTGGTCCACTGGAATACGTCGCGGTGTTTCCGCCTGCCGTTTCATTCCCCCAGTAATAATTTTTTATCAAAACTAATATTTTCTCAAGTGGATAAGTAAATGATGAAAGACTCTGAAAAGGCTATCGCAGTCAGCAAAAAAAAAAAATATATATATATATATATTAATGTTGTTAATTTGCCCTCCTCGTAACCTCTGTGTATAAGAACTTAGGAATTGCTCTCACAGCCTGGCCGAAATCACCGCACTGCGTGCGGGTAGAGACGAAACGGGCAGTGACGGCAATAACTGAACGGTTTATTTGAAGAAGGTGTACAGCCATCGGTTTTTCAAAAATTGGGTTTCGACGGAATATTCTTCGTTGAGGGTGGACACAACAGTACGTACCACAGAGCGATTCTACCTAAATTGCTCCTTAAGTTCCTTTTTTTTTACTAACATTTGAATATCTGATTTTGTGGTAAAAGATCGTAAGTTCCCAGCGCAGAACTGGTACTTTTTAATTGTATAAACCACGAGTAATAAGGGCACAAACTACGATTCTTAACTTTTTCATGGAATACTCATGCTACCTATTTGATTTTTTCATAGTAATGCTGAAAATGACAGTACTGAGCGGTGACAGTACTGAGCGGTTTTGTAGGAGAGGGTTGTATCCGCCGAAATTTCAAACATTTTAACAGGTTCTTGCTCCATCTCTCAGACCCTGCTCTCGGTTTTATTACAAATGGAATATAAAGCATTGGTTAATTTTTTCCTGCAGAAATAATGAATAATTGTCGAATAGATAAGTTCTTTCATGTTTTCTCGAAACTTGACTCCTGATGATTACGTCCCTCTTCAAATAACCCGTTCAATCCATTCTACATGCACGAAAAATGAGCTCTTAATGGGTGTTCGGCTGTCAGGCTATTTTCTTCTCCCAGGAAATCTAATAGCCAGGACCAGACTCTTAGGAGTGTTAATCGTGCGCCTAGATCTACTAGCTGTATGGTTACAATGCTCAGGAATCTGGTGCTGGTCAGTAGATTTCCTGATGAGCATATAACACATGCACCTGTAACCAGACAGTCTAATACTTTAGTCATCACTCCATAGACATTTTTATTCATGTGTAAGAACTTAGGAATTGCACTCGCAGCTTGGCCGAAATCGCCGCACTGTGTGCGGGCAGAGTCGAAACAGGCGGCGAGTACAAAAATAAGGTAGGATAAAAGTATTTTAATGAATCAAATTACGATAGGATTTTTCTATCAAGACTACATCTCACATTCAGACACGCTTTCTTAGGATTTTGGTATCAGTCCATTAGATACAACAAGGTCGTCAATCAAACGATTATTATACATGTATGGATTGCCTACCCGTCAGGGGCTGTCGGCGCGGAACTTGGTAGTAGGTAGGACTCGGTCCCGTCCCTTGCATTCTTTTGATAATTTTGCGGGTTATTTTATTTTATGCATCACTTTTCGTTATTCCATAGAAGCATGTGATGTCTACCCGGGATTTCCATTAAACATGGACTTTTTTGGACCCTAAATTTTTCCAACCATGCTCTCAGTTAAAATTGAACCTGGCCAAGTGTCCTCTTAAGATCGTCAGTGTTTTGTTATATCTTTACATCGAGAAAAAACTAAATTAAAATTGAGAGAGCAGAGGAGGCAGGGACTAAATAAAAGCTTTTACTACTATCAATAGACTTTACAATTCCCGTGCCAAAAGGTATCTCATGCGGGTATTGAAGAAACATTTCTCGTATTATCAGGAATTGGGCCGTGCAAATATTACGTAAGGCATTTTGGCCTCATTTTTTACCTCCTGGAGACATCCCCCTCACCCTCTTTAAATTATTCATAAAATATTGAATGAAGCCGAATATTGTACTATATTTTATATAAGCTGAATATTTGTTTAAAACAGAAACAAGTTCCCTTTTTTGAAATGCAAAGTTTCCGTAGATTTGAGCTTGATATACCCCTTCCTTCTGAAGACCACAACACGTTGGTGGATATTTTTCAATGGCAGGTTTTTTTTTTTTTTTTTTTTTTTTTTTTTTTTTTTTTTTTTTTTTTNTTTTTTTTTTTTTTTTTTTTTTTACACTTCTCTCGTTTTCACTAACATAAAGAAGTGCCCACTTTTGCTCGCGAGACTTTCCACTTTGTGTTAGTAACTTCATTAATTGATGCGAGAGCGAACTTGTGAACTTGAACTGGGACAGATTAAAAAGTTAGCTTAGGTTGTGCAGTTTGCATACTCTTGCCTTAAAGAAATATGAAATATTTCACGGCGTCGTGCAACTTTTCGTGAAATTTCAAATTCCAATCGTTTTTGCCTTTCAAGGCACCCTGTTCTAAACTGCCTATAGCCAGCAGGGGCTGTCTGCTGCTTTTTCCAAGCGCTCCCATCGTGAATCCCATTTTCTCGCCTGCTACGACCTACGAATTTTTCTCAAATTGCCGAGTTTGATCCACACGGACCTCTCCAACGTGAACTCTGGATGGAACTCTGATGTCATCTGAACATATTTTTGATCGGTCGGGTCGCAGTTTCAGCTTTCCAAGCGATCGAATTGGACTCAAATACTAGATGGGGTCAGAAGATGTACAAGAGTGCAACGTCGTCACGCACCGTTAAAATAACCCTGTTCCGAAGACTTCATTTAAGCAGTGTGCCAACCCGTTTTTCAGGATTTCTACAATAGTAGTAACCTCTCTGTTCCATGTCAACGCCATTTTTGAATCATTTAAAATACTAGTTTAAAATATGAAGCTGTGTACCCTGTGCTCAAAACGGACCACATCATCAGTTTTCTTGGAGCAACTTTTTTTTTTTTTTTCATGGCAAACATTTTGAATGAGTGCTGAATATGAATTCGATTACGAACTTTTTCGAGCAATACTGTTCTCACTGCACAGAAATTTTTTGATGCATTTTTTTTTATGAAGCAAGTACAATTGATATTTCGCAGCGATCTTTTTCATTTTTACGGATTTTAAATTTTTGACTGAGCGTCCAATGAGAACCACATCACAGATTTGTTTGGCCAATTTTTGTGATGCAGTCAGTCAAAAGTGCTAAAAGTTCTTCAGCGCACGCTTTCACCAGCAAAACACAAGTTTTCTCTGCGCACTATTACACAGCACAGTTGAAGTAATTTCAGCAGAAAAATTTCTACTTTCGAAGTAACTTTGACAATAAAATGGATAAAATCATCCACACATTATCACAGCTGCAATAATTCTCACAAAAATTAGTATGCGAGCATCAATGTTCACATTTTTATCAAAATCAAAGCATTTTCGGAATTTTCAGGGAAGAGGATGCGTTTCCAGTAAATTCTAATTCGCCGACGCCGCGAACTCGAATCATAGCGGGCAATGAACGGGCTCCGTGTGAAGCGCCTTCAACATCGTAGATATACTTCAAACGCTACACATACGTGCCAACGTGCTAATTGCCTATCCTGAGCCTGCCGGCGTGCACGCAACTGTACATCGAGTAAATTCCGCACACGTACAACCCATGAAATAAAGGCTCGATAGGAGGAAGATTCCGAAATTACTCGAAGTTTATGATCGTTCGCCTTAAAACCCGAAAAATCAAGCAAAACCTCAAATAGGATGCTTCTTATTACAGCTTTCAATAATAGTAAGAATGCTCACTGATTGATTTCTTCTACAACGTGATAACAAGACAGAAAAAGTGCGGAGTCGATCGTCACCCGTTGCACGGAGGTTAAGCCGGATAATCGCCAAACGCCGACAGGGTTGTAACTTCAACAAGATGAAAATTAATTCAAGATATGAAAAACCTACGAGGAGGTGCAGATTTCCAGAATGACGTATGTGTCCAACACCGGAACATTGTCGAGCCTACCGAAAGTCAATTTTTAATAATCAACATTTTGGAGTCATCGATGAATTCACCATGACATCGACGAGAAATGCTGTATTCTTTTCTCGCAAGTGAATTTACCATACTTGCAATCGGAGAATGCGCACTCAGTCTCGAAGTACGAAGTATCATACTCGAAGAAGTCAGACTCAGAGAAGTCAGATTCGAAGAAGTTATACTCGTCAGGCTTGAAGTATAACTGCAACCTTTAAGGCGCCTCAAGGAATGCATCCCGGCTTCGTTGTGGTGGTAACTGTGGCGATTACTCAAACTGCGAAATCAGCGTTTTCAAATTGTCTCAATAGTGGCGTCAAATTTTCCCGGAACTGACGAGCAGATCTGCAGCAACAGATTCTACTCGGCCTTAATCCCTGAAAATTTGGAAAGTCAGGAGTATATATGCGCCAAAAATCTGCGGCATCAGCGCTTTCAATTTCTCTCAATAATGGCGTCTAATTTTCACAGAACTGACGAGTGGATCTGCTGAAACAGATTCCACTCGGCCTTAATCTCTGAAAATTTGGCCCAAATCTCTTTTAAATTATCTCAATAGTGGCGTCTAATTTTCACAGAACTGACGAGTAGATCTGCAGAAACAGATTCTACTCGGCCTTAATCTCTGAAAATTTGAAAAGCCAGTAGCATAGATGCGCCCAAAATCTGTGGCATCAGCGCTTTTAAATTATCTCAATGGTGGCGTCTAATTTTCACAGAACTGACGAGTGGATCTGCAGAAACAGATTCTACTCGGCCTTAATCTCTGAAAATTTGAAAAGCCTTCAGCATGGATGTGCCAAAATCCTTCTGATGTGCACGGACAATAGTAAATCTCAGTAATCAACACATGTTACCATTGCACGAAACTGCGAGACTTATCAAAAAAATGCCCTCAGATACCATCAACTTGCCGAGTATAAATTCTTCGTCGGTCTAGCTCTTGAGTCCGAAAACAACTATGCCAGCAGTCATCTAATAGGAGCCGTGATGATTTTGACATTAGTGAATTAGTCATCTGCGCGGAAAAATTTACTTGCAACGCACAGGAGCAAGTGGAAACTGGGTTTAATACCCACTGACCAGAGGCCTACGAAAATATGGCTTATTACGGCACTAGGATGAAGGAACGATTTTTGTTTTGCCAACGAAAATGCTGCTGACGCCATCTTATAGATTTCATCGTGCCAGATCATATAGCAGAACTCTGTATAATTCAACGGAATGGAACATTAGCACTGTTTACTAAACATAATTACTTAACAGAATCAGAAAAATCGGACGTAAAAATTTGTATGGTAAAAATATCATGTATCCTTGTTGGTGCATCGTGAAGGCTCAGCCCTCAATGATATATCCCTGAAAGACGAATCTATTCGTTGCACAGGAAAGAGCTTGTCACGGATATGGAGCATTGCTAAGAAGAGCCATTGCCGGAAATCATTGACTGAAATTGGAAACTGAATTGAAACTGAAACGGTCACTCCGATTAGACAAGACAAGAAGACAACCATTAGACAAGATTATTCCCGAAATTTTTCTTTGGATGGAGAAAGAAGATGAAGACTAGCAATATGAAGGATCGCGCAACGTGAACAACGTGTGGATAGGAAACATCGTGGCAACTTGTGGACGAAAGGTCGTAACGGTGCGGCGTAGATTTTGGGGTTTGATGGCAGATCGTGGAAAAAAAGAAACATGATAAAATGAAGATAAAAAAAATGTAAAGAAGAAAAAAAAATTAAAGAAAGACAAAAACATTAAAGAAAGAAAAAAAACATTAAAGAAAGAAAAAAACATTAAAGAAAGAAAAAAACATTAAAGAAAGAAGAAAACATTAAAGAAAGAAAAAAACATTAAAGAAAGAAATAAACATTAGAGAAAGAAAAAAACATTAAAGAAAGAAAAAAAACATTAAAGGAAGAAAAAAACATTAAAGAAAGAAAAATGGAAAAAAATAAAAAAAATGAAAAACAAAAACAAAAAATGAAAAAGATTAGGTATGTGTTTTAATGTATTTTTTTTTAGTTTGTAAATGAAAGTCTGTAGCTTAGAGCCAAAGGATTGTATCTACATATCTCTCATTTTAAGGCTTCTTGGAAAATATGGTTACACTCTCTACTCCCCATTTCTCGTTTTTTAATTTCCATTTTTAAATTAATCGTCCTCATTTAAGTTAACCAAATTTTTCAAACTTTTCAGTAACTAGCAAGCTTGATTTAGCATTCCGCACAAATGCCGTTATTTTAACTCTCCGAATGATATTAGTTACGACCGTTTGGCTCTGAGTAATGAAATAATGTATTATCCCTATCGAAAATCCCGCTATGAGGCCTTTCAGTTGTTTTTCGCTGCATTTTGTGAACGTAAACTTTCCACGGAAACGCACGGTGAAAACAGCTCTTAGCTCAAACAGCGCTAGGACGTGCTGTTTTGGTAACAGTTATGATTGCAGCTTTGATAATAATGCTATTTTATTATTAGGGTGGGGCAGGCAGGTGGGAATATTGGGAAAAATCTCGGTGGACCGGTCGATATTTAGCGTCAATTTGGATCGCGTTTGGCTCCTTCATCTGACGAAATACAACTAAATTAGGCCGGCTCAAGCATTGAAGGGCGGCCATTTTTCAGTCGCAGTCCGCCCTTGTTTGGGGTCAAATTAATGGTTACCGTATAGATGCGCAATTGTGAGTTAGACCAGAATTTAAGGTTCTGAAAATTGACCTAAAAATTTTAACAACTAAGATTTCCTTTTACTTCATGTGATGCTTTAACTATACTCATGTTCTAATGTAAAGCACAGCGTGTGTTGTGTTTTTGTTCCTTACAACTACACCCCAGATTTTTCATTAGCCGTTTACTCGTGACCCTATGGACACCCTAGTAGCCGTTAGTAAAAACTATCATCATTACTGTAAGCTCTGTGACTGCCGTGGTGTTAATTTTTCAAAGCGTGATAAAGTTGTAAATTTTTAAAAATTTAAATATTAATTTTTTGGTAAAAGGTCGTTCCAAAGATCTGCCGAGCTTGTTTTCATGATTTTCAAGACTATCAATAGATTAGTCCGCCCTAGATGAGCTCGCTCTATTGACGTTAACTCACATGCAGGAGCCCGCAAAGCGCCCCCTAGGGGTTTGGCCGCGTAGAGGCCGGGGGGCATGTACCCCTTTATTTAAAAAGTACTGAGTTATATCATTAGATTTTTCTTTCAATTCATTAACGTGCCCCTACAATTGCATTTTCTATGTTTTATCTCTGCATCTTTAAGAATCAAATTAAGAATAGGCACTTTTTTTATCGTTTATACGAGATTTTCAAAGAATCTTCGTCGAGTTAGTATTTCATTTCGAGCTTCCAGACAATTTCGGATCCTGACGAGCATTGCGAGTGCAACAGTTCAGTAACATTTCACATACAGTGTAATTTTATGAGCGGGAAACAGGGAGAGTGACTTCATTGTAATAGCTCTCTACCCTCCCCAATTTTCTCCTGCTCCGCTAATTAAAAATGAGTCGTTTCGTGAAGAAATGTTAACTTTGCAGGATTTCCTGTCAAGCTTTGTACTTGCTGATCTCTGATGCGACTGAAATTAGAAGAATCGTAAAATCAAAGCATACATTAGATGATGTCAATCTCCGTGTTCTTTGAAGGCTGAATGTCTGCAATACTTTGAGACGTATAAATAAAATTGTTCACATTTTTTAATGTCGCCGACCGCGGTGTTCGGTAAATTCACCTATTTTATAAGCATACATATTTGGACCTTCCTACACGTTTGGAAGTTTCCCAATCAGAGTTTAGAAAGTACGTCCACGGTACAAAATGTGTTGAGAGCAAGATGTCTTGTTTTGAAATATCTCCATTTTTTTACAAAAAAATAAAATATGATTTCTTGCGAAAAACACTTAGGGTTTCCCGTGATCTAGTAGAGTCTGCTATTTTAGTTTGATTAAACATAGCGTAAGAAATGACTATCGTTTGCTGGACATCCTCACTTTTCTAGCAGATCTGAATGCCTCCGTTTTATTGTGTTTAAGTGTAAATATCGAACTTAAACTCTAGATCATATAAATATAATTTTGAAATAATAACGTTAATTTCCATCCTCAAACTTGTTTGCATATTTGAATTTTCAACTTTGATTTAAGATCCCTGTTTTAAGAGCAACTCGAGAGACCAAGATTTAAAAAACCAAATAGGTAATGTCAACACTCCTCCTTTAGATCGATTCCATAATATATATATTAAAAAAAAAAAAAAAAAAAAAAAAAAAAAAAAAAAAAAAAAAAAAAAAAANAAAAAAAAAAAAAAAAAAAAAAAAAAAAAAAAAAAATTATATTCTCTCTATGTTTAACTCTTATGAAGAAAATATTTCAAGTCGTTGGTTACGCAGCTCCACCTCCTGCTCCCCCGTAGTTATTCATAATGGGGGCCAGAAGACTTTATTATTTTACAGTTCTCATGTGATTTTTCTTGGGTGTGACGTATCGTCAGAAAAAAAAAGATGAATCAAGACTTACTTTTCAGTCGAAGTTTTCATTCATTATTAATCCTAATCGTTATCCGAAAGTAATGAAGGTAGATTCTGAACCCTGAAACTCAGGAACTCAATTAGAAAAATCGAGAAAAACCGATTTTTAGTGCATTATTCTCTGAACACCCCTGTACCAAGTTCTAGAATCAGCTTTACGGAGACTCAAGATGATAAATACTTATGAGACTGCGAAGCAGAGAATGCAGTAATCAATACAGTTATTGCAGGAATCAGCAATCGCCGGCCCCCCAAAAAAAAAACAAAAAACAGTGACCTTAGTTAAGTTTGGTTCGGACAGGCCACTCAACCAACTGCTTGGCAAAGCAGAAAGTATCGGCAAGATTTGAAGGCGCCCCAAGCCAGGTCTCCCCGAAGTTCTTTGCCAATGAAACCTTTACTGTGTCGATGAAAATTATTGTTTAACGAGTCGACAAGCATGTCGCTTGCCAATTGCCGGCGATTTCTAACTGTCAGCGACACGTGCAGATTTGAAAAGCTCTAAAAATGTATGAACCCGGTTTAAATTATGTCTTTTTTTCCCGAGAGATAATAAAAGAAACGTAGCAATGATCATTCAGTTTTATAATCCCGACTCACTTATTCTATCTATGACTCGCGTCGTCCATTTAGGCTCCTCCCGAAATAATGCTATTTTTGCACCGTTTCTTTTCCGTCTCGTATTGATGATGATTTACGATTGAATAATGAAGCAATAAATAAAATTAAATTAAAAATATCCCATTGTTAACTTAAAAAAAATTATCAAAAAAATTACTCGTGACTGAAATTATACGTATATTTTTCATCTAATTTACACGCTTCAACCAGATATTTTTCATCATTTTCCCCCTCATTCGTCCATTGTAACGAATCTATAATTTTTTTTTTTCAAAGTGTATCTTAGATTCCGGGGACGACCCGTATAGGGTTGGCGGCAGGGTGTTGACAAAGAGATGTTGCGGTGTCAGTTGCCCGATAACCTCTGGGAAGTCACCTCTGGGAGGACCTCTGGGATATGTTGCGTTTGGGTGTCGTAGAACGCCAGAGTGCGTTGTAAAGCGACTTTATATATATATCAAAGGTGGGTGCCTGGGTGGTTAATCCAGGGTTAATCAGGCCTAAAGAGGTGAAAATTTAAAGTGAAGCCACGTTTCAGAGCGCGGCTCAGTGCTGCGCTCTAGAGGAAACGTGGCGAAAAGCCTGAGGGCCGTAGTCGTTCCTGAAAAAAGTCCTTTCCTTGGGATCAAAGGGGGATCAAGAAAGGTTATCGGAGATCCTTTAAGAAGGACTCCTCAAGGAAAGGAGCCACTTAAAGAACGACCCATGAACACGGCCCTCGAGGTGAATCTTTCAGGGAGGCCTCGTAGGTTCCGCTGCAGGAGCGACTTGCATCTCTCGGCCGCGGCGTACAACGACGACCGACGCCGTCAGTTCCGGTAAAAGTGCCTCCACACGGTCCGTCTGACGGTCGGGCGGACGGCCTGCCAGACGGTCCATCGGGCATTCCGTCGGACGGCATTCCATCGACCTAACTTTACTTTCAGCCTGAGTTTTTCAACCATAGAACGCCATCTGTGTCAAAACATTTTGTCCTAGGGGCTTAAAGAAGGGCCACCATGCGGTTTTTCGAACGGGCAGTTTATTTTTTTGGGAGGGGGGAGCGGCATAGAAAGAGAATTGGGGGCTTATCATGTCAAGGGAGGGGAGAGCATGTTCAGCAGAGGCCGTGGATGGCCCTGCGAACGAATTATTTTTCCGCATCGCAAAAATCCTCCCCTCCCCCCTCGTAATTTTTCTAGTCTCATTAGGGACGGACTGGCCAAAAATTTTCAGAGGCGGGCCTCGCCAAAAAAAAAACAAAAAAAACATTTGGGGTCCACAAAGCCTCTTCATAGAAGCGCCCCCAGGGGTGAGAGTTTCTGTTGGGGCCCCCAGGTTTTGCCAGAAGGGGCCCCTGTAAGGCACATAAAACCTAAGTTTATGAGACGATCAACCCTCAGCCCCATAAGCCAGGGGCCTATCATGTCAAGGGAGGGGAGAGCATGTTCAGCAGAGGCCGTGGATGACCCTGCGAACGAATTATTTTTCCACATCGCAAAAATCCTCCCCTCCCCCCACATAATTTCTCTAATCTCATTAGGGACGGACTGGCTAAAAATGTTCAGGGGCGTGCCCCGCCAAATAAAAAAAACATTTTGGGTCCATAGAGCCTCTTCATAGAGGCCCAGGGGTGAGAGTTTCTGTTGGGGCCCCCAGATTTTGCTAGAAGGGGCCCCTGTAAGACACATGAAACCAAAGTTTATGACATGATCATCCCTAAGCCCCCTAAATCAGTTTGCTCCCCCTCCCCGCTTGATGGGAGGGCCCTAAATGTTAGAAGTGTTCAATTTGGCCCCAAATTTTCCCAAAAAGGGGCCCCCTGTGAGGCACATTGGCGAACGAACAATAGGGGGGGGGCCTGTGAGGCACATTGGCGAACGAACAATAGGGGGNAGGGGGGGGGGGGCCCTGTGAGGCACATTGGCGAACGAACAATAAGGGGGCCCCCTGTGAGGCACATTGGCGAACGAACAATAAGGGGGCCCCCTGTGAGGCACATTGGCGAACGAACAGTAAAGTGGCCCCCTGTGAGGCACATTCGCGAACGAACAATAGGGGGGGCCCCCTGTGAGGCACATTAGCGAACGAACAATAGGGGGGGCCCCCTGTGAGGCACATTGGCGAACGAACAATAGGGGGTGATCGGCTCCCAGCCAGTCCGCCCCCTTTACTCACAGGGCCCCTCCTCAAGCCCCTAGGAATATACGATTCCCGGTGAAAAACCATTATCAGCTGTGACATGGATGGCGCTCCATAGTTGAAGATCCGACAATAGGATGAAAGTGAAGTTGGGTTGGTAGAATGCCGTCCAACGGAATGTCTGAAGGGACCGTCCGGCGAGCCGTCAGCCCGACTGTTGGACGTCGGACCGTTGGACGCACGAGTAGGAGCCATACGCAGACCCTACCCGACCGCTGGCCGGACTTCCGCTGGATGGTGGCCGCCCCATCAACCCTTAGGCTGATTGCTGCTGCATTTTGGTTTTTATCTGAGCATGGTCACCCGCCACGGAAAAAAGGAGTTTGGGTCCGCGACACGAGAGGAACGGTGAAAAGACGTTGCTTCACCATCCCTGTGTCTCGTGACTGCCGTTCAGGGCTGTTTCCGGCCCTGACATGGCAGTTACGAGACACAGGGAGGGTTAAGAAACGTCGTTTTACCTACACCTTGTGTCTCAGACACAAACTCCTTTTTTTCCGTGGCAGGTAGGCGGGGTTCGTTTTTATTTATTTATTTTTTGTTTTTTTTTGTTTTTTGTTTTTTAGGAAGGTAAGTATTACAGGTAAGTATGTCTGGTAAGTATTTACTCTTATTTTCTATTTTCAGGTAAGTTTTAGGTAGGTAAGTATTCAGGTAAGTATTTTTTCTTTTTTGTCCTTCTTAGTGTTATGTAGTTAGTGAAGTAGTTAGAGTAGTTAGTGTAGTCAGTGTAGTAGAAGCAAACTTCATTTTTCTTCTTTTTTCTTTTCTTTTATTTTTCTTCTTTTTTCTTTTCTTTTATTTTTCTTTTCTTTTATTTTTCTTTTCTTTTCCTTCTTTTTTCTTTTCTTTTATTTTTCTTTTCTTTTCCTTCTTTTTTCTTTTCTTTTCTTTTCCTTTTCTCTTTTTTTCTTTTATTTCCTTTTTATTATGTTTCTTCCTTTTTTTCTTTTATTTCCTTTCTATTATTTTTCTTCTTTTTCTTCTTTTATTTCCTTTTTATTGTTTTCTTCTTTTCTTCTTTTATTTCCTTTTTTATTATTTTTCTTCTTTTTTTCTTTTATTTCCTTTTTATTATTTTGCTTCTTTTTTTCTTTTATTTTCTTTTTTTCCATCGTATCCCATTTTCTCCATCACTGTTTTGTCTCCTTCACTCGTTTTCCTTCCTCTTACATTTTCGTCGTTTTGCCTCAGAATTTTCGAACGGAGTCAAGAACAAGACGAAACATCCTTCCATTGAGTACTCATTTGATTTTAAAGTTAATGTATCGTTGTCATTTATAATTATTCATAATCCTCACTTTATATGAAAGATAATAGGTGTCTAATTTGTTGATCCCTATTTGAGTAGGTGAAAAAACCACCAAGATGTAGAGTAATTTTTATTGCGACTGTAATTAAAACTGAAACGTGTCAATTAGGCTGCAGGTTATGAGTTGCGTTGAGTCCAAATTGATTGTTATAATTTACCAAATGACGATTTGGAGAGAGATTTAAATGTTTTAAGATTAAAACTGTATACTGAAATCAGGAGACCGATTGGGCTTCTTTCTCCATCCAAAAACGTGTTCATCAGTGTGTCAATGTACCTACGAGTTTAAGTTGAAATAAATCCCGAATTCTTTCTCTAATTAGAAAATGAGAGAAGAATGAAGATTTCCGGGAGAAAAACACAGCCGTCTTATCACGGGAGCTCCCGTGACATTGAATTTTTACTACTAATTGCATTAACGCGCATTCGTTGGTATTTAGGTTTATGAGCAGAGATGAAAGTTCTTCGCAAATTTATGAGATGAGTGAAAAGTTCTTCGCAAAGTTATGAGATGAGTGAGTGAAAAGTTACTCGCAAAGTCATGAGATTGAGTGAGTGAAAAGTTCTTCGCAAAGTCATGAGATGAGTGAGTGAAAAGTTCTTCGCAAATTTATGAAATGGGTGAAAATTTCTTCGCAAACACATGAGATGAGTCAAATGTTTTTTCAAAGGCAGCTTTCTTTTCAAATGATTGAAACATAAGGAGTATTCGCTGTCTCAGCATGAATACGAACTACGATGCACTCTGTAAATTATTATGAGCATACAAATATATAGGTCGAATTGAAAGTGATTTTTACGCAATTTTGTATTGGTTATGAGAGAAGTTTGAGTGCGTACAACGAAACTGTATTCTAACGGAATTTGCGATCCTCTGTCAGAGCACATCCTAAAGATCACAGGTTGCATTAAAAGTATACTTCTGATATTTTCTTTCTTAGACGAGAGGAATATGAGGAGAATGTAAGTTCATACACTAGAAACGTAGTGACTGAGTCAGACGCTACTTACAGGAAAAAGTGGTATTATCAGCGTTTATATTACCTTATAATCAGAGGCGAAAGTAATAGTTAAATATTTATTGATGAGAGAAATGTAAGAAGTGTATGGGTTAGGGTAGAAACTGAATATTCAGGATAGAATTTTACGGTTTTCCGAGATTACATTTATTTCAGCTTGCAGATTTTTATGCATTTAGCCAAAAGCTTTTTTCAAGGTTATGAGTCGAGTTAAAACCTCCTTGCAGTTTTCTGAGCCGAGTCGGAAGCTTTAGTTAAGTTATGCAGATTTATGAGTCAAGTCGAAAGCTTTATGTAAGTTGTGCACATTTATTGAGTCGAGTCGAAAGCTTTATGTAAGTTGTGCACATTTATGAGTCGAGTCGAAAGCCTTAGTTGAGTTGTACAGATTTATGAGTTGAGTCGAAAACCTTAGTTGAGTTGTGCAGATTTATGAGTTGAGTCGAAAGCTTTAGTTAAGATGTACTTCGTAATGAGAGAATTTGAGATCAATGATGATCCTTTAGACAGAAAAGTTTCTTATATTGTGACGGAATGGTCTGCAATTTCATTGACCTTAAAAACGCGCTTCTATCCCCGCATTCAGATTTATGAGCTGAGATCGAATTAATTTTTACAATATTTTTCATCTCCTCGAGAAATCGGAGGGGATTATAGATTCAATGACCAAAACTGAAAATGTCAGTGACTGAATTGTTTGCTATATTATCTATGAAATCACACCCGTATTTAGATTTTTAAGGCGATTTGAACGTAACGGTTTGGTTTTTATGTTTCTGTTAAATCAGGAAAATTGGAGAGGGAGATATGTCCATATGGTAGAAATTGGTTGAAAATGAGGGCTGCATACCTAGCTCTCATGGAACAGTTCAAATTTAATATAAATGAAATATCCTTTTGTATCTCTGTTCAATGGGAACTATTTTTACAATTTGAGTCCCAATTACTGTTCACATCCCCCCCTCCCTTCAATGACATATTGCGGGGAGGCATTGTTAGTTGCTGAACCCATTACCTATACCCACTTAACAATTAAAGTGTAAGAAATCCACTCAGATTTGATTTAGGAACCCCTTTCACAGCGGTATAACCTCCAACCAAAATTTAATAAAATGTTGATGCTCTGTAACCTCCTCCGGACGCCAAACGTCCAGGTTTAATAGAAATAATATTGTTCGGACAGCATAGCATGGGCGATCAGACTATTGAACCTATGACAAATATTTTCTCGAATTACGATCAGACTTTACGATAATAAACATGGTTGAGCTCTATTTTTGTTTGCTTTGAATTGAGCACGGAACTAAGAATAACCACTGAGTTACCATTTATATATTTCTGATATGAATCCAGTCGACTCCTTAAAACTATCAATCATTACCTCTCAACTATTTTTATTTTATTTTATTGTTATTCATTTTCGTATGCATTTTGAACACTATGTAACATGGGCAGAATTTAAATCAGCGTAGACGAACGAATCTGTGTCTTCAACCAATATTAATTATCATTTTACATCTTTTTATGGCCAAGTTTTTCAGTTTCTCAGTGATAGTGTTGTGAGTGCTTTCAGCTTGGCGTCGGGCAATTGGATAACCTTCTGCTGGTACGTATCTAAAAATTTTACTTTTTCCTTTTCTTCCCTCTTAAATTTGACCTAATCTTAATCTGCCTCAGAATGAATTAACTGTCGCAGGTAAAAGGAACTCTTTGTTGGACTGACTGCATTTTGCAAGAAGGAACTACAATTTATGGACCATACATAGAAGAACCTATCTTTAAAGGAGAAAATGGCACTTACGTCGTTTTTAAATGAGGCAGAAATTGTAGTTCCTGGTGGCACAATGTAGTCCTCCTATCGTTATAGCAACGAGTGAGGTGTATCAGTATTAGAAATCGGAAGTGATGTCATGGTTTGATTCATATCGGGTCAAAATTGCGTTTCACGCGAATTCAAAATAAAATTTTCTGATTTAGATCTTCGTCTTTTGAAAAACACAACTGGTGCTGCGATTAGTGCTCGCGCTGCGTCGTGACGCAGCGTTGAGCGTTTCGCGGGTTATACCTTTACACACGAACGTCATTTATATGAGATCGGTGAAAAACTAAGATTTTCCTTCAAATTTGCGTGATACCACATCGCATACACACTCCGGAGTTCGATGAAAAGCTAAGATTTTCCTTCAAATTTGCGTGATACCACAGCGCATACACACTCCGAAGTTCGGATAGTCACCCGCCCGATTTTCGCATTTAAATGTGCGAGTACAAGATCTGCATCCATAAACGGAGTGATTTGGGACAGGAGATCAATTTGAATTTGAGAAAGTTAAAAATGCCCCATACATGATGCAGTCGATGAAACTCGTCCGAAAGGAATGGAAAATCTATGCCAATTTGCCACTCATGTCGGATGCCCATCTGTAGCGCGGAATTTTAAGTTCTTTTTCCAAGCTTATTTCGTCGCGTATGGAGAACTTTGGAATATTAATGGGAGAATGTTAAAAAGGCGTCAAAAATCATAGACCATACGCGAACAGTCTGAACAATAATTTCTCTACATGCCCTTTTGCCATTTTCCAAAGATGGCCATCTCGCGCGCAGGATTTTGAGTTTTTTAAACTGTCATACATTTTGACTCTTGTGGAAATTCCGATTTCAATCGGGGAAGGTTAAAAAGTCGCCAAATGATAAAGTCAGCGCTACTCGTCCGTTTCATCCTTTAAAGCGCGTTTTTTTGGTATCTGTATTAGAAATTTTAAAAATTATCTATCACAGCATGAGAATTTCCTCGAAAGAGAAAACTCGAAATTTCATAATCTGTAATGCTCGCATCGTTAAATGAAGAAATCAAAGGAAACAGTTGCATCAACTCTATGATAGCAGGTTTTAACTCTCTTGGATTAAACTTTCAAAAATATCCATAGGCGAGAAAAAATCCTTGGAAAAACTACAGAAAATCTAGAGGTCCAAATTACTGGCCGGAGAAACTGACGAAGGGAAAGGAGCATGAATTTTTCGTGGCTTCAACTGCATTATTTATAGCGCGCACTTAACCAATCGGATTGAACTTTAATTAAATCCATAGGCTCGAGAACAACTTTGAAAAATCTAGTGACATTTTTTCAGTCTGAGAAACTGGCAAAGGAGTATGGAGTTGTCGTTGTTTCCTGGCTTATGAGTCCGTTATATGCGGAAATCGTCGAAAGAGCGCAACTCGTCGCTCCTCTGGCGAAAGGGTGTATCTCGATTCCTGTACATGAGTCCCAAAAAGCATGGGTTTACATGTAAAGCAGGGCTCAAGTAAAAATTGAGATACGCACCTGCGTAAGATGGGCGACAAAGTAATCGAATTCTGGAGTAGGTACGTAATGTGGTATCACGCGAAAATGAAGGAAAAACTTAGTTCCTTACCTGTCTCAAAAATCCTGTCATTTGTGTGTGTATGTAGGGAAGGCATTAGTGCCACTTCACAATCTGTATCGATTGTATCGAATCGGAACCAAACAATGAAACATAAACTCACATTGGATCCTCCCCCCTCCCTTTAATCATCAGAAATTCACTGTCAAAAGACAGGCATGGTGGCATATGGTGACCCCCCTTTTTCCCCTTTCTGAAACAGTTGGCGAGGCGTGAATGATCATTACCGATATTACCCCATTCGAAGCTGTGGTTAAATATAGATTATTAAGGTGTTCCCCGCGAACACCTTTGCTATCGATCCTTTTCCACAGGTAATGACAGAGATCAATGGAAACATCGCGATGCACGCCGCAGCTTAATTCAGTTTATCAGTAATATTCAGTTTTTTTTTGTTTTTTTTGCTGGTTTTTTTAAAGAGAGGGCCTTTAGTTAATAAGAATTTTCTTGACCGATTTTGACCCACTTTAAAATAATTCAAAGTTACGTATTTTAAGCTCTTATTTAAATGCGCATCACCCATGATGGCGTCCGGAAATGTCCCTTCCACAGTCCCACCGCATTTACTTTTTTCCACTGGGCGAATATGTAGACTGAAAATTTACAGCGCGGTATATTTCATTATGCATTCAAACTTAGTTTATCGTTATACGTTTGTCGTGCTGTCGTGCGTGCTGACTGATATCAGCTCATTACATACTTGACACTCTGAAGGCGTTTTATGTGCGCAAGTATCGCAATATGTTGGAGAACAACAGAAGTGAATTTGGATGAATCGCTTACTCCCTACTTTGTTCGTTCTTCAACGGATTGCGCTACTTGTGCACATAAAACGCCTTCAGAGAGCCGAGTATGTAATGAGCTCGCACAATATATTCGTAAAAATAATTGCGACAGACGCAGTAGAAGGGGAATTGTCCAGTTAAAAAAAGAGAATGATAGACAGTCCGCATGCTACGAGAGAGTGTGTCTTCGATCGATCTGAATCGAACGAAAAATAAAAACTTGAATCGATCGACTGTCGACTTAACTTATCACAGTTGTATTGTACTCCGATCTTAAGTAAAGCTTATTAATAATTATCGCTTCTTTTTTCTGTTCCAGAATTCATTGCCACAATCTTCTTATAAGGTACGTCATTTTAATTTCCTGAATTGACACACTGTCTGATCGCTCAACCGTACAATTTCTCGTATTAAATTTTAAATGGATTAATGGGATTGCATTTTGCAAAAAGGAACCAAGAACATGTCAATGCCATTAAGATTGTGCACCTTGTTTTACCTTGAAAATATGCACTAATAATCTAAATAAGTTTTCTCTTTACCTTCAATTAAATATAATTCTAGACAAAAATTACCATCGTAAATTTAATTATTCGCTTAATTTCAGCAATTTCGTACCAATGAATGTAAGCTGAACAATCCTAGCAAAATTGGAATGATCTTGGTTCCTTTTTGCAAAATGCTATCTAATTTCATTACGCAATTCTAAACCTCCAAATAGTTCCAGGTTAAAATATTGTTCCATCATCACTACAACTGAGCATGCACTTAAGTCACTGATCGTTCAATTTTCGAAAGATACAGTAACTTCTTTTTCTTGACACTACGACTTACGAACGAACAAACGTATTTGTTGCTTAATAACAATCCCTAGCATTCTATAGGACCTCTTACAGCCAAGAATTTCCGATGAAACATTGAGCCGCTTGCTAGAATAAGCAAAGGTACAAATGGGAAAAATTTAAAGTCTATTTGTTCAAAATTTATAGTCCGTTTTCAGAAACATTAAGCCATATCCAAATGTACCGCGATATTAAGGTTAATTACGCGAAATTTTTATTGATTTTATAAAAAAAAAACTGTTGGAACCGTAGAATCCGTTCTAGATTAACGCCTCCGCTTGAAAAATCGCACATTTTCC
Organism: Bemisia tabaci; assembly: GCF_001854935.1. Taxonomy (NCBI): domain Eukaryota; kingdom Metazoa; phylum Arthropoda; class Insecta; order Hemiptera; family Aleyrodidae; genus Bemisia; species Bemisia tabaci. Next base: position 307,350 of record NW_017547090.1, read on the forward strand.
ACGAAATTGATGTTGAACTGGCCGTAACTATACACCCTTGAACAAACGGAAACACCCTGAGCAATTATTCGAACTCCGGGGTAGGTATGTGGTATCACGCGAAGTTGAAGGAGATTTTAGCTCTTTACCTGTCACGAACTATAGACATCATGAATTGAATGCGCGCGTCGATGTTAAAGGCGCGTTTTCAGCGATGCCGAGATGAAAAGAGAGTAATCACTAATCGTATAGGACTGACGCCTTCGCTAGAAAAATCGCATATTTTCCGCGGAATTTAGATGAATTGGGTTTGGGCAGGATATTTCACCTTTGAAACGAGCGGAAACACCCTGAGCAACTATTCGAACTCCGGAGTAGGTATGTGGTATCACGCGAAGTTGAAGGAGATTTTTAGCTTTTTACCTATCATGAACCACGGACATCATGAATTGAATGCGCGCGTCGATGTTAAAGGCACCTTTCCAGCGATGTCGAAATGAAAAGAGAGTAATCATTAATCGTATAGGACTGACGCCTTCGCTAGAAAAATCGCATATTTTCCGCGGAATTTAGATTAATTGGGCGTGGTTTTTCACCTTTGAAACGAGCGGAAACACCCTGAGCAACTATTCGAACTCTGGAGTAGGTATGTGGTATCACGCGAAGTTGAAGGAGATTTTAGCTCTTTACCTGTCACGAACTACAGACATCATGAATTGAATGCGCGCGTCAATGTTAAAGGCGCGTTTTCAGCGAAGCCGAGATGAAAAGTAAGCAATCGTATACGACTGACGCCTCCGCTGGAAAAATCGCATATTTTCCGTGGTATTTAGATGAATTGGGTTTGGGCGTGATATTTCACCTTTGAAACGAGCGGAAACACCCTGAGCAACTATTCGAACTCCGGAGTAGGTATGTTGTAGCACGCGAAGTTGAAGGAGATTTTTAGCTATTTACCTATCACGAACTACGGACATCATGAATTGAATGCGCGCGTCGATGTTAAAGGCGCGTTTGCAGCGATGGCGAGATGAAAAGTGAGTAATTTTATAGGACTGACGCCTGCGCTGGAATAATCGCATATTTTCCGCGGTATTTAGATGATTTGGGCGTGATTTTTAGCGTTTGAAACTAGCGGAAACGCCCTGAGCAACTGTTTGAACTCCGGAGTATGTATGTGGTATCACGCGAAGTTGAAGGAGATTTTTAGCTCTTTACCTTTCACGATTCACAGACATCATCAATTGACTGCGCGCGTCAATGATAAAGGCGCGTTTTCAGCGATATCGAGATGCAAAGTGAGTAATCGTTTTGGACTGACGCCTGCGCTGGAAAAATCGCATTTTTTCCGCGGTATTTAGATGAATTGGGCGTGATTTTTCACCTTTGAAACGAGCGGAAACACCCTGAGCAACCATTCGAACCCCATAGTAGGTATGTGGTAACACGCGAAATTGAAGGAGATTCACAGGTCCTTTCTGTTTTTAGCCAATGTGCTTCTGATTCGATATTGAGATCGCATTTCTGTTAATACGAAACGAAATCTATCTGTTTTCCAAATAGTTCTAGAAAATTAACCGCGGAATGTCTCATTTTGGTGGATAATATCACATTATTTGTGTACCTCATTTAGTTAATGGATTTAGAACGGAGTAACTGACAAGAATTGCTGAAAAGAATGGGGAATTCGCCTGAAACAGTTTTATTGCTTCATCTGAGAGTGTCGAATAAGTAAAGCTCGCTGAATTTTTAACAAATTTTTTCTGGTGTGGGATATTGTAGAACAACAGATCTAAATGTGAGAATATGTACAGCAATTCTGTTCCATCGTGCAGCTTTCTCGCTTTAGCGCATATATTTGACCAGATTTGATCATTTGATCATAAATCCCTCGATAACTGTTCTATTTAGAAATTAGTTATTCTCTCGCTCATCGTTCAGCGAGTAGCGAGTAGGCTCCAACTAATTCAGAAATTCATGAAAACTCTCTAACACCGGCCAATTCTGCATTATATACGAACTCCAATTTCCGGCCTCTGTTCTTTATTTTCGTCGCTCACAAGAAGTGAGAGGCACTCGCTCTTGATTCCTTCCCCAACCTGAGATAGAAAATTTCATGGATAATAAGAACGTGAAATTTCACCAATTTGAAATTTTAGGCTCTTTTTCATATTTCAAAAACTTATTGAAATTGCATTTAAATTGCACGTGAAAAATACGTCTTTTCTCGTTCCAAGAAACTTGACTCCATTCCAAGGTTGTCAAATTCACTCACACAATTCCATTTTTTACGAATATGAGCCTGCATAATTTTCGTCAATTTGTTTGGTTTTTGAATGAAATCAGAGGAAAAATATGAGAAATTTACAATTATATAATTTCTGAAAATTCTTCCGGTGAAAATGCAAAAACCTTTCTCCTTCTCTTTCTTCTTTCGTGTAAGACATACGACGAATTACGTGAAATTTCCAGGGCGATCTTAGTACGTTACAGTTTTCTCACTACGGAGCCTCTCAGCCAGGTGACAAAAGTTCATAAAAATTAAAATCTTGAAATTTCACGTGAAATATTTCAGAAAATGAAAGATATTGAAAAATACTGGTTCCTTTTCATGTTTCGTAGAATGTAAAAAATTGTTACCTCTATTTTGTGTGTTTAAAGTGCGGGTTGCATACTCTAGCCCCTGAAAAATATGAAATATTCCAGAGCCTCGTGAAATTTTGAAATATTTCACTGAAATGTCCAATCTTTCATTTCTTTCTTACGTTTCATGCCACCCTGCTCTCAGCTGATATGGAGAAAGCAATCGGCAAGGAAACAAGGATTTACCCCTCCATTTAATTTTGAAACCATGAAGCGTGGACTGCTGTGCTGCCCTCTCGCGGTGAAACGTGCACGCGTTTAAATGCCCCCCGTCCGAACGATTCGTCGAGGCGTCCCAAGTCCAACTTAATTACCCTTCCAACACGCGAGTAGGCCACGAGGCGAGCAACAAATTAGCGCCGGCTGAAATCCGAGCATGTAGGCTGAAAAGGCGGCCGGCGGCGGCGGAGAGGAACGATGCTGCCACTTGTTGGAGCCGCCTCGGAAGTTCGGGCGGCCGCCGACAGAGCTCAGGAGCATGTCAATCGATTCTCGGGCAGGCCGCCGAGCAGCAGTGGCTCCCGCAGATAAGCTCCGAGCGTTGAAATGATTAAACTTTTTCCCTCGAACTCTGCGTTCAAAACTCGGCTCGTTCCACGCTGACACTTGCCTGACGGGCACCGGGGTGAAAGTCGGAGTTTTCGCCATCCTGAACCCGGGATTCCCGAACCTGAAGCCGCGGAAACAGCGCTGAAACCCCGCGTTCGAGAAACATATGCGAGGCGTGTTCACGCGATCATCTCCGCCGCCGCCGCGTAGCCGTTTGAAGGTTAGCTTTTAATAACTCGGAGTGCTTGTGATTCGCCCGTGCCGTACGTGCTGTGCCGCGCCGCGCCTCCCTGTGAATATCCCCGAGTTTTTCGATTGGTCGGCTATCGATCGGTCGAATTTTTGGATTATCGAAAAATCACTAAGCGAGTTTACAATCGATTAGCGTGTGTATTTTGAAACGGTGAATTTTCAAAATAACGACCTGTACCCGGAGTTCACAGATGGAAATCGGCATTCGTGCCGAATTTTGTTAATTTTAAAGTTTGATTATTCGTTTTTCGCCTCGTTGGTTAATCGATCAGTCGATGTTTTGGATTATCGAAAAAAAATCAGTAATCGATTAGTGTGCATATTTTCGAACAGAAATTTTTCAAAATAACCTGAAACCGGGGTTCCCAGATGGAAATCAGCACTTGTGCCAAATTTGAGAATCCACTATCATGTGCGCTGTATATTTTCGGTGATAATTCAGCAAAATCCGGCATTATTATTTCCATATTTTCTCATGAAATCTTGTTCTTCTCCCAAATATCAGCACTTTTGGGCCTCAAGCTGAAATATTTAGAAGTCTCGTGCTATTAATCCAAAATTAGATCCAGGAACTGGTGTGTTCTAACCGACGATTGATCTGTAGTAAATTATCGTGTAAACAGTCAATCGAAATTTTAATAATCGATTCGGATGGCACTCGATCATTCGATTAGTTCTTCGCTAAGCTGAAAACTCTAGCGGTTGACTCCGGGCGGTGTTTCCTCGTGAAAAATGTGTCCTGTGCTCTGACCGACCTGACCAATGGCCAGCACTTCCTCGGCCTCCCCGCAGGCCCAACCTGTTATCGTCGCCACCCACACTGTGACACACGTGCTGACTTACGGTGAGTTCGTTGTTTTACGCGCTCTTATCTCTCAAGGACCACCGTTTCATCCCTTCCCCTGAACCCCCCCTCCCCCCGGAGCGGTGATCCCCCTCCATACGCAGGCGCCCCCTCCCCCTTTGATGTTGAATTTGTCGGCTCCCGGTGGAGTGGAGTCGGAGAGAGGCAAGCTGTACATTTATTTTGACTAAATTGGCTCCTAGGTGTTGTTGTTCGGTCTTCAGCTTTTTGCGCACCGCGATTTGTTTACGGACAATTAATAGCCGGTTGCCGCTTCTTTCGTGCTTGCGGAAAATTTTAGTTCTGGTCGTTGATCAATCATGCATCAATTATGAAACGAATCCGTTTGCTGTCTTTTCACAGAATCATCTGAATCCATCAATGTACTCTTAGATGACTCTCAGATGTATCCATTCTGGGCAGTGTTCAAAACTCACAGACGCAAAATGCGCCCAAGGAATCTCGTCATTATGCATGAAAAATGAAGGCTCTGCATCAACGTGGCCTCTTAGAATTTCCGCCTCCCCCCCCCCCCCCCCCCCCNAAAATCCTCATTTTTCTGTTCAGGATCTACTTACAAAGCTTTTCGACTTCACGAAGTCGCAGCTACTAGTTCTGAAACTGAAACATACTGTGTCTAGCTTTTTACTGCATGCGCCGTGATACATAGGCAAATGTTCAATTTGGTCCCCAAAAAATCTTCAATGGCTCCCAAAAATCGAGCTTGATGGGCCACACGGCTTCTGAAACTCCAAGGTGAGTTTCGAACACTGATGATTGTATGTGGGAGTATTGATGTATTGAGAGTATGTATGTGCGTATGATTAAATTGTTTAACCTAACAGTCGCGTCGAGAATTCGAATCTGTCGCAAGTAGGTAAAGCTATCATACGCAAAGCATACTCTCTTCATTTTTCAAGTGACCATTCGTCGTATCCCTCAAGGAAGAACGTAACCACATTCCAGTGTTGCCAATTTTCGCCTCTAAAATCAAACTTTTACCAAGAGAATCTTATGTCTTAATAAAATAACACCACTTTCACGGTTGTATGCAACTCTGAAAGGTGTCATGGACTCCAAGATCCAAGAAACTCAAGGCTGAAAAAATAGAACTGGCGGGTTTCGCACGACACGATTCAAATATCGGACTTTTTATCGTGTCTTTTGCTGGTCGTAAAAAGGAGAATCCCACTGATTCATTGATTTATCAATTATATTATCAGTTTGACAAGAGGAGGGGCCTGGATTTATCATTCGCTGGCTTCCAGCGGAGGATTGAGGATCTCTGGATCTATCCCCTCGCGGTAAAATGTAGACGAGGAGTTTGTATCTGGGTCTGGGAGTGAGCAACAAGTGTTTGTATTTACTCTGCGATTGACGACGGAGCCCACGTAGCATCGTGGATCAGGCCCGCGACCTTCAGAACTCATTATGAGCAGGTACAGTACAGGAGAACTCGGTCCGATCCCGAGCCTGAGCCTCTGTCACACGACCCAAGTAGAGCTCTCCAAGTGGCGTTATTTCTTTAATTTCTCAGCCAGCGGCCCGATTATTGAAACTATGTCAGCCCGATGCGACAAGACATAGCCCTATCTTAACCATGCAATATATCGCAATTCGATGTCTTAACGGCAGGGTGTCTACAAGTCCGGAAAGTCCGGAAAAAGTACTGATGTTTTAAGGGCGGTCCGGAAGTATTGATAAAGTGCGGATTTTCCGCAAGAAAGTCCGGATTTCTTTCCTTTTTGTCGCAAATTTGAGTGAGAAATTCAAAATTTTGAAATTTTCCGAATTTTGTTAAATGAAGGTACTGAAAGAGTACTGAATTTTTCTGTTGCGGAGGCACTGAATTTCTTGGAAATGTACTGGAAAAGTGCTGTAAAAGTACTGTTTTTTGGCCAGCCTGTTCTAGTAGACACCCTGATCGGGCTGCCTTGAACTTTCAATAATCGGCCCGCAGCTCACCGCGAAATTCCTTGAGAATTTTAAGATCTGACTTATGATGTGTCCCGAACACATCGCTTAGTATGTACCTGCATAGATTGCCGACCTGATGTTATTGCAAAGAAAGACGTAACTCTCAAATTTTCGAAATTGAGTTTCTCTCAAAATCAAGCTAATGTTTTTTAGATGAAATCAGCGAAATCCGTCTCATTTTTATAAAAAACGAGGCATATCAGAAAGCCGTAGGTGCGCCAAAAATGATGTAGTTTTAGACAAAACAGCTGTAAGAAGTATCAAAATCCGCCAGAGAGCCAATGAAAGCAGTTATTTTATGGAAAATGGCGCCCTGTGCTGTCAATTTCTAACCTGGAAGTGTATTTGTCGTGTGTCCAAATTGCAACCACAAAATCATGCAGAAAATAGCACTTCGCTTTCTTGCCTATATTTCTAGTCTGATATGTATGAAAATGAATAATACCCTTTTAATATGATTGAAATAAAGTTGGTCGATTTTTAATCAGTCTAAGGATTTCTAAGAGTTTTTCGGATGATTGGTGGCATTTTGACAAAGAGCGGAGGCTTCTCTCAATACAATTTTCCGCTCAGACGCCAGTGAGCCCATTTTCTCAAAACTTTGCACACACGGTTCTCCTCGTTATCACGGCCGCACAGCGAGAGTACGGACAGGTGTGAAGCTCCAGAAATCCATCAGGCCTTCACCGATGCCTCCGCGAAGAAAGTTGGGGCCCAAAAGAGCTGCCAACCCCTAAATTCATATCATCCAGAACGATTTATGTCACAACCCGTCGTTTGTGAAGCACTTTTTCGACTAATTTTTGCATAAATCTCATTTTTTTTTTCAATAACCGAGAAATACGCAGTTCAAATCGTTTAACTAATCCGCAAATTCAAAACGCCCCGATTTCGCGCCGAACCGAATGATGTCGTCCGGCACTAATCAGATGCGAGCACGGGTTTCTACGACTTCCGTCTAATATGTCTATTTACTCCTCGTATATGAGAACAATATTTAAGTCGAAATTATATCTTCTGAATTAAAGAACCAAATCTCATTTATGTTAACTGTAGTAAACACGTAACAATTCCATATTGAGATACTTTTTATTTTAACAAGCATCAGTGGAAAATGAGAGAAGATTGCGATTTGACCACCGCAATACATCACCACTGTCAGTTTCCCGCCATTCGGGTGCGTTTTAAAGGTCTTGCAGTTTTTGGATTTTTCAAAAGCTGTTTTCTCCGCGATTTCGACTCCATGGAAATGCGGAAAAATCACCACATTATCTACTCACATAGTACGTTCAAATTATTAAATAAAATAAACAATGATAAGTGACCTATTGTCAGGGAATTTTCCCTAAATGTGACAGAGAAATCAGGGAAATTCCAGGGAATTTGATTTTCTAAATTCTGTGGCAGCCCTGATAATTGAAATATCCAAGTGTAAAAACGAGTGTAAACATGAAATCACTTCATAAAACGGCATGCAGGTAATCGAGTTAACTGCCTTATCTGACCATCTATTCTTCATGGGTATACTATGCTTTTCCTCGGCGGTGCAGCATGTTCCCGCCTCATTCTTGTCTGGTGAACATGCATTATTCGTGTCTTGATATGGCGGGATTCGTGAGTTTGCGCCGCTGTCGAGGGAAAAATGCCAAGCCGGACTTGTGCTACCCTCTCCAAGTTTTGTTTATTGATTTAATCGCCAAGAAAGACAGTCAATGCAGAGGGTTCCGGTTCCGATCACTCATCAGCCGAAATTGAGTCTTTGACGTGAACCCGCCCATTGTTTTGAGGCAAAACCGCAGTCGCCATTGACTGTGTTGGCACACAAATCCATCGAGTCGCTTTGTAAAGAAGTCTTGGCTACTTTGCCATGCTGCAGGAAGACGCCTTATGAGCCTTTGGACGTTGCCTCTCCTTTGATAAAATACGAATTATCCAGTATGGTTTAAGTAAAAGTATACATCTTCCCGTGAACTAGACTTCAGTGTGGAACTAGGAACTACAATTTCTGGATTATCCATGAAAACACTGATGTGCACTGAGAAACTAATGGTATACAAACTATGTTTCTGGAGTGAGCGTGATGTACTAGTTCCCAATAGAGTCCCTTTATACTGAGAGTCAAGACAATGCGAATCCATTTCTGATTGGTTAACCGGATTTTAGGCCTTCACAGTGTCACAAACGGGAATAAAGATTACATTTTCAGCAATTGCAAAGATTATAATCTGGAATGGACCGAGGAATTTCGGGTTCGACAAAGAACAAACGGAATGAGAGAAGGAACGGAGAAAGGAATTTAAGAATGAGCCGATCAAAGATTACGAAAAACGTTCAATTTGTGTAATCTTTATTCCCGTTTGTGACTCCATGAGGGGTGTTGTCTTGACTCTCAGTATAAAGGGGCTCTAGTTCCTAATTGCGAAATGAAGTCCAACTGGACCGCGTTTAACAGAAAGGAACCAAGCCACATCAGCTATTGCCAAATTAAATTGGGCAATTCAATTTTTTACGAGGGAACGTTTGTGCGGATTCCTCTGAACATTTCGGGAATTTGCTTCGTACTATGGAGAAAATTTACTGAAATTTCCACGAACATCTGCTCAGCCGTTTTCATCTGAAAAATTAAATTGCCAAATACTGATGTGGCTTGGTTCTTTTCTGCTCAGCGCGGTCCACATGCGAATCATTTTTTCCTCAAATTCTTTTGAGTTTTATTCACCCAAATTATCTTAAAACATTGAGGAATATTTTCGTAACTTTCGTCGAAAATGAATCGTAAATCGTAATAGGTCTGTCGCACGCAAGAAAAATAACCGCGTAATTAGAGCTTTTAGGAGTAAAATGCCACGGAAATCGGAAAGGCCACATGAAGAAAGTCTGAAATCCACTCTTCTGCGCGATTTGCGTAGCGTGCAAAACAGTTTTCAAAATTTCCCGCGTTTGGGGGCAGGTTTCTAGTCACCGGAAATTAGCAAATCGCAATTGGAGGTGGTTTCCGGTATGATATTTTTCCATTTTAAGCTATGGTAAAGAATCTATTATCAAGGTGTTCGTTTCGAACATCCTGTTTCTCGATCCTTTTCCATAGTTTTAAATGGCTGATCAACCGATAAATCGCAAAGCACGCCACGCCGCTGGTTTATTCATACGGCTCATTCATCACTGGACGTTTTTCTGCCAAAAGGAACTATGTGCATTCAAACATGAGCCCTGAGACCCTTAAGAATGTATGCATAACAGGGCTTACATCATAATGTACATAGTTCCGTTTGGCAAAAAAACGTCTAACTCTTGCGTCTGCAACAGACTCATCGGAAGAAATTTGGCAGCGAGGCTCTGGCGCGGCGCTGGATTTCATAAAATATTTGAGTGCACCGGAAAAGCGAAAAAGAGACATTTTTCCAAAGCTTTTTATGTAGGTAATTTAAGGATGTGTCTTCAAATAGTTGGATACAGTCAAAAGCATACTAGAAATAACAAGAGAGAGAAATAATATCAGTAGCTTTAATTAATTTGATTTGTCTCTGTACAGCGGACAGATAGACACAGGAATAATAAAAGGAAAAATTGCAGCAGGCAGCAGGATCTGGCTGCTGAAGAACGCCGTATGAACGTACGAGAGTTGTCAAATTTCCTTAGAGGAGAGTCGTGAATATTTTCTCTTGAAAATTTCCGATAAATTAGATCCAATCGCGAATAAATTTCTTGAGAGTTGGAAGAGGAAAATTCACAGATATCATATCCCGTAAAATTAATATCATATCGCATTAAATTTGGCAACGTCTGAAGGCTCATACGGCGTTTTTCCTTTGCACGGTAGCATGTTTCTGAAGCGCAGATTTGCTGTGTGAGGAAAGGGGATGACCCTTTGCCACATTCTTTTCTGGGTTGCCGATAAAATGGAATTCATTCGATTTCGCAAATTCGAACTGTACAAATAAAGGAGAAGAAAAAGGTGAGCAAAAAAAATGAGGAACATGTATGAGAGACGACGTAGAGTAATAAAAAGGAAAAGGTGAATTGATAGAGACGGATAGTAAAGAAAGAGAAGAAAGAGAAAAAACGTTGAAACAAAAAGAAGAGGAAAATGGAAGAAGAAGAGCCGTCATAAAAATGTGAGAGGCTAAAGGATGCGGAGAAATTGTTTGTAGCCCATAATGACTTATTTCAACATCGGTTTGTTTGACAAGTGACAAGCCTAAATTCTGCCCCTAAAAACGCCGATATCCCATTTAAAACGTTATTTTGGAAATTTTTAGCATATTTCGAGTGAAATTTGAATGGAGAATAAAATGTTAAATGTAAGGTTGAATTTCTAATCCTGCACAATGGTCCATTACCTATATAAGTTGGGTCTTGCCTGTAGGTATGGAAACATTTTTTGTAGTAAATTCTACTTAAGTATGGGAAATCATACTTTATGTCATCTTGATTTTCGTCACACTGATACGATTGGGTGAGCGTAACTAGATTATTGATCTCATTCATGAAATCGAGGGGCTTGGAGGATAAGTTAGATAAGCGCAGTTTTTGCTTTAGAAAGAAGTACGCGTTTAAAATTTCAAAATTTTATGGAGCCGTGAGGTAAAGAGAAATTTCTAACTTATTTTTTTACGCTCAAAATCGAATTTTAGTGGGTAGTACATTTTTCATGAAAATAATTTAAGGCTAGTTTCAGGTGAATCCTCAATTTTTCAAAAACTGCATTTACTTCACTTGTCCCTAGATTATAGTAAATGCGGTTTTAGTACGATGAATTTTACCGTTGTGTCAAAACGACTATCTTTATCGCAATCTGCAATGGCAGGTCAGCGTAACAAGCCCTTGGCTCTTCATCTATTTGCAGGGTGTCTACAAGTTCGGAATTTCCGGAAAGTCCGAAAATAGTATTGATTTTTTAAGGGCGGACCGGAAATACTGAAAAAGGGCGGAATTTCCGCAAAAAGGTCCGGAATTATTTGTCATTTTTGTCGCAATTGCAACTTTTTGAAATTTTTCTAATTTGTCAAATAGAGGTCCTGGAAAAGTACGGAATTTTTCTGTTGGAGGAGGTACTGAATCTCTCGAGAACGGACTGAAAAAGTACTGCAAAAGTACTTATTTTTGACCAGCCTGTTTTAGTAGACGCCCTGATTTGTATAATTTCGTAAGCGTTAGAATGCGAAGAGAATTGTTAGATCCTCTTTAAAAGCTCCCCAACCCCAGCAAATAGGTTTTGTGAGACTGGAGGCCTTGTCTACACGAGCGTAATTTAGACGAATTAGTTCCGCGAACTGGAGGTTTCAGAAACAAGTTATACGCGAGTTGAAACAAGTTCCTGGTACAAGTTCGTCCGAAGTTCCTCGAACCGCGAGTGTGTGGACAAGGCTCAAGGAAGAAAAGTGCAAGTGAAGAATGTAATCAGAAAAAAGGAAGGAGAGAAATCCCTGGATATTTCATGGATTGTGAAGTTTCTAGCGCGTTTAGGCCGCGAGGGGCAGTTTTTAGGATGAACGTTCGTCGGTCGTTGATCCTCTTTGACGAGCGAGCGTAAAATTTCGTATTGAAATAGCTCATGCCGAAAAGGTCAAAGGTCCGTTAAACGGACATGGACCAAAACACGTGTTAACGGCATATGCGGCCGGTATGAATATCTCCACCCACAGAAGGACACCTCATTTTCATTATTCTTAAGAAGAAGATTAAGAATTTTACTTTAAAATTAAGAGAATAGCGTACGGATATTTGGACCGCGTTAAACTGAAAGGAACCAAGCCACATCGGCTATTGCCTTTAATTGGGCAATTTAATGTTTTACATGAAAACGGTTGTGCGGATTTTCGTGCGAACAGTGAAAATTCTCCATGGTACGAAGCAAATTCCTTAAAATTTGTAAAGAAATCCGAACAAACGTTCTCTCGTAAAAAATTTAATTGCCCAGTTAAACTTGGCAGTAGCTGATGTGGTTTGGTTCCTTTTTGTTAAACTCGGTCCATATTAGACTCTTCGAAACTAAGCTACTGTAAAAAGGGATCTTGCAAGTTTTAAATTAATTCATAGTAAGAAAACTATGTGTGGTTTCGAAGATTGTTTTTGAACTTTGAAATACTTGCATCAGTGGCGAGGCGTGAATGATCGAATATCGATATATCCTCATTTGAAGCTGTGGTAAAGAATCGATTATTAAAGTGTTCGTTGCGAACACCCTGTTTATCGATCCTTTTCCTTAGGTTTAAATGGCAGATCAATCGATAAATCGCGAAGCACGCCACGTTACTGAATTGCATCCAGGGGTTGAGGGTTGCCGGCGGCCCGGAACCCAGGGAAAGTCAGGGAATCCAATGGAAAAGTCAGGAAACTTACCGAGGTGGTTTCAGCGATACACAGGAAAATAAGCTAAATGGAAGTTCTATTCAAAGCTTCGTTTCTCTGGCGTAAGGGCGTACTCGATTTCGGGATTAGCCCTGGAAAGCATGGACTCGCACGTAAAACAGGGTTCACGTAGAAATTGAGATACGCCTTCACGAAATGTCAGGGAAAGTCAGGGAATTTGAGGATGATGGTATTATGGCAACCTTGTGAAAGGCAACTCGCCCTCAATTTTTTTACTATTTAGTTCACAAGTCTAACGAGTGCGGGAAGTCGCATCCAGGCACAGTTGTCAAGAAAGTCATCGCGGCTTCAAAATTTGTCCGTAGGAGGAGGCGTCTAAGAAGTGCAAAAAGTTGCGTTCAGGAATAGTTATCGAGAGATTAGAGTGTCTTCAATGTTTAGACTATACAATTTAGACGTCCAGCAGCGGTTCGATTGTTGAATCGTTACCGAACGACCTCGATCGATATACAGCATTGTTAAGATAGGGAGTTATCGATCAAGGTCATTCGATAACGAGTCAACTATCGACCCGCAGTACGAATTGTTGCATCAAGAAAGTCTGTGCGCCTTCAGATGTTGAGCTATGCAACTGAGACGTTCATCGAGTACGAAAAGTTGCATCCATTGACACTATTAACGTGGTTCGCTCTTTAATCTATCGCTTTTTATCTATCAACTGGGGCTGTCGAGATACTACACTGGAAAAAAAAACATATTGGATCTAGAGTCCAGACTCTTGAAATTATTGACAAGAAAAAGGACTCTTGACTCAATTAGAGTACCTTTATAGACAGCAGAGTATGGCCATTTCTGTTCCGGTTTTTCATTGGTCGCGAGCGAATAGGCTGACACGATGATCTTAGGGCCGTAAATAAACAAACAAGATGGCTGTTATCAGCAAGGAAGTTTGAGGTTATGCACATCTTACATCCTCCTGTGATAAAGGTGAAAGGCGATTTAACAATGTTTTCATGTGTTTTTCGTGTGTTATTCGTAGATATGCTAGTTTAAATTGTTACTGCCGTATAATTGATTCAAATTTAGCTTCTTATCAATGATACAGAGAGTCGCCATCTTGTTTGTTTATTTACGGCCCTAAGAGCATCATGAAGCCTAAAAATTCGTTGACCAATCAAAAAGCGGAACAGTTTTCCTGTAGTAAAAAGATACGAATGGCTATACTCTGTCTATAAAGGTACTCTAGACTCAATCGGATTTAAGCTTAAATCAAAAGGAAATCCGCTTGAATTAAGAGGCTTGGTTCTAGATTTAAGCTAGATTCTGATTGAATCAAGCCTACTTTTCTTGTCGATGTTTTTAAGAATCTGAACTCTAGATCCAATGTGTTTTTTTCCAGTGTAACGTCTAAAGGCTTTTTATGTGCTTTCCCCCCCCCTTTTCCCCCTTTTTTTTCCTAGTATTGCTACTAGGTAGGGAACCCGATTCCGAGACAAATCTATCTAACCGTCGAGTAAACGGAGCGTTTCAGTATGCGTACACCTTTGACAGACGCAAGGCGCAAGGTTTCGTGTTGGCATGAACGTAACGACTGCGGGAGATGATAGCAGCACCGAGCGTAATAAACCCGCAGATCCGAAAATAGGTTCCGCAGACAGTGCACAAGACGCAGGAATTATGTAATAACCCCCCTCCGCCTCCCTCGCACTCCCCTTTGTACTCCCATTAACATTGAGTTTTTCTCCATCCACCGATCGAGTCGCTACCGGCAAGCACACATTTGCACTCACACGCTGCTACTGGTCCTCGCCTCGGCTGGAAATGTGAAAAAAAATGCAGTCAGGATTCTAAGCAAAAATACCGAAGTACTCAATGTGACTTGAGTAGGCTCTTGTTCTTTTGTGAAAAAGGAGTGTGAATTATCGAAGCAGGGTGTCTACTGTACGGAAAAAGTATGGACACGCTGGAAAAAGCACGGACTTTGGAAGGTCGGTATACGAAAGTACGGAGAAGGTACGGATTTTCCGTTAAAATGGTACGGAAATTCCCGTTTTTCGTGGTAAACCCCTAAAATATAGCCGTGGGAGTATGCGATTGCCATTAATTAAGTGCCCGATTCGATTCTTCGTGTTTTTCTGTTTATTCCTTTATCGTTCCATCATTCAATTTTGCCAATCCTAATACAGTTAAAATGCGTGTGAGGTGAACAAAAAGTAAGGAGGAAGCAAGGCTTTTTAAGAATCTCCAAGAAAATGAATTTTCGGGAGAGTAAGGAATATGCAAGGAGAAGGTACGGAATAAGCAAGGAATTTGAATGATATGGTACCAATCGACACCCTTTGAAGACAAGAACAGTTATATTCAACTTTTGAGTTGAATTTGGAACGTTTTAGTTCATCCATGGTATATTAGTATTTCGACAAAAATCATTTATGGTGGTAGGTATTTAATTTCGTATCTTGTCTTGTGATCCATTTAATTCTTATTATACCTCGACTCCAAAATTCGGGAATGAGATGCTGTCAATGGGACCAATCAAAATTTTCCGTGGGGGAAGGGGAATCTCGTGTTGGATTTACCATGGTCGGTATGGTCTATCACATTCGATCGCAAAAATTGTCCTCTACAATAAACCCGATCCGGAATGAAAATTGGCTTCTCGAGTGTCGCAGCTCGCGTGTGCCCAGCGCTACTTGTTGCGTCGCTCATTATCAAGGCTCAATTAATTCCCTCTGATTAGTGAGCATACGAGAAGCAGTACATACAATCGCAGCCGCCGTACAAGCGGCCAGCGCAGCGTGGACAGGAGAGCCTTTCTGTTCTGCCGCGCTGAGGAAAAACGCCGTATGAACCTTCAGACGTTGCCGCATTCCCTTCTAGAAAGTGTGTATGTCGCAGGCAATTAGTCAAATCAGGCATTTAGTCAAATGCCTAGGCAAATAGTCAAATTTTACCGAAAACCCACTTTGGCTATTCGCCTAGGCAGTTGATAAAGTGCCTAGGCATTTGATAAAGAGCCTAGGCATTTGACTAAATGCCGTATGGCCTTTAGGCAAATAGTGAAACTCGTTAAAAATCAGGCAAATAGTCAAATTAGGAATTAATACAAACAATTTACTCACCGAAGTCATTTGTTGGAGCAACTAAGCTGATGGTGGCATCTTGAGGAGCATTTGACGTTGTTCTTGAAGCACAGACAACGTCGAGTACCACATTGTTTTTTGCTTGGCTTACAGGAACACTTCATAACACCTTGGCCGCCAAACATAGAGCCGGCTGCAACCGCCTCACGGATCGATATGAATTTTTCTCGCGGAATTTGTGAAAAGTCGAAATCAACACAGTCGATTCGTCAAAGGTCAGGTCTGGCGCACCAATTTTTTATGATTCCACCAATAGTTCCGACTTGGTAAACTCCGTTACGAATATCTGTTTCGAAACCTTGTACATTCTGATGATCAAGAGGCCCTCTATCGACTTTTGGGACGGCTAAAATAAGTTTGTCTTCTATTTGTAAATCATCAAACAGTTTTTTACTTGATTCTGCCATGCCAGCTGCTGCATCTTTTAGCCTTTCAAGAGTTTCAGAACGTGTCTGACGAATTACTATTTCATTCTGGCTTAAGTTACAAAGGAAGGTAGGGGATGTTTGCCCGTCTTCGAGGGTAGTTTGCCCACATTGTGCATGGCAGACATTAGGACATGTCGAACACTGTTCAGTTTTACCACCTGTCTGACAGTTACAGCAAGGGACATCATTTATGTCGTCTTCACATTAGGACATGTCGAACACTGTTCAGTTTTACCACCTGTCTGACAGTTACAGCAAGGAACATCATTTATGTCATCTTCCAATCTAGCAGCTTTTTCTACAGGTGCATCCGATGGTTCCGGCTCATTTGAATCCCTAGAGCGTTTTCTTTCTTCATTCCCTTTGTTCTGCAAGTTTTCCAAATCTTCTTCAGTCGTTAATTTAGCAAGAATGGAGGATGGTATATTGGTGCTTCCAAGACCCATTTTCGGCAAAAACACTGTTGACAAATGGATGCTCACTCCGCTCAGCCCCGGTCAGAATACTCTCTGGCCCCGGTCCGTTCATTTGACTATGTGCCTGATCACCTCTCGGCATTTTGTCAAATGCTCAGGCATTTAATAAAATGCCTAGGCATTTAATCAAGCGCAATTAGGCAACTAGGCATTTAGTCAAATGCCTAGGCAAATAGTAAACTTCGTTAGTTTCTTACATTTCTTGACTATTTGCCTAGGCATTTGACTATTTGCCTAGGCATTTGACTAAATGCCTGATTTGACTAATTGCCTGCGACATGTATATACTGGGAAAGTTGAAATTAATATTCTTCCAATTTTCAGACTATTTGTTTCGCGCAGTTAAATCTGTCATACACTGGGGAAAAAACACATTGTATCTAGAGTCCAGTCTCTTGAAAACATTGACAAAGAAAAATACTCTTGATTCAATCGGATTTTTGCTTGAATCTGAACGAAATCCGCTTAAATTAAGAGGATTGGTTCTTGATTTAAGCTAGATTCTGATGGAATCAAGAGTACTTTTTCTTGTCAATGCTTTCAAGAGCCTGGTCTCTAGATCCCATGTGTTTTTTTCTCCAGTGTACCTGAAAATTTCAAAAGAAAATATTCACAACTTTCCTAAAAAAACACAATAAAAATTAAATACCTCATCAGGGAATGCCAAGGAATTCTGGACACCATGAACGCGTAATTTTTCGCTCTTTCAAAATCGGTGAATAAATCGCCAACGCCAAAAAAATTTGCCACGTTATTGAAGTGAAAAGTGGAAGAATGGCAGAAGACCGGTTGCCGAAGATGGTTCTTGATCGGGTTCCTCTTGGGAAAAGGCGCAGAGGGCGCCCAATGAGAGGTTGGAGGAGGGGATTGAAGCAGAAATGTTAAGGTGCTGAATGCTCCAAGGTTTGTGGTTCGACAGAGAGCAGAGGAGGTTAGGAGTCGCAGAGCGCGAGGGAGTGCTATAAAGCGACCTACGTTATATGTATGTGTGTATGTATTGAAATGAAAAAAGCGTAAGTTTTTGTTCTACTTACCCTCTGAAAAATTCGGGTACTTTACGCGAAATGGAGTTGAAAATCATGTAATTTTTCGTCTATTCACAAAACCACAGCAAAATATTATTTTTCTTTTCTGTTCACGGAAAGCATACACATGTTCTACGAATCAGCAATGGTCAAAGCGTACCAAGCGCGCAACTATTGAAACTCTAGAGTATTTTAGTGGTATCACTCTAAAATGAGGGAAAATTTTAGGTTTTGGCCCGTTTCAAATACCGAGGTTCATGAATGTAGGTACCATGCTCGCATCCTTTTATTTGAAAATCCAGCGCGCGAGCTCCGGAGTAGGTATGTGGTATCATGCAAAATTGAAGGCAAATCGTAACTTCTCGTCCGTCTCAAATTACTGACGCATATGAATGTGGGTACTACCCTCGCATCCTTAAATCCGCCAATCCGTGCAACTATGTGAACTCTGAAGTAGGTATGTGGTATCATGTGGCAAAACTGAAGGCAAATTTTGGCTCTTCGCTTGTCTCTAATCACTGACGTACTTATGAATGCCGCGACATTAATGTGAAAAACCCATGGTGTCTATACCGGGAAATCACCACCCAAATCATCCATCTATTCCATTAAATAATTTTGCAAGACACACAACAGTCAACGGTAGAACTTGTTTTTCAATTAACCAATTATCAGCAATATTAACAACCTTTTTCCTTTTCTTACAAGGAAGTTTAGGCTTTTTTATGAAGCAAAATACTTTCAAATTTTTACAAAGAATATGATCAGCACTGGAAAAAAACACATTGGATCTATAGTCAAGACTCTTAAAAACATCGACAAGAAAAAATACTCTTGATTCAATCGGATTTTTGCTTGAATCAAGAACCAAGCCTCTTAATATGAGCGGATTTTCTTTTGATTTAAGCAAAACTCTGATTGAATCAAGAGGTATGTTTTCTTGTCAATGTTTTCAAGAGTCTGGACTCTTGATCCAATGTGTGTTTTTTTGTTGTTTTTTTTTCCAGTGAGTATTACTAGGAATGCCTTTTATTTTTTTGAGAGCACTCAGTATCTGGCTTTTAATTTGATCTCCATTTGCGTCACTCGGTGCTTTGTAAACCTTGTTCGAAAGGGAAACATAGCCTAGTTTTTCCCCTCATTCCTTATTCACGCGTTTATTTGATCATGGGAATACAAATATGGATACAGGAGGACAAGAAACCGGTGGAGGACGATAGATGGACCTTGACCGCCTGTTGAATTCCGAGCGTTTAATCCCCCAAGGACCAAATAAGGCGATTCGTCTCGTGCTCCTGATCACGCTGCTGTGCTAAGGAAGAACATCGTATGCGACTTCAGACGTTGCCATAATCCCTTCAATAAAAAGAGAATCTACTGAGAAAATTCTGCGTGTTTTCCTTCAAATTTCATAGAGGATTTTGTTCGCAGTATAATCTAGAATACCTGAAATTTTCAGGGACAAATATGCATTTGTTTCCTTTAACCCATTGAGTTATGATTTAATTTGACCGTGCCGGGCCAGGAATTACGATTTAATTTGGCGAAAATCAGTAACTTTGAACACCTCAAAATAATCCAGAAATTCTTTCTCTAAGGGTGAAAATTGACACAATAAGCATTCACAATACAACGTTTGAGAAAAATGATGAAAATTTTGAACAAAATGATTTTTTTATTGAGGTATATAGCTCTCAAAGTTGCAAAAATTGCAAAATAAGCGAAAATCCAAAAATTTTGAGGTTATTTCATGTACAAACGCACAGTTATATGAAAATACCGTAACAAAAGAAGAAATTACCGTACACAATAAGTCATAGGGTGGCGGTGGCTACATTTCTCATATAAACATTGATGAGAACGCGCAATCTACCGGAGAATCGCCGAAATAACGCAAAGAATTGACGGACGGCTGTGAGCACGTCAATGGATTAAAACACATGTTTTATGCAGGGAAATTTGGCAAATTTTGAATGTTCATACGGCGTTCTTCCTTAGCACGGCAGAATAGCAGCCTGAGTTCCTCGACTTCCTCACTGTTTCTTCAGGCAAAAATATTAATCACCATTCACCTCTCACTGCTCCCGAATGTAATGTTGAAAGCAAAAACATTCTGGTTCCCGGGAAAATAGGACCTCGCGTTGATATGCTATGATGACTCCAGGAAGGGAGAATTTCTCTTTAAAAAATCCGATAAGTTTTTGCTGCATAAGTGTTCGATGCCGAAAGTGCGAACCACGTATCTTACTTGCAATGCCTCTAAATTACCGCTCCTTTTTTTATTTCTTCGAAAAGAAACAAACTTACTTTGTAGCTTGAGAATATTCTGCCGACAGAAAAAAATCAATCATGGAGGTTTTCTTGAGATCACGTTAACTGGTATTCCAAAGTAAAATGAAGTATGATAGGAGCCATCGCGTTGTATTTCCATAGTGTGTTTTTTCGTAGCTTCTTCATGTATAAGCAAATGAAAATTATTCATGTATTTTCTTTTTTTGTCTGTTTCAGGTAACCGAAATCTCTTTTTGGTCACATCTAGTTTCTTGAACACTTTCAATCGCACCTCATAGTACGTACCCACTCCAGCATGTCTTAAGTTCATCTCCATTTTCTTTGAGATAATAATAGCGTATAAGTCGTCATACACTGACTGTTTGATTAAGAGGCATGAGCAAATATTTCAAAAGTCCATTCTTTGGGTCAAATTGAAATTTGCTTATTAAACCCTGTGCTCTTGGCTGCTACGCGGCTAAACCCTCCGCGGGAACTCTGTGCCCTTAACGGCAGTGCTGCATGCAGAATGAGAACAAGTAAACTCCTAGACTGAACATAAAAACTCCCACACTTTGTCGTCTCTTGATTTTTCACATCTTAACGGTCTTCCCTTCGCAAGTGTTTTGGTTTAATACTGCCCTGAAATTAAGGAAAGTTTAGAGAAAGTTTGCCCCAATGTCGAGGATAGTTATATCGTTTTGATAGAAAGAGGTCGTCCCTCTGAGTTAAGAAAAAGTGTCATATTTCGCCTTCAATTTCGGTGATACTTCAAGCACATCCATTAAGCACGAATAGTAGTATCTGAGATTCGTGTGAGTTCGATGTTCTGTAGTCATCTCTTGATTTTTCACATCTCAGCGGTATTTTTTACGCAAGTGTCTTGGTTCCATAGTGTCGTGAAATTAAGGAAAACTAAGATAAAATTCGCCCCAATGTCAAGGATATTTATTTCGTTTTGAAAGGGAGAGGTCTGTAAGCACAGCACAAAGCCTGTCAAGATCAAGTATCTCATTTCGCCTTCAATATTGATGATACTTTAAGCACATCCATAAAGCACGAATAGTGGTATCAAAGAGCTGTGCGAGTTCGGCAGCCTTGTTCTGTTGTCAGTGTTTTCAGCTCTTGATTTTCCACATGTCAACTTAATATTTTTACTAAAGTGTCTCGGTTCGATAGTGACGTAAAATTGAGATAAAATTGAGAAATTCCTGAGTTGGAACTACCGAAGGGTAATGAAAATAATTCGTTTTACTAATTTTGTGGTTGCTTTTTTACTAGATCTAATTTCATAAAAATCTGTTGCCGAGGGTACTTAGAAAGTACTTTATCTTTTTTTCTGTGAAAAAAGGAGACCGCATGTCGTGAGAATTTTTGTGGAAACCTAAAATAAACCTCCAAATATTGATTCTCATTAATTTTAATCTTTAACTGTTGCCACGGTGTTACAAAAGTGACAGCAAAAGAAATATGAAGATTCACAATATTTTGAAGGCTTGAGTCCGAAGATTTGGTTTCGGAGAAAAAAGCGTCATGCTACAAAAAAGTTAACTTTTTGAGCCTTAGAATTTTCTCTCCCGAGTTATCTTCACCTTTTTCTCAATTAACACACGTTATTTCCCTTGCTACATATCACTAATGTGCGACAACATTGGTGCAGAACACCTTGGTTATGCGACGAACAGTATTCCCCGGGACTACCGGGAGCGATTCCAGGGAATTTCCGCTCATGTTCCTGTCCTCGCGGCCTTGGAATTTCCTGGGAAACTTCGACCCCTACGTCTTGCCATGCTAGACGTGCCCAAGTGCTCCCTCCCTCCACTCTCACTTGTTTCCGGCGGGCCACTCGCTCGAATTAACTGATCCAGAATTCCAGAAAAGGCTGTACGCGTGTCTTGACCTTTACTCTGCCGTGCTATTAGGAAGAACGCCGTATGAACATTCGAGAGTTGCCAAATTTCCCTTGGTATAACATGTATTTATGACGACATTTATGCAGATTCTTCCTTGAAATTTTCAGATATTTTAGATTAAATTGCGTGCAAAATTGGCTGGAAATTTTGGAATAAAATATTCACAATTTTCCTCCTAAATTCGATTTTTATCGAAGGAAACTTGGCAGCGTCTGAAAGCTCATGCAGCGTTCTTTCTTAGCACGGAAGCCGTGCCGAAGCACCGTATAAACATTCGAATGTTACCGAATTTAAGTGGCGTCAATTTTAGAGGGAGCCCTAAACGTGAATCATAACTTACCCTCTCTGACTGATTCAAAAGTCTAACTCATTTTTTGTACTGAACTTTTCCCTTTCTGCACGTCTGAGATTAACTGTTTAGAAGGGATATTAGCTAAACTTTGAATGTGCAAACGGATTTTACGATGTAGTCCACACAACAGGAAAATGCAATTTTTTGTTTTTGACAAGCTTGTTTTTAATTGCTCCTGAATGCGTATCTCATCTCAGCGCTAAAAATAGCAACTTTATTACGAACTCGAGGAAAATGACAAATTTCTCTTTCGCTCGAGAATATTCGAAAGTAAATATTTTTTTCTCTTTTCTTTTCTTACCTTGCTCGCAGAAGTTCAGTCTCCTTTATACATTATCTCTCTCCCCTCCACCTTTCTCCCTCCCCCCTTCCCCTCTTTTCTGGCTCTCCTCGTTTTTCTCATTACCCTTTTATTTAATCGGTGAAAAACAAACTCACACCAAAAATACTATTATGAGGAATTACTTGAGATTCTCTCGTAAGGAGAAGTCAATATTTTAAAGTCAGCTGTTAGGGCGAAGTTCGTCCGGTTTGCTCTTGCCGCCCCCCCCCCCAAAACAAAAAACCTTAAAAAGAGTGGATTGAAAATTAAAGTCTCTGAAAATAAATCGTGCATTGCCGTCTAATTTCAAAGAAATAATCTGACAATCTCAAGGTACAAGGGAAAAACTCGAAGAAAGGCGCATAGGACTCTCTTTTCACTAGACGGTTCATTTAACTTCGACCGCGGGGAAATAAGTGGGACGAATTTTTTTACCGTAGCGAATTTAATGCGCCGCTCAGTCGGAAAATTCTGAGACCCAACCCCTTTGTTGGGTCCCGCTCCTCCATCATCCCTTGTCTCTTCCAGCCTACTGTGGCCGTCGTATCGGCTTCAACTGCAGAATATCAGCCGTGCTCTGCCGTGCTAAGTAAGAACGCTGTATGAACACTCGAGAGTTGCCAAATTGCCCGGGATAAAACATGTATTTTTGAGAACGATTGTTCGTATTTTTCCTTGCAATTTTCAGACATTTTATACATAATTGCAAACCGAATTGGGTGAAAAAGTTGGAGAAAAAAATTCACAATTTTCCCAGTAAATTAAGGTTTTACTAAGGGAGATGTGGCAACGTCTGAACGTCTTTCATTTGGCATTCTTCTGTACCAAGGCAATGCTAAGGAGGCACATGAGCCTTCGGACCATGCCAAGTTTTCGCTGATCAATCACGAATTTTCTGGAAAACTTGTGGATTTTATACTTTAATTTTTTTACAGAGTTTTATTCGCTATCAAATTTAACGTGCCTGAAAATTTAGTACGCATTCAAAATATAAATCAGGCAAAATTTTAGAGAGGGTGGATAGGACTTTTTGGACACCCTGTATGCTTTAAAGTTCCCCAATGAACCACTTGGCAGAGTAAAAATTGAAATATCAAAAATGTTATTCCTCATCTAATTTTTATATAGCTCGAACTTCCAAAACCAACCTGTAGGTGCAGGTGGTGAATTCGGGTCTACGGTTCATTCGTCTCGAAAATTATGTATTCCGTCGAATATATACGTATTTCAGAACAGAGATAGCTATTAGCAAAGCTTAGACTAATGTGTGAGCCTTTTGAGTAAGACATACAACAAAACGATTTAATCTTATAGATATCGGGTGACTACTCGAGTTTTAAATTTGATAAGGGCTATCCAAGGTCTAGGATAGCTGAGCCGAGTCAAGTCAGACTCAGTTTGTCATCTCTGCGATTGCAAAAGAATATATAAGAGATAGTTTTCTAAATGGTTCGTGATTTATTGGAAGGATCATCAATTTAACGATGCTCCAACTGTGTGTCGATCTGACTATAAGTTTAGACTCAATTCGATGACCCAGCCCACTTGATAAACAGTTTTCATTTTATTTCGTCGTTTATACTATATCATTTTCTTTTCCAACAACGACAAAATACTTCAAAATGAGACACTCACAGCAACATCCAGCCTGTAGGTCATAAAAACTTATGGAACTTCAAATCTTGCTTCTATACATACATAATAATTCTGCTAATGCTTGCTAATTATTCTGATCGTGCATGTAGAAAAAAACATCAAGGCTTGGAAAGAAATGATTTGGGAGAGTGATTTTCATCATAGTAGATAATAATGATCGGAGTATTTCGATTGAATTTTGTGTTTGCTTCGTGCCCACGCCGCAATTTATCCGCAAAAATAAGCTGTGAACGGAACAGATTTTATGTGCACCTGCCGATGAAGGCCATAAGTAGCAAATTAGTTCTATAGTTTGAAGTCCAAAGTTTGGTAGATTAAAATTTTACGCCTAACTGTTTATAACTTGACTTTTTAAAGTACGGTTTTTTAACAGCATTATTCAAGCCGTCATCCATGGATCTGTTTGGGCCAAAATATTCGCATCTATCGTATTAATATCCATTTCTCAATTTTAGCTTTTTAGCACCGAGGACGCTCACATAAAAATTCCCTAATTTTAAAATGTAATGCCTGTCCTGCTATACGTGTTTGTAAGACTGATAACAGTCGTATCCGAAATTCCGAACTGGAACCATTAACGTTAGAGTATGTATTTGCTCAGTGATGATGCCCCTTCAGTTTTGCGTTGGGCAACAATTTCTACATGGAAGTGTATCTCCATGATGGCGACTCCATCTAACAATGCTTGGTCGCTTAGGGCTGCAGTCTGCAGTTGAGTTGCACTATGTTCCCTGAGCTGGACTGGGAACTTTTGCTCTCAAAAATCAGATTTTCTACTACAATTTTTCCGTTTCCTCAGCAGTTTCATTGGCGCAAGGAAAATACTTGTTACGCCTAGAAACCAATTTATTACATGTATTGTTGACGACTAAAAAATGACTCGTCTATCTGGGTTAAGTTAACTGGTTGTTGGTTGTGATGGGATGGCTTGATTCCATTTTATTTCTTTTCTATTCGACAAAGAGAACAACCTTACAATGGAAGTTTACTTTTCCACACGAAATTTGGGAGAAAGTCCTATCGTTTGCGTGAAAATATCAGACTTTACGTCCTTAAATAGTCAAAATTTTATTATTAACAGAAACAGTTCAGCTACTGAGGAGTGTTCTACAAAATTTTTTGGACAAACGATTTTAAACCAAATCGGATTAATGTCGGTTTGAGGTTTTTGGGGATTTATTTTTTAGAGAGAGTTAAGTTTCTGCCGAAGTTTCCAAATCCGATTCTTCTACCCAGCTCACAGAAACCACTACCAAAAAGATTGCCTCCTTGGCCTAAACCTCAACTGGCCTTCCCGCGAACTGGACTTCATTGTGCAACTATGAACTAAAATTTCTGGATTATCCATGAAAATACTTATGTGCACAGCAGGCCCGCCACATCCCATCTCGGGCCCTGGTACCAGTTTTAAGGTTCGGGCCCCAAGCACGGAGGGGGGGGGGTCCGAGGGGCGTCCCTCGAGAAATTTTAGAATTTATACGACAAATCGGACGCATTCTGAAGCTTCCATAAATAATTTTTCCAACAATTTCTGCGGAATAATTATGTTTTTTTTTCTACTTTCAGCAAAAAATACTTGCGAATTGTTGCATTCAAAACATCTGGAAAATTTTTATTTTTTTGGGGGAGGGGGGCGGCATATGATACTATTTTCAGTTCCAAGAGAGCCAGCCCCCCCTGGACTCCCCCTTCGTTTGTCTATGGCAAGGGATTTGAGCCATGAGTCATTGACGTCGAGGATGCCCAGAATGGAGACTCTTAGCATCTGTCGACGGAAGAAAATGAAACGCAGTTACTAAAAATATCCCTTTGTACTGAAAATCTTGAAAATAGATAGAAATTTTCCAAGAAGTATACTTTTTTGAAAATTTAAGAAGAATTTTACAGTGCCCCAGCGTGTTTCTGAAAATCTATTCATCTTTTGCGAAATTTTTATGGTAAATTTTTCACTTTTTCTTACGAAACAGGGGTTGCATGTGAATTCGTAGTGGTTTTTCACGGGTGACACGCCCCCCCCCCCCCGGGGCCCGGGCCCCGGTACTAGGGGCCTAGTATCCCCCCCTTGTGGCGGGCCTGCCTTCGTGCACGCTAGGCTTGTCGATTTCCTCTGAAATTTTTGCAGTGGTGAATGCATAGCTGAAGTGCGCTCCAGCTAGAATTGTATTTAGCAAATGGGTGGTTTTTCTACGAGGATTAAAAATAAACGAGTGGTACGGAATATAAGAAAAGAATATGAATTATGCAAAATGATAATCCGGGTATCGGAACTTGGCTGTTTTGAAAACGCCTTCAAATGCGGCGTGATACCTCACACATTCTGGAAAGTTCAAATAGTTGTATCATTGCGCCGTATGAATGTGACGGATGATTTAAATAGAGATAGCCTCTATGCACGTTGGGCTTGTCGATTTCCTCTGAAATTCTTGCGGTGGTGAATGCATAGCTGAAGTGCGCTTCAGCTAGAATTGTATTTACAAATGGGTGGTTTTTCTACGAGGATTGAAAGCAAACAAGTGGCACGGAATATAACAAAGATTATGAACTATGCAAAACGATAATCCGGGTATCGGAACTTGGCTGATTTGAAAACGCCTTCAAATGCGGCGTGATACCTCACGCATTCCGGAGAGTTCAAATAGTTTTATCATTGCGCCGCATGAATGTGACGTAAGGTTTAAATGGAAATAGCCTCAATGCACAGGGAAAGTAGTGGTGCACACGATATTTCTAAACTGAGTGTGATACAGTAGTTCGTAATTGAGACATGAAGTCCCACTGAACTACGTTTAACAGAAAGGAACCAAGCCACATCATCTATTGCCAAATTTGTGATCTGGCACTTTAATTTTTTAACGAGATAACGTTTGTGCGGATTCCTCTGAAAATTTTAAGGAATTTGCTTTCCACTATGGAGAAAATTCACTGAAATTTACACGAAAATCTGCACAGCCGTTTTCTGTAAAAAATTACACTGTCAAATTAAATTTGGCAATAGCTGATATGGCTTGATTCTTTTCTGTTTCAACGCGATCCAACTGTCGTACATTTTGATGTTTTGTTTCGAACCCTGTTCAGTGGCCCACTAAAAGTTTCTGTCCCGTATAACATAAAGTTTCGCTTTAATTCCGTCATCGGACGCGTCTTCAAACTCTCAAGAGTTGGAAAAAGAATAATAATAAATGTAGACTTTTTCTGATAAAATCTATTTTACCTAGGTTGGTACTTCTCGCGTAAATTCGTCCGCTTGATCGGTGAATCCGAATCAAAGTTTCTTAAGAATGAGGTGCAACCGGAACGAGCATTTCCACGAAAAGCACCAGTCACCATCCGTTCGGATGTTTTCGAGGCTGCAAAAACGTTGAGACGTTGAGAGTACTTACGTGTTTTATTGTCTTCGCTATTGAATTCAAGTGAAGATTAAACTTTCAAGGGGCGTCTCCCCGCTCACCAGGCTTGATGACTCGTTTTCCAAGTCCTGCGTTCCGTGGAAAGCTGAACCTCTCCAGCGGAAACTTTCCCGTTTTGATCCCTGCCGGTGTGAGGAATTATTTCTCAGATCATTGCACAGTCGTGGTAGACCCCAAATGTAGGTCAGATATGGAGACAACATATTTCAGAGACCTACCACTGCTATCTTTTCTATATTATAAAAGGTACTCGCGGAAGTCATCGCCAGAGACGAGAGACCCTCCACTGACCTCTTGGCGACAGGCGAAAACTTATACTCCCGGGGATTCAACACTCTCATACGAACAATTTAAAGGGGAGCATCGCTGCCGTGCTAATGATAACTGAAAAACGCCGTATCAACATTCGAGAGTCGTCAAATTTCCTCCGATTAAATACTTATTTTTGAGGAAAGTTGTGAACATTTTTTCTTGAAATTTTCAGGAACGTAAGGTTAAATTGCGGAAAATATTATCTGAAAGATTTGAAGAAAACTATTCATATAAGGTGTCTACAAGTCCGGAATTTTCAGAAAATCCAGAAATAGTACTGATCTTCTAAGACCGGTCCGGAAGTACTTAAAAAGTGCGGAAATTCCGCAAGAAGGTTCCGGAATTTTTTTCATTTTTTGTAATTTTTGAGCGAGAAATTCAAATTTTTCAAATTTCGTCGAATAGAGGTACTGAAAAACTACTGCTAAAGTACTGGTTTTTGGGCAGCCTGTTTTAGTAGACACCCTGGTTTATAAGTTCACCAGGAAATGCGTGCGTTATCAAAGGAAATGTGGCAACGCCCAAAGGTTCATGCGGTGTTTTTCCTTGGAACGAAGGGCGGGAGAACAGTAACCTCATCTACCAGGTGGATGATGAGCTTTGGGTTACGTAATGAGCCAAACAAGTTTGTCAAACTTGGGTTTATTTGCAAAACGAAATACCCAACACGTTGTTCAACATCCACTCGAGAGGTAGGTCAACAGTTGAATGTCGAGGTCCCGAAAGTGAAAGCCTCCACCGTTGCCGAGATTGCAATGGAGGGTCTCGTCTCTAGTCAACTCAACACTCATAATTCAACGATTGATGACTGAAGATCGGAGAGTTGAGCGATTGGTTCAGCAATCCTAACCTGAATTGCAATATCTCGCCTAGTAAAGATTTCACCCCGACATTATTTCATTTTATTTTTTTCCAGTGAACGTAACGTAAACGTTTTGTAAATACATGCAACAGCGTAATTCGTACATATTTCATATCTATTCAGCGTTACGGCGCGGCGCGGCGTTACACTTGCGACCCACGAGGAGGAGTCTCGGGGCGGCAAGTGTAACGCCGTAATGCTGCTAATGGGTACACGCTATTTTCACAGCCAGAGAACTTTCACTTGTGCCATTGTGGTTGCGGATTCTTGGCCGTGCTGCCGATTCGCACCCGTTACTCATGCGAGGATGGTTTTAGAAGGAACTCAGGCAAGGAAAGGAAAAGTCGACTGTGCTTAGCAGAAAGGAACCAAGCCACAGCCACATCAGGTATTGCCAAAAACCGGGCAATTTAATTTTTTACGAGAGAACGTTTGTAAGGATTTTTTCGAAAATGTTAAGGAATGTGCTTCTTACGGTGCAGAAAATTCACTGGAAGTTGCACACAAATCGGCACAACCGTTTTTATGTTAAAAACTAAATTGCTCGATTAAACTTATCAATAGCCGACGAGGCTTGGCCCCTCTCTGCTCAACGCGGTCCAAGCATCAGTGGAGGGAGAATAATGGAGGGTAAAAGCGAGAAAATTGGAAGAAACGGGGAATAGGAAAGAAAGAAGGCAGGAGAAAGGAAAAATGATAAATATGGGGAAAGGGAACGAGGAAACAGACCGTTAAACAAGGAGAAAAATGGGAAGGGAGAAAGAGAGAGAGGGTGTGAGGGAGGGAGAGGAAGAGAGAAAGAAAGACAAGCTAAGTAAATTGATAAAAACTGGAACCGGCCAGAGGAAAAGGGATCTTACAATTGGATTGCATTTTGCAAAAAGGAACCACTAGCATTGCAATGATGCTAAGATTGTGCAACTTCATCTTTTGCAATAAAATTGCGGAAATCGTGAAAAACTCGAAATTTAGATGGTAATTTTTGTCTTAAATTTACAGTTTTTAGCGAGTAAAATAGAAACTATTAATGGATAATCGGGTTTTTCCTCCAAGACAAAAGAAGTTGCACAATCTTAGCAACATTGCAATGCTAGTGGTTCCTTTTTGCAAAATGCAATCCAATTAGTCCAGAGAAAATCGAAATAGAGTATTGATACGATTGCGAGAGCCAAAATATATGATCTACAAATATTTTCGGACAGAAAAAACCCGTACGTTTCAAATCAGATCAAAACTATATGTATAGCGGTTTGAAGTTTGAGGAACGTTGTTTTCAGAAAGAAATCTTCGCATGAATCTTAAACGCTAAAAACACAGGGTGATCCAGGGTTAAACGGCTAGACTGCAAGAGCCGAATCACCCCCAAACCCCCTGTTTAAATTGAGATTTCGATTTTGTTTTAGATCATGTATGATTTTAGGGCATAAAAGTTCAGCGGAGTACAAATTTTCATGAGATCAAGTTCCCAACCGTTTAATTTCCGATTTAATCTCCAATTTTTTTGGTGGGAGGGGGGCGGTAGCTCCGACTGGGGGCGTTTTCCTCAGATCTCGTGGAAAAATCAGAAACATTTTGCCTTCTGGACAGAAATTGCGCAGGTGCTTTCATGTGAAAAATTGAAATCTTTGACTCAATTTTGTATCTGTGGAATAATGTTACGTTCCGTACTTCCGTCCTTCGGGAAACAACAAAATGACCTTTTTCACATTTTGTTAACATTCATGTTTACCTTTCCCTTCTCCACCAAAAAATTCGTTACTCCACTTGTTTCCGCCATTTTTTACTCACCCTCTATAGTTCAGTTGAGTTTTACTACTATTTTTTCGAGCTGTTTCCTGCTCCTCTGTCAGCACCTACCCGAGTTATTGTGATGAAAAATTATCCAATCAATGAACAGATCCCGAGCAAGTCTGAAACCGATTTCGTTAGTAAATGCTAGGACGGCGATGGCGTGAACTACTTATGGTATTTACCGTTACGGTCGGCTGCTTGCTCGCGGTATATTTTATGGAACGCTCGAGACTTACGAAGGATTTCTCGCTTGCCAGTGTTGTCAGTATTTATCATTTCCGTAATGTTATTCCAGTAATGATTTTCGCATTTTCTTTTGTTGCGATTTTTCGATTTTCGAAGCCCTCCTTCCTGTCCCCCGCGCCTTCTGCCTAGACGTAACTTTGATTCGGTCCAGCCGTCCAGGGTGGCAAAATAAAATTTCTCGTGAAATTTTCCATGAAATTTCAGAAATGAATGATATTGAAAAATACCGGTTCCTTTTAATGTTTCGCAAAATGTAAAAATTGTGACTTTCTTCTATTTTTGGAAGATTGAGTGCGGGTTGCATAATATTTTACAACTCCGTGACATTGCAGGAAATATTTCTCTGAAATTTCCAATCTTTCATTTCTGTCTTACGTTTCATGCCACCCTGATTCGGTCCGCACTGAAAAAAAAATATTGGTGTCCTGAACAATCGTATTGAGTTCAAGTGAAATTTGTGGACGGCACCAATTTTTTTGCGTCCGCAAACCAATAAATTATGCCCATGCACCAACCCTATTTGTTACATAACAAGTCTAAAATTTGCATGGAGGGCATTTCGGANAATTAGTGACATTTTTTGGATTGGGCCGAAATTTTGTACAAAAATCATATTTTTGTTTTTTTGGAAGTGGTATTTACCGTTACGGTCGGCTGCTTGCTCGCGGTATATTTTATGGAACGCTCGAGACTTACGAAGGATTTCTCGCTTGCCAGTGTTGTCAGTATTTATCATTTCCGTAATGTTATTCCAGTAATGATTTTCGCATTTTCTTTCGTTGCGATTTTTCGATTTTCGAAGCCCTCCTTCCTGTCCCCCGCGCCTTCTGCCTAGACGCAACTTTGATTCGGTCCAGCCGTCCAGGGTGGCAAAATAAAATTTCTCGTGAAATTTTCCATGAAATTTCAGAAATGAATGATATTGAAAAATACCGGTTCCTTTTAATGTTTCGCAAAATGTAAAAATTGTGACTTTCTTCTATTTTTGGAAGATTGAGTGCGGGTTGCATAATATTTTACAACTTCGTGACATTGCAGGAAATATTTCTCTGAAATTTCCAATCTTTCATTTCTGTCTTACGTTTCATGCCACCCTGATTCGGTCCGGTGAGCCGCGAGACAAATAAAAATTTAACCATTGCTTGTGACCGGATCTGTGAAAAGAGGCCCTCGCCTTCCACAAATTTAAAGAGTTATTGGTATCACTGCATAAAGTAAGAAAATCTGAAAATTTCGGGGCAAGTCTGACCCTACAAGCTCAAACATCGAGAGCGAGAGATGACATCCTGAAGTTCCAAGACAAAAATTCTAAAGTTTCAGATTGAAAATGTAGGCCAAAAAATTTGACATGCACCCAGAAAAGAAGCAGCTAGTGCCCTCTGTGTCGAAAAATCGTACTAAAAATGCGATAGATCGTGATATTTTTGCTTAGATCAAACGGGTGAACCATGGATCTTTAGAGTAGTGAATTGATAGGAAGAAGCGATCATGCTTACGCATTGAATCGCTTAACTAGGCGTAGCTTGTTCTGAATGCCTTTAGAAGGCGTTTCCCGTCGAATCGCCAATTTTAAAATTTTCCTCTAAATTCAGCTCTCTTGGAAAATTTTCTCCTAGAAAGTGAGGTCCCTTCTTAAAAATCCAGTCACAGTGAGAGAAAAAAACTAGGAGGAGATCCGAAGAAAAACAATTTGAAAATTGGGTAAATTAACATGGGCCAGTATACGCTCTCTGACCCTCTCCTGCAACACTACCGCATCAAGGAGGAACGCCGTATCAGCCTTCAGACGTTGCCAAATTTACATACATACAAGTCGCTTTACAGCACTCCCTCGCGCTCTACGACTCCTAACCTCCACTGCTCTCTTTCAAACCACAAATCTTGGGGGATTGAGCACCTCAACATTTCTGCTTCAATCCCGTCCCTCCAACCTTTCATTGGGCGCCCTCTGCGTCTTCTCCCAGGAGGAACCCAGTCAAGGACCTTCTTCGGCAACCTGTCTCCTGCCATTCTCTGGACATGACCATACCAGATGAGTTGTTTTGTCATAATGTCATGCACGATGGTCTGCTTGGCATCCATGATATCCCGTACCGTCTCATTCCTGACGCGATCCTTTCTGGAAATCCTTCCCAAATCCTTTCCTCCAAATTTCCTTCGATAAAATATACATTTTCAGGAAAATCTGTGAGCATTTTTAAATTCATTTTTTCAGAAAATTTTATTCATGACCCGATCGAATTTATCTGCAAATTTCAACAGAAATTATCTATAATTCCACTCAAAAATAAACATTTTATCGGGGAAGATCTGGCAACTCTCGAATGTTCCATCTGCGTTTTTCCTTAGCACGGCAGAAAAGGGATTACGGGGACGGCTGTAGGAGGTTTCGTCCTGTCAATTTGAAGTGTCCCCTGTTCTTGATCGGATTTGTCGCAGTGGATCAACGGGAAGGAGGCTCATCAACGGGATCTTCACGCCGCCGCTCGCTCTCCTGCACGTTGCACGCGCCGCGCTCTGCCCCGCTATCGCTGTCTATCTATCGACCATAAAAGTGTAATTGCCAATTTCCCCTGAGCTTTCCATCGCGGCTGACAAGTCGAGCAACGTGCTGCGCTCTCGCGGCGCGCAGCCGAGGCCACCAAGCCCGCCGCTTCGAGTTTTCACCGACAGATTTTTCTCACTTCGAACAACGAAAGACCTTGGACAATACTACTGCCGTGATAGCGAAGAGAGCAGCAAGTGTCAAATTTTCGAAATCGAGTCTCCTTCAAAATTCGTCTTATCACTGACAGATGAGATCACTGAAATAGCCCCAACAGCAAAATTCAACTTAATTGTATAAAAACGAGACATATGAGATAGCTGTAGTTGCGCACA
This sequence comes from Bemisia tabaci, assembly GCF_001854935.1. Taxonomy (NCBI): domain Eukaryota; kingdom Metazoa; phylum Arthropoda; class Insecta; order Hemiptera; family Aleyrodidae; genus Bemisia; species Bemisia tabaci. The sequence continues at coordinate 340,990 of NW_017547090.1, forward strand.
AAATGACGTAATTTCAGGCAAAACAGTAGTAAGGAATATTATTCTTACAGAGAGCCAATAAAAACAGTGCTTTCAAGTAGATTGCCGCCCTCTTCTGCCAATTTCTAACCTGAACTTTGCAAAGGCAATTTTTGACTGTCGAAAATAAAATTTGTCAGCAAAGAAAATGTATTCGCTAACTTCAAGTCCTAAAGCCTTGATCGCAGAATATTCCATTTTTCACTTCAAAATTCAAGTTTTCACAAATTTCCTTATGAAAGCCGTTCAAAAAATTCACAACGCAATAATGCACTATTGCAGTCTCACATGAGCTCGAATCTTTAGATTTTCGCTCTGCGAGGAGGTATTGACTTGGGACACGCATGTACATAGGGTCAAAGGTAACCATGAAGCAGCGATGTTATGGGGTAAAAACCCGGTGAATAACCCGGCAAATCGTCGTAACCCCGAAAAACGGAGTTTCCGGAATAAACTTTCAATGGGTGAGTAGCGCTGGTCACAAAATCGTGTTGCAGTAAAAGCTGATTATATAATATGGTAGAGCCTCGATTATCCGCTGGTTTTCGGTGGCCTCCGGGTTAAAAATGCTATAATATCATGGCGCCGACTTCTGAGAAAAAGTCCCTCCAGGAATGATTTACGTCTTCTTCGAAAATAACTTTTTCGAGATAGAATGTATTCAATTTTAACCAATAGTAATTCAATTTCGATCTATTATTTGACAAGTGCATAAACAGATTTTAAAATAAATCTGTTTCACCCTTTTACGGCCAAATCGGTCGGCTTTGAATTATCCGCGGTGGCCCCGGTCTCCATCGTCGCGAATAATCGATGCTATTTTCTTCAGTGCTAAGGAAGAATGCCGTATGAACATTCGAGAGTGCCCAAATGTCCTCGAGTAAAACATGTATTTATAAGGAAAGTTACGCACAGAATTCCTTGAAACTTTCAAATATTTTAGATTAAATCGCGAGAAAAATTGTCTGAAAAATTTGAAAACAAATATTCACAATTTTCCCGGTGAATATGACTTTTACCAAAGGAAATATGGCAACATTTGAAGGCTCATACTGCGTTTTTCCATAGCACGATAGTGCTGTATTTAAGAAAAGTAAAGGCACGCTCAATAGATATGACTTTCCGTATAGCATTTCTCAATTGTCGCTCTTGCATGGCATTGTGTAAACATGCGCATTATCTTTAATTTTCGATAAACATTGATGAAACCATTTCTCTCCGTTCTCATGAGTGCTGTTTTATGTTTGTTTTCAGGTGAGTCTTCATCTCCATGGAAAAATGATGTATCTGAATTTTTTTGACTGGCTCCTTATGTAAGTCATCTCTTATGCTCATTGCTCACTAACTTTTCGCGCCCAATTTGATACGTTGGCAAGCCTTTTGAAGTGACTTTAATGGCCGTAAGTGCTAGAAAGTGACGAAAAAGGCCCTGAAAAGTGATTTTCACAAATAATTTGCCTCATTGCTTTGCCGCGATAAGAGAAAACGTCGTATCTAAATTTGAACGTTACCAGATTTTCTTCTGATAATGTACCAACTCCCTGGAAACCTTTTCAGAATTTCAGTACTCTCTCAGATAATTATTTATAGAATAACTCATGGAGAATTTCCACGAAAATTTTTCATTGCTTCATCTGAGAGTGCTTAACGAGCCGATCTCGTAGTATATTTTGTAATATTTTTCTGATGTGGGAAAAGTACAAAAATAGAATTAAAAGTGAGAGAATGCACCGCCTAGTGACGCCATCTGGCGGCATTTCCCATTTAAACACAAGTATTTTAGCAGATTAAATAATTATGTCATATCTCCTCCCAATAATTGTTCAATGTATCAACCAAGAGTATCCTTGTATTCACTTCAGTCAGTAGTTTCCACTCAAACACGAAATTTATCAATTTCTGACACCTGCAAATTCTCCCTCGTGCCCAAATATTTAAAAAGTAAATATTTACTTTCCTCAAAAATTACTTTTTTGTCGAAAATTCGGCATCCATCGAATAATGATCATTCGACATTTTTCCTTAGTACTCTGAAAGTTCTATTATTTTGAATATTCTGTCGTGCTAAGGAAGAACGCCGTACGAACATTCGAGAGTTGCCGAATTTCCTCCGATTAAATGTTAATTTTTGAGGAAAGTTATGAATATTTCTGCTCGAAATTTCTAGGAACTTCAGGTGACATTGCGAACAAAAATTATACTAGAAATCGGAAACAAAATATTAATAAGTTAACCAATGAATTCGTTTTTTATAAAAGGAAATTTGGCAACGTCTCAGGGTCCATACGGCGTTCTTCTTTAGCACGGCAGTATTACACGTGTTGAAAAAGCATCGAAAATATTTACATTATTAGACTCCTCTTCAGCACCCTAATCGTATCTCATGATTCCACGCGTGTTATTATTGTGCCACCGAAGGAAAACAGTCTGTGCCCATTTTAACTCGGAGAAAATGAGATAATCTGCTCCTCATCTAATTTCACAACGCAGTCGGGCAGTTTTAGTCGTCGGAACAAGAAGACGTCAATAAATCGTGCTATACTCGCCGCGCAATACCCAGTGAAAAGAACGTCATAGGTCGTAAAGATGGAAGGATCCTAGAGATGATCATAATCGTGTGACGCCATTCCTGTGACGTATTCCCCTAAAGTCTCTGTGACGCTTGGAAATTTCGTTCGACGCATTAAAGTCACAGCAGACTAGTTAAGCGTCTGAGAGGTGGGGTGTAATGACTCTTTCCAAGGCAGTCTGTAAGTGTGCTTATTTTATGGAACTTTTCCTCTTTGTTTTGTTTCTCTTTTTTTTTCTCATGCTCTGAAAACCGTAAGGACGGGTCAAATGACATCCATTGCTCAGGAAAGTGTTTTCCCGGAGGAAGGCAACTCTATCAGGTCATGCTCCCGTAAAATTTTCTCCTTTTTCATGCACTTAATGCAAGGCATACGTCCAAAGCCATCATCTCCATCGCGTGAGAAATGCGTTTTATCACTTTTTTGCCGAGGGTAAGAGTTAGGTTACTCTTTTTTCGTGCAAGATCACGTATGGCTAAGGAACGAATCCGCCAAAACTAAATTCATATCTTACCTCCCGACATTTTCATTGGACCTAAGCGCATTTTTCGCGGAGAAAAAAACTTCGTGCATGGGACCCGAAGTTGAGGTCATATGGATCTCTGAAGTTTTTTGATCACGCATCCGAAAACTTGAGTTTGAGCTGCCAAAGTTCGGGTCAGACATCGAGGCACTTCGGTATATACTGGAGTACTTCAGATGTGTGACCCGAACCCTGCGGTATGTATCGAGGAACTTCAGATGTCTGACCCGAACTTCAGCAGCTGGACCTCAAGTTTTTAGTTACGTGATCTGAAAACTTCAGAGATCCATATGACCTCAACGTCGGGTCCCACGCACGAAGTTTCTTTCTCCGTGTTGCATGCACCATGCACAGTTTTGAAAACTTTGAACGCTATCTTCTCAAAACTCAAAAACTTGACACCCGCTGTTTATACACATACGGCTTCATATTCGAATTCTTTTCTCTGTCTCCGATAGCACGTCCTTTCTTCGGGAATTTTTGACTATATTCGTGGGGATTTATTTCTGCATAGCTCCATCCGCCCCTCTTATCTCCACCCCTCTTATCTCCACCCGTGTCCGCCTCCGCCCACCCGCTCAATTACCGATATCGGTTCCTCGCGGAGGCTGCTCGTCCGCTTGAACGGCCGTTTCCCCACCGACAACAAAACCACTTAACTTCCCCGGGAGGTGAGCCCCTCCTTCCGTATTACTGGGGGTTTCCCGCGGCTCACGCCAGAACGGCGTTTACGTTCTTCTGTCGGCCGCGGCAGGGCGACGTATTCGTCCATGAAATGGGTTTGTCGTCGGTCCTCGCTGGTTTCGTTTTCGTTGACAGCGGAAAGACCCCGAGTTTTTCCAGACGGTTTCTGCTAAGGAAGAACATCGTATGAGCCCTCGGACGCTGCCGTAATTATTTCAATAAAAAATGAATCCTCTGGTGCGGCATGGACTCGATCGAAAAATGAAAACGTGAGTCGATCGACATGAATCGATTGAAAAATAAAAACGTTAACTCATCGCCGTGATTCGAAACGATTCACGGGCTTGTAGATTGATTCACAGGTTTTGTCGATTGATACGAGGGTTTGTCGATCGACTCACGGGTTTTGTCGATTGATACACGGGTTTTGTCGATTGATACACGGGTTTGTCGATCGACTCACGGGTTTTGTCGATTGATACACGAGTTTGTCGATAGATTCATAGGTTTTGTTGATTGATTCAGGGTTTGTCGATGGATTCACGGGTCCAGTCGATGGATTCACGGGTCTGTCGATCGGTCGACGCTCGGTTCACGTCGATCGATTCTCGTTTTTATTTTTCGATCGAACATGTCGATCGAATCACACCCTCCAAAATTGTGTGTTCTTTTCTTCAAATTTTCTAGCGATTTTGTTCTTTGCAGCATATTCTGAAATTTCGAAGAAAAATATGCATTTCTCTCCGCAAAAGTACATGTTTTATTCGGAGAAATTTGGCAACTCTTGGATGTTGATACGGCGTTCTTCCTCAGCACGGCAGATTTTGGCCAGATCCTGGAAGCTATTTTATTGAACTGCGATTGTCGATAGTCGGTTTTGCCCTCATTCCGTGAGGGTATGTCAAAACAAGCCAAAAAGGCTGTAAACATTTGACATTTTAAGCAGCAAAAGCTGAAAATGAAGCTTCATGCATAGACTTGCACAATTTTAATTGTCTGAATCCGTCAGAAATACTTACTTTCCACTGTAGTAGGTGAATTGTGAGATTTTTTATCACGCTTTTTACAAATAAAACGTTCATGGCTAAAATTAGACACGTTTCGTAGATTTGTCCATCTACATTGAGAGTCCAAAAAAACCCTTGTGAAGTAGCGTGGGGTTGAAAAGCAGCGGGCTAATCATTGAAATCGTTAAAAATTTTAGAGGAAATGAGGCAATCCTATTGGTGTAAGTGGGTGGTTGCGATTGATATGGAGGCACATGATAGACAAACTAACGGCAACCTGCGAGAGAATCTTTAGTCATAGTACGGCCCGATTCTTTACAGAACAAAGGTTTGCAATGAGAATTGAGTATGGACGTGTCGGTCGCCGACTTGAACAAGACTGGCAACAGGTTTGCGGAGACCTTGAGTTTGAATTTCTCACTTCCTTCCGATCTTGCACTAAGGCAGCCTGCATTAAATAGTCGTCGGCTTGAAGTGCACCGAGCAATATTGTCCGCGAATTGAAACCGATTATTTCCTCGGAAAAATGAGAAAATCATCTAGTAAATCCTTGAATATTGAAGATTCGAGAAATGAAGTAAATGCCGAACAAGCAACTGAAGATGCGTAAAATAAAATAAATGATTTCTTTTATCGCTCTCACAATCATTACGAGAACGATACTGATATACGATGTCACTCGTGTGATAATAAATTCTGGTGTCACACTATCAAAACTAGCCATCAAAATATCAAGGCCAGGTGTTGTAATTGGCTAATTTGATGACTTTGACCAATCACAGCACTTGACCTTGACATTTGGACGAAGTATTTTGATAGTGTGACACAGGCTAATTCTCAGGAAAATGGATCCGCTTATAAATTCAAGAATCAACTACTTAGTTGCCGTGTTACCGGCCCCCAAAATCCAACAGTGATTCGATGTTATTAGGACCGGAACGATTATTATCACAAAAGTAACATTGTATCTTTAAGACCAGGAAAGTAAGTAGAACCTGGATCCATACGGAGCGTTTCGAAGAAAGACATTGGTTTTTCTTTGTGACTGAAAAAAATATAGATATTTAACTCAACTAATCAACCTAATTGGCTGGAGTTTTCGCTCGAGTGTTTTTTCTTGGGTGGTAATGTTAATGTCTAACTCTAGAGACGTTTAATTTACAGTGAAAGAGAGAGTTGATTACATAACCATCATCACAACCTAGAAAATGAATTGCACGGCCCCGAACTGGAGAAATGCAAAAACTTGAACTTCTGAAGTAGGATCTCTATATCTTGCTCATTCCTACTTAACTCCTCAAAATTCGTTTATTTTCCTCCCGGAAATTTTTAGGATTCAAATGAAGCACACCTCGGTTTTTACTTGTGCTGCAAGCCATTAATTATTATCATAATGCATAATGATTGTATCAATCATAAGCTCGGGATTCCGACCAAACAGGTCTGACCAACTCCTTTTTTTAATTTTCTACCCCATAAAAAAAACGGGGAAAAAAAACGTGTTAGTCACTAGTATACCTAAATCGCTTGGAAATGGAGTGCGCTTGAAGCTACATTCATACAAGTGGTTACGACAAAATTATTTGAGAGTCCACTTCTGTAATTAGACACGCACTCTGTACTGAGATTGAGCCAACCACATGCGTGAACAAGGTTACCAACTACCCAAGTATGTTAACATTTCCTCATTTGACATGTGAAATTTTTACGTAGTTAGTCACCTCGCTTATGCTTAATGTATATCTATGTTTGACCCTGTTTAGACGTAGAGAAATCTGGTGCATCACCATAAAATGGAATCTCCCAAAAATAAATATTTTCTAAAAAATGAATATAACATGACATTTCCTCAATTTACAAATGTTTATGAGACGTTCATCCCTTGCAAACCAGTCGTCGGTTCAGTGTGCCATAAACGGTTGAATATTTAGAGTGGAAAATTTTGAAAATCCTAAAATCGGGAAGGATTCCCTTCTACCCCTCAAAGTTTCATTTGAAGAGGTAGACTCAGAAAGAGCGACATTAAAAAATAGAGCGTCACGGACACCAATTTTAGACTTGCATTTCGCAAAACTATTTTAAAATTCAATTTTCGCATCACACAGTGATCCTAGTTAAATTATTAGTGCATATTTGGGTTCAACATGTAAAGGAGTTCGTAGAATCGATATCAAGTAAAGTATTTTTGTGACAATTTTAACAGTTATTTCTGTTCTTTGCATCCCCCCCCCCCCCGGTTCGCCCGGGAAAAAAGCTAGGAAGGACAAGATCAGTGAGGAAGAAGAGAGGAACAGAGGATAGGAGAAGGAAAGACGCTCACATTTGCTAATTATTCATGACGAAATCTACTCAAACTGCATATTAGATGCTTCAAAAAATATGTGGGGGAGGCCCCCAGATCCCCCTTACGCCCCCCCACCCTCGTTCGAGGAGTCCGCCAGTGGTGGTCACGGACATCACGTCTTCCGTTCTGTTCAATTAACAACTTTTAAGTATGTTCAAGTATTGGTTTCAACATCATCGGTCATCATTTCCAATCGTTTTCTTTGATTTTTCAGTCATTTTCGTCATAGACTAAAAAAGGTATAATTTAATTTACTATAATCATTGGTTTTGATGAAACAAAGTAATATATCTTTTAAACCGAATCCCACCCCCTTTTTTTTAAAAAAGAAAGAAAGTAGTAGTAGTAGTAGTAGTAACATACGTTTATTTTAAAGCAGTGCTGTAGCCATTACACCTCTGTGTGTTTACATGGAAATCAATCAGTAAAAATACAAAAGGGTTAAGGGGAGAGGTTAAATTTTGAGTTTGGTGGAGCGCATAAATTCAAAAAGTTTTACAGGATGAGTATTTAGAAGTAAATTTCTAAGAGAGGGTAAGGGTCGCGGAAAAAAACGTTTTCGGATTTCTTTATAAAGTGGGCAACTTGTAAGAACGTGATCTACTGATAAGGGGGAATTTGGACAAGAAGTACAAGCAGGGCGAGAAAGAAAGAAAAGGTGTCCCGAAGCACCACTTTAAACCACCCTTAATCCAAAGTTAACCAGATGAAGCCTCCTGAAGCAAGGATCTATTCAAGGAACGACTCGATGAACACGGCCCGAAGACCTATCTCCGTCTCTCCCTCGAACGGAAAATCGATCGGAAAGAAAATACAGATTTTCCCATGGTCTAAGATCACTTGGCTCGAGCCTACCCGTGCAAGAATCATGGTAATATGCAAGAGCAGCAAGGACTGTTTGAGTTTGTTCTGCGCTCACAATTGGTCGCACACAGCGCATGACCTACTTCTCCCGTGTGAGCGCCGCTGACTCGCTCTTCCGCGCGTTGGATTAAATTGGGCGTGAGCCCCGAGCCGCGTGAAGGGTTAGCTTGCCGCAATACGGACCCGCGTTAAGCAACAACCGCGTAAATCAACGTAGCTGCCGCATGTCGATACGTTGTTCTTGCTACGCACGGCAAAATGAATCGAGACCCGCGTTAAGCAAAAAGCGCGTAAATCAACGTAACTGCCGCATGTCGATACGTTGTTCTTACTAGGCACGGCAAAATGAATCGAGACCCGCGTTAAGCAACAACCGCGTAAATAAACGTAACTGCCGCATGTCGATACGCTGTTCTTGCTACGCACGGCAGAATGAATCGCGATGGCGGAACGAGAATTCAGCCCCGCCGCCAGTGCCGCCACCACTGGACGGAAGAATATGACACCGGGTTCCTGTCTCTAACCGGCCAAAAATCTGCGGGTTGATTATTCAGAATCGAAGCTTTAGATAAGGACGAGGAAGTCGAAGCTTGTAATGTTTCAGCTTTCAATGCAGGGTTGCCGGCGGTTTGGGAAAATCAGGGAAAGTCCGGGAATTTGCGACGACCAAAATTCCGGGAATTGGTGGGAAAAGCCAGGGAATTTTTGATGCGTCTACAAATCACTGAAATATGCCCACTGATCTTCCAATTGTTTGCCATTTCTGGTCATTCTTAAGGCTTGCTATCTTTTAACCAGCTACTGAATGCCTCTTCAGGGTGTCTACAAGTTCGGAATTTCCGGAAAGTCCGAAAATAGTACTGATTTTTTAAGAGCGGTCGGGAAGTACTGAAAAAGTGCGGAAATTCCGCAAGAAGGTCCGGAATTTTTCTAATTTTTTTGTCATTTTTGTCTCAATTTGAGCGAAATTCAAATTTTGGAAATATTTTGAATTTCGTCAATATTTGGAGGTACTGAAAAAGTACTAAATAATTCTGTTGAGGAGGTATACTGAATTGCTTGGGAATGCACTGAAAAAGCACTGTAAAAGTACGGATTTTTGGTCTGACTGTTTTAGTAGACATCCTGCTCTTTCCATAATCTGATCCCTAGCCAAGGGAATTTTGTCCCAAGTTTTGCGAAAGTTCGAAGGTCAGGGAAGGTTAGGGGATTAGATTTTGAAGTCAGGGAAAACTCAGGGAGTCCGAGGATGAAGAAATTAGGCAACCGCGTTAGTGTCCTCAAGTTTTGTATGACTCCTCTTAGAATTGACTCACTCCACTGAGCGTCGTGTGTCGCTGTTTAGGCGGTTAGTGTCTGAAATTAAAACGCCTTCAATATCGTGCGTATGCAACACGGACATCCATGGAGCCCGAATAATTGCATCCAGGGGTTACAATGAAAATCGTTTAGTTTCCATCCCATGCGACATTGGTTGACGCTTGAGTTGTTTCTCTAACACCTTAACTTAATTTCAGCGTTGCCTGTTGTGCCGATGAAGTAAACTGTTACTGATTTATTCCGCGACATCGTTAATTAAGCGAGAAATACATTCTTTAAATGATTTGCAACGGGAGATCAGATCAGTCCATCACTTCTCGCACAGTATAGTGAATCAGGACCTGATAGGGACTAATACCTACATGGAAGAAAAGTTGTCTACATTTATGTTAAAAAATCTTCGCCCTGAAGAAATTATCACTAACATTTACGATAGAAATGGATTTATTTAATTCTCAACACACGTTTTTTCTGGAGAAAATTAGGTATTTTGCCGTACTTTCGACTGTAGCTTCAAGGTGATTGGGGGGGGGGGGGGGTGGTTAACCACTTATAAATGGATTACATCTTGCACTAAAGAACCACTATTTCTGACCCACTTTTGAAACAACATACTTGCCGTTGGTTACCCCATGCAGATTTGTGGTTTTATAGGAGAGCCGGAGATAGTGGCTCCTCATTGCATAATGTAATCCAAATGTATTAAATTCTTCATTAGGAAAGCAAATCAGTCTGCAGATTTTTGATGATTCATAAGTTTCACTTGTCCAAAACTTCCAAGATGCGATCACTGTTTTGCACCATTCTCCTTTAAGAACTTTTAAATTTAATTTTTCACCTCTACCCACAAGGGCCTGTGTAAAAATTCACAGCGCAATACACTCACACACTCACATGAGTTCTGTATATTCAGGTAGGTATGTCACGGCCTTTATACTGCCTCGCTAAAAGGAAGAACGCCGTATGAGCCTTCAGGTGTTGCCATATTTTCTTTAATAAATCACAAATTTTCTGGAAAATTTGTAAACTGCTAACCTCCAATTTTTCAGATAATTTTGTTCGAAATTTCACCTAAATGTCTTGATAATTCCAAGGAAAAATATCCATAGCTTTCTTCAAAAATAAACATTTTATCGAAGAGAATTTGGCAACTCTTGAACGCTCATTCGGCGTTTTTCTTGAGCACGGCAGTATAATGGGACTATTTTTTTCTGTGTTCTTCACTTGAAAAAAAAAAAAACACATTGGATCTAGAGTCCAGACTCTTAAAAACATCGACAAGAAAAAGGACTCTTGATTCAATCAGAATCTAGCTTAAATCAAGAACCCAGCCTCTTAATTCAAGCGGATTTCGTTTTGATTCAAGCAAAAATCCGATTGAATCAAGAGTATTTTTTCTTGTCAATGTTTTCAAGAGACTGGACTCCAGATCCAATGTGGTTTTTTTTCCAGTGTTAATGGAAAAAATAAAGATTTTAGGAGAGGAGATTGGCAACACTGAAATGCTAATCCGGCGTCGTCCCCAGACAAGGCAGTGGTGACTTGCTGAGGTTCAAAGGTGTGTTCGAGGATGAACCGGAATGTTTTGAGCGCGGTGGCGCAGGCGCGAGGTGGAAGACTAGAACAATGACTAGAATGTCGGAGGTTCGCACAAGCGGCAGAATCAGCGTCGTCGCGACAAACACCTTACTAATCGATACTTTACCGTAGTCTCAAATGGGGGAGTATCGATAGTCGATCATTCACGCTTCGCCACCGGGCAGAATGACCTTTCAACGGGTCCATCTGGCCGCGGCGACAGCTTCCTTTCTTCGGGGCTATTTTTATTTTCCACTCAGCGGCGACGATCATCTCGATTTCGGTCTCGCCAAACTCGATCTGGGGGTCCAACAATTTGGCAACACTGCTATTTCTCCATTTAAACGTATGTGAAACAATCGACTCCATGTGAGGTAGCCTGTCTCACCTAGAATCGATGTATTCAATGGCTTTAATGAAGTTCAAAGAGTATTGCCAATGTGCTGAAATTGCCATTGACTACACTGGAAAAAGAAAACCACATTGGATCTAGAGTCCAGAGTCTTGAAAACATTGACAAGAAAAAGGACTCTTGATTCAATCAGATTTAAGCTTAAATCAAAAGGAAATCCGCTCAAATTAAGAGGCTTGGTTCTTGATTTAAACAAAAATCCGATTGAATCAAGAGCATTTTTTCTTGTCGATGTTTTTAAGAGTCTCGACTCTAGACCAATGTGTTTTTTCCCAGTGTACGGTCTAGAGCTCGCAAACGTGAGTAAAATAATCGATTCTTTGTGAGACAGCCTACCGCACGAAGAATCGATACATTCAATGGCTTTAATTGAGTGTTAAAATCGCTGTCAAGTAGCTGAACTCGTTAGTGGCCGTACTACGTTCCAGTTCTTGCAAATAGGAAGGAATAACTCTGGTAATGGCTGAAAGGTCGAAAAAAACGGTTTTACAAGTTTTCGAGTCGCGCTGATTTCAAGTTGTATGTCCATTTGCCGAAAAGTTATCACCATGACCTGTTAAATATGGTTTTTCAAACAACTTTTCATCGAAAGTACGTTTTTTGAATTTGAAAGACCCAAGCGCCCTAAGTCCGGTTTAGCTCGACATTTTTAAGCAATTTTTCGGCTGAAAATGGTCATTAACATTTTCTGTGCTCCGGTCTCACAATCAGTGTTAGTGTTTGAGCTGTTGCAGACCAAAGCCTCCATTCTCGTGTCCGGTCACCTGCCTGAATCGTTAAAACTCCTATCGTTGATTTTCCCTTCAGACGTCGAAACAGTACAATCGTTGGAAAGCATGGTTAACCCATTGACTTATGATTTAATTTGACCCTGCCGGGCCAGGAATTACGATTTATTTTGGCGAAAATCAGCAACTTTGAACACTTCAAAATAATCCAGAAATTATTTCTCAAAGGGTGAAAATTGACAAAATAAGCATTCACAATACAACGTTTGAGAAAAATGGTGAAAACTTCGAACACAATGATTTTTTTATGTGGTTTATAGCTGCCAAAATCGCAAAAATTGCAAGATCAGCGAAAATCAGAAAATTTTGAGGTTATTTCATGTGCAAACGCACAGTAATATGAAAATACCGCAACAAAACAAGAAATTACCGTACACCATAAGTCATAGGGTGGCCACACTACTCATATAAACATTGATGAGAACGCAATCTACCGGAGAATTGCCGAAATAACGCGAACAATCAGCGGACGGCTCTGATTGTGAGCCGTCATTGTAAGTCAATGGGTTAAGGAAAACAGAGCTCACCTGGATTTTGAGATACGCCCTTACGTCGCACAGTGGATCGAGTCAATGAGAGAGGTCAGACATGAATTTTTTTCTAAAGCTGCAAATTTTGATGTTCATTTCGTCGTATTTTCAATTTCAAGGGGTGCTCCTAGAAGAAAATTTCACGAAGAAGCCAATGAAGTTACTTATTGAACCTTAAAGTTTTGTATAAACGGAAGTAAAAGCGTTTGAAGTTTCCAAATTTTGTCGGATCTCTCTTAATGACTCGATCCACTGTACGTCGGAAAAGCGATGAAGTTTGACAGTATTCTGCCGTGAGAGCGAAGAGAGCCGTTAGGGCATAAGTGAAGTTTTGACAAAATGGGCTCAGTAGCGTCTTGGTGGGCTTATAGAAAAAGGCCTCTTTTCTTTGGCAAAGTGCCACCCATCACGCCTCGTAGGAATCGTTTGCATGATTAAATCTCCTTGACTTTTATTCTCAACTATGTAAAAAGGCTATTTCATTTTCATGTTAGGCAAGACATCCATAGGTGCTGCCTTCTGAATGCTTTCTTGGTTGCGTTTTTGGACTAACAACCAACATGGTTTAAGCTCAGAAATCGGCAGAATAAGGCACCATTTTAACTTAAAGTACAGTTTCCACTGCTGCCGTGCTAAGGTAAAACGCCGTTTGAACCTCCAGACGTTGCCATTTTATTTTTTTAAAACAAAACGAATAAACAGAAATCCGTGAATACTTCTCTTCTTATTTTTCAGACAATTTTGTTTGCAATCTACCTAATCTAAAATGTCTGAAAATTTTAAGAAAATATATGAATTACTTTCCTTTAAAGTCAACGTTTTATACACAAAAATATGGCAACTCTCGATCGTTCATAAGGCGGTCTTCCATAGCACAGCAGATTGACTCTCTGGTGGAGTAATGCTCTTTATAGCTAGTTTGTCCGGGAAAATTTTTGCGCACTCACGGCTTTCTCATACCGTCTTGTTTCAATACACATACAAGATGTCTACAAGTCCGGAAATTCCGGATATAGTACTGATTTTTTAAGGGCGATCCGGAAGTACTGGAAAAGCGCGGAAATTCCGTAGGAAGGTCCGGAATTTTTCTAATTTTCCATTAATTTTCGTCTCAATCGGAGGGAAATTCAAATTTTTGAAATTTGTTTAATTTTGTCATTATTTGGAAGTACTGACAAAGTACCGAATTTTTCAGTTGAGGAGGCACTGAATTTCTCGGGAATGTACTGAAAAAGTACTAATTTTTGGCCAGCCTGTTTTAGTAGACACCCTGAAACAGGATGAAATGTGCTTTTTTAGCAGTTTCAGTTTATTGTAAAGGGATCAGACGAATTTCGCAGGGAACTAGATTTCAAAATTTTGAGACTTACGGGTCTCTTCGCTTTCACGGCAATATTATTGCGAAGTGGCAACGTTGGAGCGGAAGAAAGGGAGAGGGCGCACCGGGCACCGGACACTGGACTCGCCGATGCCATGTCCCGTGTCGCCATCACCAGCCGGCGGCGCGCCGCGAGTGGAAAAGGCAGGGCAAAGGTGAGCCGAACAGCGGAAGGCGCGGAGGGGGGAGGGGGTGCAGGACAGGTTCGAAAAATGCGTCGCCTTTGAATGAGTGGCTAACCCCTGCTCCCTGCACCGGTCGCCACCAACGCCGTGCCGTCCCTGTCCCTGGAATGACTGGAATGAGCCCGAATCCCAAAATCCTCTCCGTGTCCAGGGGTGCGATTTTTCTTGAAAAATAACAACTTGAAATTTCATGTGAAATATTTCATGAAATTTACGAAAATATTTGGGAAATATTGAAAAATATATTTAGAAATTAATATATTAATGCCCGTGTCCGAATATCTCGTGGTAGGTGTACTTAAACAGAGACAGGAGACCCCTCCATTGGCCTTTTGGCGACAGGTGGAAGCTTCTACTTTCGGAGATTCAACACTTCCTCATCAGTGGCGTGGCGTGCTTTGCGATATATCGATTGATCGACCTTTTAAACCTATGGAAAAGGATCAATAAACAGGGTGTTCGCAGCGAACACACTAATAATCGATTTTTTACCACATATTTAAATGGCACAACAATCGCTATATCGCAATTCACGCCACGCCACTGTTCCCCATCGGCAATCATATGGGAGCAACACTCAATAGTCAGTAGTTACTACACAGGAAGAAAATGTAACCAAAATCTTGTGTCAGGAAGGATAATAGGAGGTACAGCACAAGCTGCTGGTTGAGTTTTTTACTTAATATTCCCTGTGTCGTTTCGACCAAATCTTTGCGTTGAAAATTTGCGGCCTCGTTAACAATTAGTTGCTAACCCCTTAGGATTGAACTTGGGTCAGATAGGTGATGGTTCAATGCGCTAGCCACTCGCATGGCAAGATTTCAGAGTGGAAAACAAGAGTACCTAAGTACGGCAGGACACTTTCTTCTCCGACGTGAATTTGTCACAGAAGGGTGTCGGGCAAGTTAGCCCTTTAGGTTGATCTGACACAAAAAAAATACCACAAAACAACGTAGAGTGACATCAAACACGGAAATTTTAACTTGGTTGGTAGGTGAATGACGACCTTTCTGTAGCGTAATAAGACAAACAAGTTCTTAAACTTCGGTTTGTTCACTAAACGAAGTTCTCAAAACCTTGTTAACCATCTACCTAGTCGGTAGATCAACAACTGAATGTTGCAGTCCCATGAGTACTTCCACCATCGTCAAGATATACGGGATATACCAGTGGAGGGTCTCTTTTTTTGGTCAGTGAAAAGTGCCAAAAATTTCGGATGTCACCCGTAAAATTGAGCGTATGCAACCCGGCTTACCGCGGAGTGAAAATAATTGCATGTAGGGTCCCAACCGAACTTCGAAAATTCTTCCATTGTCCTTAAAGTTGTCTTGGGTTAAAAGAGCGTTTTGTTGTTGATAATAGATTTAGATTTTATAAAAATGCTAACAATGAACATTTTTAGTTCATCCACCTGATCCGCTAGCTTATAGAAATGCCCGTGACATGAAGCAATAGCAAACTTGCCATCCGATCGTGGAATTTAAATGCAGCTTATTCTATGTGTAGAAAGAGAGTTTTGAAGACAGTTGCAGAAAAGGAAATCGCATTTGAAGTAAAATTTAAGAATCTACTGGCCATGGCTCCAATTCTTTACAGTTCTCATTTACGGAAATTGAAATGCCGTGAAAATTACCCTGGGAAATTTTGTATACGATGCAGGTTCTTATTGCATTCAATTAACCTTCATTTGAGAGGATTGGCATTATGCGCTTTCAAGAGCTTGAACAGTGATATCAGAATCTGTGGTCTTCATTAAACGAGCTGAAGTCATAAGGAGGTGACTGGGGTTTAATAAAAATTGAGCGCAACTCCAAATTTTAAGACTTTAAAAAGGCGTGGATTTTGTCTGCCTTCCAGTGTGGCCGAATGTGACAAAACTTGCCTGATCCTTGCATTTACGTGCTCAACTGTTGACACTAAATTTTGCAAATTTTAATTTGCCCCTATTTTTCGGACTGTAATTAAATAATCAGAAATAGAGCCTCGTAGTGCATAAATTCATGCTGAGTAGCATCACAGGGAGACAGATCAAACCTTTAGCGTTACTGGTGTGGTACAAACTGGACTCGATATTTTAATATATGTTTAGTGGGATGTCTAGAATCGTCAGTTTTTGTCAACTGACAGTTGCCGCCCCTTGTTTCCAGATAATAAGGTGACTGGGAACTGCTCACAAACGCGGGAAATTCGTAATAGCGTGTTCCAAACAACGCAAATAATTGCGCTCAAAGCAGTGGATTTCACACTCTTCTAATGTAACCATCGTCATTTTCGTGCCATTGTACCCGCATGATGTGTATTCACTCACGTGCAATAGACTTATCTGCTGTAGGCTTTAATCTGAAATATTCAGCGGCGGTTACGGGAATTTGGCAACACAGGATTTCCTCCATTTAAACCTATGCTAAATAATCGATTCTTGTTGGAGCATCTGGCCCATCTAAGAATCGATACATTTTCATAGATTTAAACGGAGAAAAGACAATGTTGCGAATTTGCTGGATCCGCCAATAGAAATATTTGAATCAGTGAGTTCGAAAACACACAAACTTGGGTTTTTTTCGATTTTCACTTTTTTACGGTTTAGTAACACTTATGGATAGAAGCATCTGCACGCTAAATAAGGAAATTCCGAAATTGCAATCGGAAGTGCTCGAAATAGCGACGGGAAAAGGGAAAACTCGAAGTATTTCATTGGAAATACCAATTTTTGGCTACTTTAAGGGAAACGGGTGACCATGCGATTATGCTGTTTTCTTTTTTCGGTTCAGTATACCTTGTACCAACAAGTTATATAAATATTCAAGCGTTATTCAGGTCGAAAAATATACATTTTTCTGGGCAGACTATGAACAATCAGTATCTGAAAGTCGGTGAGAACGAAAACACACCAACTCGGAAATTTTTAAACGCTTTATTCTCTGTCATCGAACATGGTGTATCGATTTCAACTTGGTGCTTTACAAAGTCTCTAAGTACTCGTCCTTTGGCACCAAAAAGGTTTTTCTTAAGCTAACTTCTTCGCCCGCTGCGCAGTTTTAGGTGTTTCCTGAACAATTTTTTTTTCCGAGTTGGTGTGTTTTCGAACTCACTGATTCATGTGAAAACAAGGAATAATCTTCGTAACTTTCCCTGAGAATGAACTTTAACCAGGGGAAATTTGGCAACGTTCAAATTTTGATACGACGTTCATCCTGAGCACGACGGTACGGGCTTCCCGAGGGCATGACTGCCGGCGGGCTTCGCGTCCTCGGGGATCTTCCATCTTCCTTTTATTAGTATCGCATCGCTGGACCACGGGGAAATCCGCACGGGGCCGGTTTTATCCTGATGACATGAAGCCCACTGACCAAAGGTGAATCTGTCGCGCGTCGCAGTTCAATTTTGCTCGAAACCCGGCTCCAGATTTTGATCAGCGTGTTGGAGCAAAATCCGCCCAATAATTCCACCAAAAACGCTCATTTACTTAAGGATGATTTTCAGCGGACGCCACTGACCTGAACCAGAATCTTTAGTATGTCGGAGTTTTATAGCCTAGAGTACCTTTATAGACAGAGTATGGCCATTCGTATCTTTTTACTACAAGAAAACTGTGCCGCTTTTTGATTGGTCAACGAGTTTTTAGGCTTCATGATGCTTTTACGGCCGTAAATAAACAAACAAGGTGGCGGTTTACCGGAACATTGCTAAGAAGTTAAAATTTGACAAAAATTTCAGTTATACGGCGAAAACTAAACTAACTTGCCTAAAAAATAAATATATTTTCGAAGGAAATTTGGCAACTCTCAAATGTTCATACGTCGTTCTACCTTAGCAAGGTAGTACTAATACTATAATACTAATAAAACATATTTATATTCTCCAATGGGAGAAAGTATTCGTGAGGATTATGCAATTTCGCACACCTTACGCAGTGTCCCGGGTCCTCGGAAAATTGTAAATAAGTGGAGATAAGACGGGCGTAAAATCCGACCAAATATTTTCGATTCGGTCCGGAAGAAATGCGTAACAGCGTGTTTTTATGCGAGAGAAAATTTCTTGTCGGATAATATTCCCTGGAAATAAACTCTCGAACGTCACACGACTTATCAGTGTGCTCATTCGCTCGCTGAAAAAAATTCACTGCCGCGACAGTAAATAGACCGTGGTATAAAGTCAATATCCACCGTTCGTTAGGACAATCATGACTCCGTACATTTTATCAGCTACACCGCCGCGGCGCACGGTGGATCGAGTCAATGGGAAAAGTTGGACAAAATCTAGAAACTTTGAAAGCTTTTATTTTCGAAAATATGGAACTTTAAAGTTTAAAAGTGGCTTCATTGGTTTTTCCGAGAAATTTTCTTTCAGTCTCACCCCTTGAAATCGAATTTGTGGAGAAAGTAACATCATAATTTGAAATTTTAGCCAAAAATTTCATGTGCGACCTCGTCTATCATCTCGTTCCACTGTGCGCCGTGTAGTGGTAGGTACAAGACTTCGAGAGTGGTTGAACGTAAAATCGTTCGCCAAAACTGCGAGTGTTTACGTTTATTTCGTCTCGATTTTAATTTAACAGGGCTTATTGATGGTTAATTTTACGAGGAAACAAATGGAGCCACTTTTCGAGCTGTGACAGGCTTAATTCTAGCCGCAATAACAACCGAAATAATTTAAAAATTAATAGGCGGCATTATCTCCGTGGTTTTGTGATATCATCATCGGGCTGATAATTGAAATTTATAGACAAAGTTACAGCCGAAGAAGACATGATGGAAATAAAGCAGTGGCGAAGCGTGAATGATCGATTTTCGATATTTCCCCATTTGAGCTGTGGTAAAGAATCGATTATTAGGGTGTTCGCTGCGAACACCCTAATAATCGATCCTTTTCCATAGGTTTAAATGGCCGATCAATCGATATATCGCAAAGCACGCCACGCCACTGAAATAAAGCTATCCTAATATATTGGTGGAAGCGGGTGGTTGCAATAGACAAATGAGGTAAATTATGGAGTATCAGAGACCCAAAAGTTAGTGCATCATTTCCCCCCTTAGTCTATGACAACCACCCGTTTCAACCAATTGGATCGCTCCATGTCCCCTGTGTGTTATTTGTCTATAGCTTTGTCTGTCAATTTCAATAATCAACCTGCTGGTTGGCACTCAATTTTGTTTATCAATTTTTATCGTTTCTGGCTTGCTTGTATAGAGTTTTTAAAATTTTAGCCGTGTTCCACCAATTTTATTATTTGTTTTTTAAAGTCTGTCGTGTCAACGAAACCGTACGCTTTCAAAGTTTCTGCACAATGTTCGATTCCCCTTGTTGACTTGCCCCACTGTGCACCGCGAGCCAAGGTGGCGTGTCGAGAAACGCTAGCTTTCGACATGATAAAGTTCATTATTGAAAAGCCATCCGATCATCCGAATGGTTCCCCTGCAAAATATGATGCTACTTAATAATGCTGATACCGCTATCGTGAAAAGTATTTCACAGCGCTCACGTGAGATAAACAAAATTTGTCGAGCGACTCAAGGATTCCACGTTCCTCAGTCTACGTGATTCTGGGATTATGATTACGTTGTTCTCAATCGCTTTGTTCTAATCTGGAAACATTTAAAGAGTCAGCTTTAAACAGCCATACCGCACGAGCGTATCCTATGCGTCACAATTAGACTTCATTCTGTAGAATTTCTTCTTAAAATGCCTCTATTGAGCTGATTATTGTAACTGATAGACATAGGTATAGAGAAAAAATATAAAAAGGAAATAGAGTGATCCTATCGGTGGAAGTGAATGGTCACAACGGACAAAGGAGGTGAGTGTCAGACGAACTATCGGCAACGACGAACTTTCTTGCGAATGATATTACTAAGCTTTACCGCTCTGAAACATGTAAAACGATTTTATTCATTCAGGGTGTCTACAAGTCCGGAATTTCCGGAAAGTCCGGAAATAGTACTGATTTTTGAAGGGCGGTCGGGAAGTACTGGAAAAGTGCGGAAATTCCGCAAAAAGGCCCGGAATTTTTTAAATATTGGTCATTTTTGGCGCAATCTCAAATTTTTAAAATTTTTCGAATTTCGTCAAATGGAAGTACTGATAAAGTACGGAATTTCTCTGTCAGAGGAGGTACTGAATTTCTTGAGAATGTACTGAAAAAGTACTGGAAAAGTACTTATTTTTGACCAGCCTGTTTTAGATAACATCCTTTCATTGAACCTTTGCCTAAGTTCGATAATTTACAATGTATATAAATGGGAGGCATGGAGGAGACTCAACAAAAGGGGAGATCAAGGTCCCCAAGTTTAACTGATAGTACGTAACAAACCAAGGCTGAAAATTCAGCTGCTCAATTTCAGTTTCAAGTTTGCTCGTGTCATTGAGTCTCTTGTAATTTCCGAACTTACTTAAAAGACTCATTTCTTGGAACGACTGGAGCTCGGAACTTCTGGAAACTCCATAGTTGAAATTCCGCACTTCCGAGAAAACTTTAAACTTTTCGCTCTGTGTTATGCGTCCCCCTTGACTCGTTGCGTTACATTTGACCTTGAAAAATACTTATTTTTCGAGTAATTAAAATGAAGTCTTGCCTTACACGCTTGTTGATTTTTATATTACTCTCCAGTGAATGTACTTTTCGGACCATTCGAGTCCATCATCCTCAGCACTCTTATCACAAAAACTAACGGAAGTTTACTAAGCTAACAAAGCATCAAAATGCATTTGGGTTGTTAAGAACACTAAACACGAAATAGGACAATCATACAAAAAGTCTAAGAGAAATTTGTTAAAATTATCTGTGCGTGTTATCAAAACATGGTATAAAAATCAGCAAGAGCGTAAAGAAGTACTTTTTATTTCATAAGTATCTACCAATAACACGCAAAATACGCTATACTCACTTATTTTTAATAAGATTTTGTATTTAGCCGAGGTGTTGGATTTGGATCATCAGTAAGGTACTCCTTTAACACATAAAATCGTTTATTTAATTTACGTTATATATTTCAATTCATACACACCCATGTGTTGAAAATTTCAACACGAAATTGAGGAGCTTTCCGGGAAAAGGGCACATAGCAAAAACTAGCGTTTGGGAAAAATGCATTTTAGGTTTCCATCATTAACTTCTGGCCACTTATGGTACCTTTCATCGCAGCTTGGACTCCCGATTTCGAACGGAAGTCACTGTCAGTGGCCATAGAGTAATGATCAAAACTTCAAATGCATTTCTCTCAAACGCAATTTTTTGCTATGTGCCCTTTTTCCGGGAAGCTCCTCAATTCAATTTGAGATGCATAAGGTAACTAAAATAAACAATTTTATGTGTTAAGGAGTACCTTATTAATTAGCCAAATCCAACACCTTGGTTGAATCCAAAAATCTATTATTAATGATGGTGCTACCACAAAATCTACCAAATTCCTACTTACTTTTGGCCTTAGCTTCACTGGAAAAAAAACACATTGGATGTAGAGTCCAGACTCTTAAAAACATCGACAAGAAAAAGTACTCTTGATTCAATCAGAATCTAGCTTAAATCAAGAACCAAGCCTCTCAATTCAAGCGGATTTCGTTTTGATTCAAGCAAAAATCCGATTGAATCAAGAGTATTTTTTCTCGTCAATGTTTTCAAGAGTCTGGACTCTTGATCCAATGTGTAATTTTTTTTTCAGTGTTCGATGACCTTCATTTCGTGTTTCCAAAATGAGCACCAAGGACCGAGTTTTCACAATCGAGTCTTCTTCAAAATTCGACAGATCTGAGTATCAGGCGAGCGTTGATCTTACTGAAACGGTCAAGTCGGGCCAAGCGCTTTTTATCGCGTTTTTACTTTTTCATGGCAAGAGTAAATGAACCACGAGATTTAGTCGAACGGGGTTGCCTGTCCAGTTTAGGGAATTTATTGATTGCTCCAGCTCCTCCGTTCTACGGCTTCTCTTCTCCTCAACATCTCCGATTCGGTATCGGTTACTTCTGGTTTCCTTTTTCAGTCCTCGTCCCAACTTTGAGACATGCATCGAGCAAGCTCTCAGTAGATGAGGGACACAGGGACGATAATTCACCAAGAGCACTGGAAAAAAAACACATTGGATATAGAGTCCAGACTCTTAAAAACATCGACAAGAAAAAGTACTCTTGATTCAATCAGAATCTAGCTTAAATCAAGACTCAAGCCTCTCAATCTAAGCGGATTTCGTTTTGATTCAAGCAAAAATCCGATTGGATCATCCATTTTTTCTTGTCAATGTTTTCAAGAGTACGGACTCTAGATTCAATGTGTTTTTTTTCCAGTGCACTAAGACGATACATTATTTTCCTAATTCAACCACTCCACTTGATGTTGTTTCATTTCATCATCATCTATTTTTGCGTTGATTTTTCATTTTTCGGTTTTTATGACCGGCTTCCATTTGTAGGATGTTGTGGATGAAGGAATTCACTTTTGTAGTCAACTGGAGGCATTATTTTATCGCAAAGCTCCTTTCGAACCTGAAAATAGAGATGTTGCACGTGTGAGAAATTTACGATTTGACTTTTCATTCCTATGTAAAAGTTCGTGAGAAACACGATGGTGCTACTGGTTTTCTCTTAAATCAACTCCCAAGCTCAACAAAGCTCTCAAGTTGAGGCCAAAATGGAGGGGATATCCCACGCTATCCTGGGAGTCCACCTCTACATCAAGACAAACTCTCCATGCAAAGATAGGGAGCAAATACATCAGCAGGGTTGCCGTGTTTTCAGTTGTGGAGTCCCCAAATAAAGTGGCAGCCCTGTCGGCGAACTTTTACATAAGAATAATTAGTAAAATTGCAAATTCCTCACATATGTAACATTTTTATTATTAATTTACACTTAAAAAACAATCACATTCATTTTCATTAGGAGGATATTTTTAAGCCCTTAGTCGGTACGGAGCGCTGTGTGATTTCAACCTTCCTCTAGAGTTCTAGTATACTAGTAAGAATCCGTTCAAATGGCGCATCCAGAGACAAGAGACCCTCCACTAGTATCTTGGCCATGGTGGAAGCTTTTACTTTCGGGACTTCAGCATTCTACTGTTGACTTACCTACATGGTTGATGTTCAACAACGTGTTGGCAGTTTCGTTTTGCAAACAAGCCGAAAATGGCCGACGTTTGGGAAAGTTGTTTGGCTCATGACGTCATCCGAAGCTCATCATTGACCATGTAGGTAAGTCAACAGCCGAAACTAGGGTGATGACTGTTGCTCCCTAATAATTGTCCATAAGGAATTGTTGAAACCCCGAAAGTAAAAGCTTCCACCTGTCGCTAGGAGGCCAGTGGAGGGTCTCTTGTCTCTGGGCGCATCAGCTCATCAACAAGATGGCGGAGAGGGGCCTAACGCACTACGAATATATAAAGCTAAATACGTAAAATAAAATAAATAAATATAATAAGCCTTTATTTAATGCCTCTGATGTCAAAGCACAGAGGACGATAATCGGTTTTTTTTTTTTTTTTAGCGGGAATATAGTTTTTTGTAAATTGATAGTTGAAATTTTGATGAGCGAGTTCTTTCATCCCAACGGTTATCGGTGCTCGTCTTCTTCGGGGACATTAAAAAGGCGCCTACAGGAAAAAAGCAAGTGCTTCGTTAATAGGAATGTATTGGAGCTCTCCCGTTTGTTTTTCTGCTGCATCCAAACGTCTGATGTGGAATCACATAGCAGTACGGATTTTTGAAGGAAATTTAACTCACTTTAGTCATGTCAGTTTATTTCTGAAATCATCGACGCCAGGTGGGTTGTGAAATTGAAGGTTAAAGTTTATACAGTGGAGCGAGCTGGCCGGGGTTTTCCTGTAATTTTGAAAATGGGCGAGTGATGATTAAGTGATGCACCATTTGGCAACGTTGCACAACCGATGTCTCCTCAATATTCGACGACCTTCTTACATACATTTATCGATAGATGTATGATTTCTCGCTGCCTTCATTTGCATGCTACACTTTCGTAATCGATCACTTGTGCTTCAAGCTTCAAGTTTCGGTCGGCATGCGGCAAGAGGCACCCGAAAAAAGAGCAGAAGGAAAGAAAATTGGAATTTTACATTTTTCCAGGTCGATCGCTTCTCCGTGGGTTGTAGCACGTCTGCGGTGTCACCGATGACCGAGGCAGTAAGTTCAAAAATAAAACTTGGAGGAAATGGACCCAGCACTGTCCGAATGGGAAATTATTTTCTGTAATCCCTCACTTTTGACTGGAAATATTAAAGGAATCGTCTACAACACCAATATTGGTTCAAGTGGTTACGCATTGATGAATTTTACCGTAGATTATGAAAAAAGGACTTGCTATTTCATACAATGTCGTGAAACAGGCAAGACGGCTGTAAATGTGCGTTCTTCTGAATTTCTTATTCAGTCAGGTGCTCAACAAAATAATAAGCAATTTTTTCATGTGAGATGTCGCGTCAGTAGCATTGAGTACCACTTTGCTACAAACAGCCGTGGGGAAAGGCCAGGTCGTAAATTTTCATGAAAAATAAAAGTTCCAAGTTTCATCAAAATGTTTCCTAAAATTCCAGAAATTCATAAAAGACCGAAAAATAATTGTTGAAATAAAGCACAAAAAAATATAGTTTTTGCTTGTTCGTGTTATTTGTGTAGGGCGCAAATCCGGTCCCTGAAAATTGCTTTCATATTTTGCATATTTTCCTCAGCTTTCTGAATTGTCATGAAATATTTCTCAGAAACTCCCCATGTTTCATTTCTCATTTTTTACATCCGTGATGAAACCTGCGAAACCTTTAGGGAAATTCTAGTCCATTGTTGCGCTCTTATCGTTATCAGTGGAGATTCTTGACAGGCGGCAACACTGTTTTCTCGACAAAATCGATATTTTTAATGGATTTAAATGGAGCAAAAATACGTAGTGTTGCCAACTTGCTAAATTGCCACTGGTGCTAGGTACCAAAAAACGCCGTATACACGTTCAGCTGTTGACAAATATCTGCTGATACAAAGCGTATTTTTCTGATTCATGCATATTTTTCCTCTCGTTTTTCGCAGAACATTATTCACAATTGGACGTATTTCTGTCAAACAGACCTATGTGCAAGTGAGAAATATAGGGTGTGCTCGTTAGTTCTTTGTCCGTAAGAGTGAATGAGAATAATAAAGCGCCAGTGACGTCAACGGAGATTGAACCGCCGTCGTCCCTCTTCCGCTTCGTCTTTAACTCATGAGCCCTGTCCACAACGCTCTCATCCCATCCTCGCGGCTCATGAATCCCGCATTCAGTCGGCACATAGGTCTGTTTGATAGAATGTAATATCCCGCTTCCAATTCTTCAAGAGGAATCACGCCCTCTTTTACATTGCTTCTTATGCAGCTTCGACGAGCACACCCCATATTTCTCACCTGCACATAGGTCTGTTTGGTAGAAATACGTCCAATTCAATCCAAATAGTTTGCTAAGAGTAAAACATTTTCTCGAGAGTAATAATGTCTTGCCTGTGGAGACTTGGCGACTTCTAATTGTTCGTGCGGCTTTTTTCCTCATTGTTGGACAGGCGGGATAGGCCACTAGACAAGGCATGAATTAAAACCGTAAAACGTCGAGCGCACGTTTCCTCTTCAAATTTTAAAGAAGAAAGTTCCTCACGCAACGGGAAGTTCGGGGATTAACTCCATGTCGTAAACGTAATACCGATGAAATTGAACGCAAATCATACAAGAGACGTTATTTTTGTTTTTGTAATTTAACTCAAGTGAATGTACTCACTTCTCCAGTTGGAGTTGATTTTCCAATTTCGCGTCGTGCGAACATTCAATTTTGAAGAGGGAACGTGTGGCAGATTGCTTTAGTTGGAACCGTGTCTTGTGTCCTATCGTAATACTGCCGTTCTGAGGAAAAACGCCGTATGAACATTCGAGAGTTGCCAAATTTCCTTCGATAAAATGTTTATTTTTTAATGAAGTCATGAATATTTTTCCTTTGAATTTTCAGAATGTTTAGGCAAAATTGCAAACTTAATTATCCGAAAAATTGGGAGGAAAATATTCATAAATTAACAGGAAATTCGCGTTTTATCAAAGGAAATTTGGCAACGCCTGAAGGTTTATACGTCGTTCTTCCTTAGCACGGCAGAATAGTACCCTGAAAGTAATCACTGGGAGAGGAAGTTTTAAGTTTGTGTTGAAGGGTGTCTCAAGGCTACCCTAACGTTACACGCAGGTGACTTCTCGATATAGTTTTAAAGCGAAACTTCACCAGCCTTCATTCAACTAGTGCATAATGAGGGATAAACCCTGCTATTTGATTGTTTTTTGAGTCTTAACAGACAAGACTTACCTTTTCTCTCCTCCTTCGCCTTCTAATGAGTCTTCTCTCATCCTGTCTCCGTGGCTTTGTCTAATCTTCTTTACTCAGCTGCTTTTGCCAAGATCTGAAAACTTAAAACAGCGTGTGTTGATCTCATCATTTTTCAAGTGAAAATAAACGAAACGAAACAAACCAATACTATAGCTATGGGTATCGATTGTAAAAATCAAGAGGGAGGGTGAATAAGGTAGAAAGCGCAAATATCGATTGATATTGCGAAGAGCTTTTGTTTCTTGCATCATAATTCCATCGTATTTTTTTTTACCTTTATTTTATTATATTTTTAGGAAAGGTCAATCAACATTATTCAACATTTATATTTTCAGATTTTTCTCTGTATGAATGATATCACACCAAAAACTCTTCCGTGTAAAAATGACCCGCCAAGCTAAAAATATAAATATTCGTCGCCCCGCGCGACCGAATTAGGACGATATCTGAAACGGTTCTATCTGAAATATCTAACTAAAAATTCTGATTCTGAAAGAAAATAAAAATATGTATGCTATAAAAAAAAGGAACAAAAGAAAAAGAAGAAAAAAAATCCCGGAACCGAGATTCCTCGTTTTTCTGTAGGTATTAATACGTCACATCATGCGCGTGTGCATACGGTAGAATGAAGAACTTCTCTTTCCAAAACGCAATTTTTTTAATTCACTCAAAATTTAGATCCTTTATATGGTTCAAGGCAAATTTTACATGTTAACCTGTGCAATTCGCGATGTAAAATTTTCGCGCCCGAACTGGGACTTGAACCCAGGACCCTTAGGTTAAAAGCCTAATGCTCTACCGACTGAGCTATCCGGGCCGTTGGGAGTCAGTGCAGAATTGAACAAAAATCAGACAATGCTTCACAACATGACTGGTAAACTCCGATTAATTGTATTAGGGCAAACATTTTTCGGGGAGGGGGGGGGGGTTAAAATAATATTTGTCAGTTATCAATGAAGCTGGAACCTTCGAGGTCGCTCAGTCTCGTTCCCGTGCAGCAGTGCTTTCGCACGCTGCGCTGAGCTGAGCTACGTCGCACTGTGCGGCTCGCACAATGGTCCAAGTCTATGCGAGAAGTTGGACACGGAAACTGTAAAATCTCGTATTTTTGTTATTACGAAACAGAGAGGTTCGAAAGTAGCTACTGCCTTCATTTTGAATTTGCCCTCAGAAACACCCCTTAAAATTTATAATGTGACGAAATGAACATCGAAGTTCGCAGTTTCGATCAACAATTTTATCTCCTGGTCGGTCGTTACGATACACAGTGCGGCACGCTTGTGAGTTGTGGTCGTTCATCTCAATATGCCGACGGCCGGATTCAACCCACTCCCCTCTCTCCTCGTAGGGGGGTGTTTGGGGTCAGCAAAATAGGTGTCTCCTTCTCAACCCTCTAAGCCCCCCCCCCCCCCCNAGCACTTTTGGAAAAATTGGAAAAATTTCGGAAATCCGGAGCGATGAATCCTCGAAAGAGTTCCGCTCTCGGAAGAGTTCGATCATGATCCCCCTCCATTTTTTCTAAGAGTACCTACGGACATGTCGGTAGTTTTGGAGGTTAGGTCATGGAGTTCTTACGGCCCTTAGCAAAAGCGCAGCCAACCTGTGAGTTCCAATGGTCCAGAATGATTCTTTATTAATATTTTATTGTAGAAGAACCGTTGTTTGTAAAGCGCGTATGCGACTTGCAGGTTTTGCATAAATTTACTCATTTTTGCAAAAGAACGCAACTTTGATGATTTCGCCGTCTTGGTTTGATTTTGGAATCTACAGATTGGTAGTGGCATTTTCCTAGTGCCTCTCGTGCAAAGAGGGTCGGCTGCCCTTTTGGACCCCAAGAGGTCTACTTTTCGGCGTGTCCGTAATCTCCCCTACTCTACCGTGCTAAAGAAGAACGTCGTATGTGCCTTCCCTTCAACCGTTCCCATATCTGCTTTGCTAAAAAACGAATTTTCTGGGTAAATTTTGAATATCTTTTTTTAAATATATCTTACAATTTTGTTCGCAGTTTAATCTAAAATATCTGAAAATTTCAAGGAAAAATGTGCATGACCTTCCTCAGTTATGCATGTTTTGTACCGGGAAATTTGGCAACTCTGAAATGCACATACGGCGTTCTTCTTTAGCAAGGCAGTGCTCGTGTGTATACTGCAGTCCTAAGGAAGAACGCCGCATGAACATTTGAGAGTTGCCAAATTTTCTTCGATAAAATGTTTAATTTTGAGGAAAGTTACGGATATTCTTCTGTGAAATTTTCCGGAGCCTTAGGCGGAATTGCGAACAAAATGATCTGAAAAATTGGAGGAAAAATATTCACAAATTTCTCCAAAAGTTCGTGAGTTACCAACGGAAATTTGGCAACGCCTGAAGGTTCTTACGGCGTTCTTCCTTAGCGCACGGCAGCACAGGTATGCTCTCTATTTTTCCGACATGGACTCGAGATGAAATCGACGGAGCCCTTAAAATTGGATGAGAGGAAGCCGAGCGTTGTGTCCGGAACAAAGGCTCGGGTCGTGCTCGGCTGGAAAGGCGACCTGAAAAGTCGGTGGGCCCGGAGCCGGGGCCCGGGGGCCGGAGCGGAGACTGAAATCTGAAATATCCGTGGAATGTCGGATGAAAATCAGAAGGAGGGCACCTAGCACACGGCCAGGCGCACGCTCGCCTCGCCGCCTCGCGCCCCGCGCCGCCGCCGCGTGCGAAAGCCGAGAGGCCTTTCTTCATCGTCGTCGTCGTCGCCGCGTCAACGTCGACTCGCGTTGCCCGCGTCGCACTATGGTCCGAATAGCCGGTTTAAGCGGCAATAAATCGAAAAAGTGAAGTTTGGAAAAAGTTAGATTTTAAGAGGTAGATCTATAGTACATACTGTAGAGAAGACTCCTGTAAAATTTCACTTCGATTAAAGCACTAATAAAGATGTGACAAGCCTGGGAAGTGCGGCGCGCGGAGCACTTTATGAGTGCGATTCCAGTTACCGAGCGGCAGCGTGCTGTGTTTAAGGGCTTGTTTTCGTCGTTTCACCGTGCCTGAAAGTGTTTGGGCACTTGATTCACAAAATACAAGATAAGTTTAAAATGTTTTATGCTGAAACTATTCTTTTTTATCATATCTAATGCTCTAGATTAACCCTTAGATATAGTCAGTTTTATCAATAAAATCGCAGAAGTAGGACCCAAAAAATATACTTAGCACCTCTGAGCACCTCGTAATTTTACTCGGAAGTTATTGTCATGACTCTAAACTATCTTTTAGTCTAGTGGCAGAACCATAGTCCACCATAGCCTCAAGTTATTTCTCATGAAAAATGACGTTTTCGCGTTCCTTATCACTTACTACAATTAGCTATCATATGCCATTGACGATGACTTTTATCATGTTCCATTGTCATATTCTAGCAAATCGAATGCATTAGAGCCTAAATCTGCCCAGGCAGAATAATACGAGTTGATGGGGTTGATCGGGACCAATAATTGAAACTTTGTGCTCAAGAACAGCAAAGAATCGCCTCGGGAAGCTACTTTGAGGCCCCGTAAAAGTTTTTTTTTTGAGGTTTTAAGTGAATCAAACATATAATCTATCAGTGTAGATATATGTTAGCATAAGTTTAGCTTGGCAGACGAAAACAAGTTTAAACGGTTGATCGGTGGGACTTGAAAGTAAGGCTCCCGAGCAATGAAATTGTCTTAGGAAGCCACTTTGAGGTCCCGTAAACGTTTTTTTTTTACGTTTACCCATGTTTCAAACAAATAATCTATCAAAATGGATATATTTAAGCTTAAGTTTCGCTTGGCAGACGAAAACAAGTTCAAACGGCTGATCGGTGGGACTTGAAAGTAGGCCTCTGGAGCCATGAAACGTAGAAGTATTATCCTGAGCTGTATTTTTCAAGTTCCCTTGATAGTAGTGTTTGACGAGGCTCTACTTTTAGCTTCTTATAGTTCATCCAATGTAAAATTAATCTTTAAACTTATAAAAAAAAAAAAAAAATTCTACCGAGAATCGAACCCGGGACATCAAGAAGATAAGAGAGACGCGATGCCAATTGCTCCACCGCAACAGCTTGGATTTTTGGCCTCAATTTAAGGTTTCTGAACAAATTATTACCACAGTTATATAAAGTATAAAAATGTTAAAAATGGATTTTTCCTGAAGAATATTAGCATTTTTGCACTCAGCGACCCTAAAAACCCCTGAAAACTCATGTTGCGAGGTTTAAACATACGTATCTGATTTAATGCCGCTTAAACCGGCTATTCGGACCATAGTGCGTCGCGTCGCCGTCGCGTCGTCGGCAGCCATGTGTAGCGTTCGGAACCGAGGCCCGCCGTCCCCGGCGCCAGATCGTCCAACAAAATCTACATTTAACTCACAATCAGCGGCGTGGCGTGCTTTGCTTCAGGGTTTCTACTAGTCCGGAATTTCCGGAAAATCCGGAAATAGTACTAATTTTTTAAGGTCGGTCCGGAAGTACTGAAAAAGTGCGGAAATTTCGCCAAAAGGTCCGGAATTTTTTAAAATTCTTTGTCATTTTTGTCTTAATTTCAAATTTTTAAAATTTTTCGAATTTCGTCAAATGGAGGTACTGAAAAAGTACGGAATTTTTGTGTTGGAGGAGGTACTGAATTTCTCGAGAATGTACTGAAAAAGTACTGTATAAGTACTTATTTTTGACCAGCCTGTTTTAGTAGACACACTGTTTGCAATGTATCGATTGATTTGCCGCTGAGGCGAACGAGTCTATGGAATAAGTCGGATATGAAATTTTTCACAAAAGCTGTAAAATTTTAAGTTTATTTTGTCACAATTTTAATTTTTAGGGATGGTGTCTATCGAAAATTTCACGAGAAAACGAATGAAACTACTTTTAAAACGTCAACATTTCATATTAATGCAGATGTACACTTTTAAAGTTTTAAAATCATGTCCGACCTCTCCCATTGATTCGATCCACTGTGTGTCGTTTAAACCTACAGAGAAGAATCGATAAAGGGTGTTCGCAACGAACATCTCAATAATCGATCCTATACCATGACTAAAAGTAGGGAAGTATCGATAATCGCTCATTTACGCTTTGACACTGCTTGTATTCTACTGCACCGAAAAGAAAAGAAAAGAAAAGAAAAGAGAGAGAGAAAACAAAGGGGAAAAAAAACTCCGGACATGGAAGCCATACTTCCGGGCATTATACCTGAACAAACCGTCCCAGGGTGGTTATCCAGTAAAAACTGGAAAACCCGGAAAATATCAGAAAATTCTATGTCATTAGGAAAACCTTTCATAGATCAGGAATTCCTGAGTAACTCAAGCATTTTTCAAACAATTCACTCAATTTTTTAAATATGTTGGTTTGTAAAATCAAACTAGTTTCACCTCATTGGCGAAACAGATCAGAAAATTTCATCTTAAAATCAGGAAAATATTAGAAAAATAAAGTATGCAAATTCAGTTGATACTCTATTTAAAAGTTAAAAGACCCCATATTTGAAAGTAGGTTACCTGTAAGAAAGTTAGGCTCGCAAAAAATTAATTTTCGTACTCTCACAGGAAATTCAAGAAGCCAACCAGTTATAGAGCAGAGTCCAAATTTTTAACCGAGAGCGCAGTTCATTAAGATGCCTGCCGTTCCGCATTTTCGAAATTTGCTGCTTCGGAATGTCGTAGGATCGCATCATATTTCACACAGCCTCTTGAAAAGACGTTTTCATACATTTTTTTTATATGCTCAAACTTGTGAATGTTTTGTAAGCTAAAATACGGTGAAAATACTCTCGAGTTTTACAAGCACTTACAGTTCCAAGCAATTTTTTCACCGGGTCGACAAAAATAGAATTCGAGTTTTCCACGGAAAATATTTTGTACTGTCTTGACCCTCTAACAAAACTAACATATCCTGTGTTGCTGTTTCTTCAACCATGTTGCCTTCAAAGCCCAAGATGGGCAATGTAAGCGGCTTGAAAGTCGCAAAAGTAGCTTGAAACAGTTTTCTGGAGATATAAACTGGAGAGCATCTTCAAGAAAATGTAATTTTCAAGCAGAGAAGGAATAGGAGAACAGGATTCGCCGGTGAAGTTTATTTTTCACACAAGTTTCACTCGTCCATCAGATACGAAACACAAAATGTCGGGATTTTCAACACAAAGCTTATCTTTTGTCTCTCACTTCCCTTGTCCTTTCTCAACCGTAAGTAAAACAAGGATACAGATATTTTTCCTAGTGTTGCCATTGTAAAGTTTCTTGAATTTCCGTCGAATCCCTGTACAGAATTGTTTCTAATTTTGTTCTTTTATGCTTTTTGTTCACAGGTAAGAACGCAACCAGAGCATATGATTTCACTAGTTTTGTCGTAAGAACCTGTCAAAGGTAAGAACCCATAATCCGTAATTCCGTCCTCGGGATTTAAAACAAAGAACAAAATGGCGTAAAGCTCTTCCCAACCTTCAGCTTTATATTTTTTATGAACGGCCCCTTAGCCTTACAGAGGAATGAAATCCTGCTAAGCTTATTTTCCACATTCCAAGTCCATGCCACTCAGCTCCTTTTCTAGAAACTTTGAGTATTATCATTGAGAATAAGGGGCGTAACTTTAGTGTAAAAACCTCGCGATCACCAGTTTATCAAAACATTACGATTTTCTTAGGATTCAAGTCAGAGCGGTAGTTGGGGAAAAAATTCTATAAACGAACTAAAATATGTTTCTGAAAGACAAACTGGACGTATTTACGC
Organism: Bemisia tabaci; assembly: GCF_001854935.1. Classification (NCBI taxonomy): domain Eukaryota; kingdom Metazoa; phylum Arthropoda; class Insecta; order Hemiptera; family Aleyrodidae; genus Bemisia; species Bemisia tabaci. The sequence continues at coordinate 374,229 of NW_017547090.1, forward strand.
TAAAAGCAACCCTATGCACATAGTTCCTTTTAGCATATATACGTCCAACTTGACATTTGCATAACGCGCGGAGCGTTGAACAACGGGAAAATGTTTGAAGTTGGGTTCGGACCCAACATGCAACTATTTGAACTCTGCGGTGAGCCGGGTTGCATACCCTCGATTTTGCTGGCGAAATATGAGGTCTCGCCACGACTCTCGCGGAAGGGTACGAGTGCACATAGTGTTCCCCATAGTGTGAGCGTGACGTCTATTCTGGTCAACCATTTTGAAGCTCCTGTCGCACAGATTTGTAACACGATATTATCAAACTGATTGTGAGATTTAAAAATGATTAGGATTAAAATTGATTGTGAGATTCTTTCCACAAGACAAACTCACATTTGATTGATGCTCTGAGCATGGTACAGTGGAAGAATATACGAAGTTGGGCGTGAACACAACATGCAGCTATATTAACTCTATGGTGGGCCAAGTTACATACGTTCGAGGTGATGGCGTGCAGACGACCACGAGAGCTGAATATCGCGAGCGCGCGTAGACCGTCAGCAGATATCAGATATCGCCCGAAAAATCTAGGGTATGCAACGCAGCCTACCGCGGAGTTGAAATAGTTGCATGTTGGGTTCGAACCCAACTTCGTTTATTCTCTCATTGTCCGTAACGTTGCTTTGAGTTGAAAGAGCACTCCGTTATCTATGATATCAGAAAATAGGCTAAGATTTTCAAAAATGCTAACTATAAACATTCTTAATTTATTCTCTGGAACCGCAAACTGCCAGAAATTCACGTGTCATAAAGCAAATGCAAACTTATAATTTGAACGTGAAACTTATAATTTAAATTGAGCCCATTTTATGTGAGGGAGGAGAGGTGAGTTATAGTTACGAAGGCAGAAAAAAAAAAACTTTTTTGAATTAAAATGCAACAATCCAATGGTGGTGTTACAAATTCTTTACAGTTCTTACTTACGGAGAATGCAATACCAGGAATGCTGCCATGAGTAATTTGGTTTTTGAGCTTCTTGCGTTCAATTTTCCTTCTTTTGAGAGGGTAGGCAATATGCGTTCTTAAGAGCTTGAATAGTGGTATCGGAATATTAGGTCGTTTTTATGTGTTACCAGTGCTTCTAATCTTCACATTACTATAAGTAGAAAAAAGAGAATGCATTACAGCAATTTTGCAAGCATTTTGGACTCTTCTTTCGCCTCTTTTTTTTTTATTCAAATTATTTTTCTTTTCTTTACTCTCTTCTTCCCCTCCTTCTTTTCATCTCCCTCTTCTTCCGCTCCTTTTTCTCTTTCCATTCAAGTATCTGTTCTTCTCCGTTCTACCTCTTCTTATTTTGCTCCCTCTTCTCCTTACCCCTCCCGCTTTGATTTTCCGTATGCAGATAGGTGATTTTAGTATTGAAAAGTAAATAGGTCATTTTGATTAGTAACTTTTGCGTTCCAATGGGTTTCAGCTCTAGGGAAGGGTTTCTTCAGGGGTTTCCTTCGTTCTTTTGACAAGTAGCTATAAAAAGTCTCGGACTCTTCTAAGTCTGCCTTTGATCTTCAATATGTCAATTGAATTGAACGCAAAACGTAAAAATTAAGTGGTAAATCGATACCACCTAATTCTTACGTTTTTTTAATAAATCAGTGGTGAGGCGCGAATGCTCGATTATCAATATTTCCCCATTTGAAGCTATGGTAAAATGAAGAAAATTAAGGTGTACGTCGTGAACACCCTGTATATCGATCCTTTTCCGTAGGTTCAAATGGCCCCAATCGATTTATCGCAAAGCACGCCACGCTACTGATTTTTCTTACTATTTATTTAGTCAAGAATTTTTCAATCATCAAATCTCTCGCCTATATGATTCATCTTTATATTTTTATCTACCATAGTCACGATGGCATTATGATGCCGTGCGATTTTGGGTCATTTTCCCTTTTTTGTATTTCACGGCCTCCACCTGTAAACACCGACGAAACCGGCATCTGTTTACGACACTTCAACCTCTAACAAAACAGTTCCAAGGTCGGAGCGGGTCCAACGTGGCAACGGCGGAAAAACAACATTATTATAGAGTTAAAATACTGTCAGCTCCGGAGCGAAGTGGCAGAGTGTAAGCAGCCAAGAAGTGCCTGCCTTGAGCGCAGCATAGCAACATAGCAGCAATGAAATTGAATCACACAATGGAGAAAACAGCTGATCGGTGTTTGAATGGGCGGAGTTTACGGCGGCCCGCAGCGGGTGGGGAGGGGAGGGGACTCTCTGCTGGCGTAACGTGTGTAGCGCCGTAACAGTTTTCGTCGGGTCTCCGCAGAGGCAAGAGCTACGCCGCTATTCTCGCCAGGATTATTACACAGTGAATGTTGTCCCCTTATTTTTATACCCTTCGCCGGACCGAAAATCAAAGTGCCCCCCGTGAATCAAGTGCTTTAGAGTGTGCCCATTGGTGAAGTTGTATTTCTAACCCCCGCATCGCCAGCGGAACGTGGAAAGTGTTTTGTTTACCGTGTTTTTGTGAGATACTCTCGGCCGTCCATTGCGGTCTTGTTTTCAAAGTGACGCCAGCTCGGTTTTTAAATCGTGCCCTCCCGGCCTGACTCTTCTTCGCCGTTATGTTGCGTTGGAAGTGAAGTTGAGTTGTATCACGCTAGGATTCAGCGGACAAGGGAGTCGAAAAGTGCGATGGGTGTTCAGAAAACCGAGCATGAGAGTGGGTATTTCGAGGAGGATGATGAGGAAGATGATGATGTTGACATCGTTTTCGAGAAGTCCATCGTGCGACAGAAAGTGACCCGTGAGTCCAACAGTGTTGAGTGCATCGGGATAGTCAACAAGGATGTCAACGGGAATCTTAGTGCAATTAACGGTGAATCCTGCCCCAGCAGTTACCAGGAAAGGATCTGGGATGATCGAGGTAAGAATTTCAGTTCAAGTAGGTTCCTGGTGGTAGATCTTAATACACATAGCATCGTTTCAACGGGACAGTTTTAGTGAACTTTAAGTTCTTGAAGAGATCAAATTTTAAGTATAATCCTGGGAGTTACGAAGCTACTAATATCAAGACCAAAGTTGCATTGTATGTACACTCGAGAGTTCAAGTTTCATCTAGGCATCCTTCCACTACATCATGCAGCTTTGACCATTAAGTTCTGAACATTTACTTAAAATGTCTACTTTAATATGGATGTTGCAACATGTGTGCCCCTCCCCTCGTTCTCAACGCAATAAATATGATCCTGATCTACTTTATGGCCCCTAGCATCATTTTCCAAAGATTATGACAGAATTTTACTCGGTGCCGGTTAAATCCATGGGACATTGGTCGTGTGGATGGACGATATTCAAATCAACCAGGAGTTTTCTTATTTCAATGGTCGTGCTCCCAAAATCCGTAGTGCTTTCATTCGCTCAACTTCTTTTGTTGATAATCATCTATATATTAGCCCCCATTAGTGCACGGATAATCGGAATGGATTATAAGTGCAGATCATTCAGATTCATATAATTTTGTCGGCGTGAATGTCAGATCAGAGGTTGTCCTTAATTTGATCCTGATCCTCAATTTGACCCTACCTTTCTCTTCCGTTTTTTTGTGTGTGTTTCCATGGAACAGTTTCTCTCCAGTGAAATCCCATATATTTTTCATCTCTACCTAACTAATTTCTTGAGAATCGTTTATCGAAGGCCGAAGTCAGCTCAGCTCTTTTTCGTTTGAAAGATCATGAATGGTGGAATCTGAGTGAGATTACAATTTGCAATCTGGAACTATAATATCTGGCTTAGTTTAGAGCCAACGTTGGAACATTATTATTAGTATTTCATAGCACATACCATACGTGCTTTTACGGTACAGGTAGAAATTGTAGTTCCTAATCTCAACATGTTGTCCAACGCGTGTATGATCGTGTTGAGTGGTGCTGACCTAGCCAGAGTTAATCAGAGATTGACCTGTCTCAACTTGTATGTGCCATTAGTTTCGCATTGCTGAGAGGTACTTGGTAGATAAGCCAAAAATGGTGGTTCCTTGTTGCAAAGTGCAGTACACACATGATCCTGTAAATGCTCATGGCAAATGAGTTTTAAAGTTCTTTCTGAGTGAAACAGAGGAGAATCCACACCATCTTCGAAGCTTTCTGGGCGCTTATGCATTATCTTTTTATACTTTATTACTTTTCATTAAGTTCTAACTCGTCTATAGGTAAATCAGCTGTATTCGAAAGAGAGAAAATTAATTGGGCTGTATATTGAAGTTTGGGGACAACAATATCTGCCCCAGTTTAGTAACAACGTATGTACCATTAGTTTCCCGATGTACGTTAGTATTTTTACAGATGAGCCCGAAATTGTAGTTCCCAATTACAAAATGCAGTCCAGTTCGACTCCTTCTACCGGAATCGGGCGCTGCCTCATTTCTACTCAGGTTTTCCTTTTTTAAAATCCAAAAACCAAGTAATAAGGACTCGAAACTCAATATTGGGGGCACTGGGAGGGAATAAGGCAACTTCGAATAGCAGTTCGGCATTCAAACCTATTAGATATCTCCATTCAAGGTACGACATGCTGCCTATCCTAGGACCGATTGTTTAAACCAGAATTACATGGTTGCCGGCGGTGTGGAAAACCGGGGAAAGCAGGGAATTTGCGGCGGCCGGGGAAGGCCAGGGAATTCACTGCGTTTAGCGATTAGCAGAAGTGAGTGTAATCTAAAGGAAAAATAACAAAGTGGTAGTTTTCATGTGTCAGGGAAAGTAGAGAATTCGAAAATGTTGGTGTTCGGGAAAAGCAAAAACAGCACGGGAAAACTCAGGGAATTTAAGGATGAAGCGATCTTGCTCTGGAAAAATATTTCCTTCGGAAAATACACTAAAAATACATTGGATCTAGAGTCCAGACTCTTGAAAACATTGACAAGAAAAAGGATTCTTGATTCAAGCAGATTCAAGCTTAAATCAACAGGAAATCCGCTCAAATTAAGAGGCTTGGCTTTCGATTTAAGCTTGAATCTGATTGAATCAAGATTATATTTCCTTGTCGATGTTTTTAAGAGTCTGGACTCTAGATCCAATGTGTTTTTTTCCAGTGTGGCAACCCTGCAATTAAATGGAGAAAAAAGGTGTTGCCAACTTGGGAGAATAGTCTTTGATCTTAAAGTGGACTCGTTTTCATTTGAGGGCAGTTTCGTCCTAAGACATCTCCAGAGTGGTCGAATGTCTTCCTTTGTTATCGCTTATCGTAAGCGCTCTTCTGGCGAAGAGTCCGTCTCGACGCATGGCGTTTCCTCCCCGTCGTTGTCGCGTCGGATTGGCCCCAATCGAGGTCGCGATAATCCCCCTGTCCCGTCCGGATTGTTGGCACTCCCAGAGGCATCTTTTTACGACCGAATGACCGAGTTTTCCCGCTCGGGTCCGACAAGGTCGGGGATTCCCCGCAACCCAGCGCCGATACCCGTGTGTCATGTAATCTGCCGTGCTAAGGATGAACGCCGTATGGGCTTTCAGAAGTTGCCAAATTTCCTTCGATTAACACAGAATTTAATGAGAAAATTGTGAATGGTTGTTTCCAGAATTTTCACACGATTTTGTGTACAATTCAACAAATCGAAAACATCTGAAAGTTTTGAGGAAAAATATGCATAAGTTTTGTCTAAATTATACACGTTTATCAGGGGAGATTTGGCAACTCTCGAATGTTCATACGACGTTTTTCCCTTGCACGGAAGCACTGCTCTTGTGCTGGTAATGGTACCCACCCGGAGCCACTTCCCTACATTATACCCAGTGCTGCCATTTTGTTTTGCTAAAGGTTGAAAATTAATTCTGCATTCGAAAATTCCGAATTTTTTCATAAGTTCCGGGACGAAATCCCAAAATACGCCCGGATTTAGCTCAAAAAATCGTCAGATTTGGTGATGAAATGTCATTCAATTTGATCAAGTAATCGGACAAACCGACGGAAACACCCGGAATTCCGAAATTGGCAGGATACAGCGGGAATTTCGAAGATGCGCATAGACTAGTTCAAGCTTATTTAATTTTTAAAAAGGAAAGGTTCACCAGTGAGCCACTGACTGTCTTGAACAAAGCGTCGATTTAGCTATCGAATCCCTCCGTATTCGTCACACCAAAAGGGTGAAGCCCTCCTCTTCACGTCGTGGGATTTGAATAAACACGGATGCACGAAGTAGCCTACGAACGATGCATCACATCGTATCCCGTCTTACCGCAGACTGCTGCCAAATTGCCTTCAGTAAAATTTTTATTTTTTTGAGGAAAGCTTGGGTGCATTTCTGACACCTAACTGCAGACTGACCTGCGAGCAAAATCCTCCGGAAATTTTATGCAATCTGGCAACCTCCTAAGGCTCATACGGCTTTCTTTCTGTCTCAACATTCGGGAGTTGCCAGATTTCCTTCTCAAAGATGATCTTCTTATGGAGTTGTGGTTATTTTCCTTGAAAATTTTAGTTATTTAGATCTGATCGCGATTAAAGCTCATTCGAGGCCAAATATCCTAAGATCTCCCTGAAAATTCATTATATAGCGAAGGAAGTTTGGCAACGTCTGGAGGCTCATACGGCGTTCTACCTAAATTGTCCTGCAGGTTATGCTGCCGTGCTAAGGAAGAACACCGTATGAACATTCGGGAGTTGCCAAATTTCGCTTGATAAAACCTGCGTTTTTGACAAAATTGAAGAATATATTTCCTTGAAAGTTTCAGATGGTTTACATCAAATTGTGCACCCATTTGTCTGAAAATGTGAGGAAATAACATTCACAGTTTCCTCAGTAATTTCGGTTTTTATTGAAGGCAACGTGGCAACGTCTGAAGGCTCTTACGGCGTTCTATACCTTCGCATTGCGGGTTATACCACGCTCTACTCAATCTGAAAACAGGCAGGAGTCTGTTGGTGCCGCATTGGCCTGCAGGGGGAACGGATTTGACTTTTGTTTGTTTTTGTGTTGATTCCCACCGTCTGCTTCCTTTGAAGACTGACACAATAAGGTGTGTCTAACGGTGGCTATTCGCACGTCGAAAACTCGCCGGAATGTCTTGTTTAAAAGGCTACTGGGTTTGTCTTCGTGTCCGCTAGTTCGTAAATCCGTATTGTGATGTTGGAGTTTTCTCTTTTTTGTTCCTCAGCGATGACGGAGGCGAGACTGTCACTTTTCAAATTGTACTAGTTTTGACCTCATTTCTCGAAAAAGGCTTGTGTAAGGAATCATAACGTGGAAATAACAGGTTGCGTAGGTAGAGGCAGGAGAAGCACAGTGAAAAATATTGTTTTTTAAATTAGATACACTGGAAAAAAGAACACATTGGATCTAGAGTCCAGACTCTTGAAGACGTTGACAAGCAAAAATACTCTTGATTCAATCAGATTTAAGCTTAAATCGAATGGAAATCCCCTCAAATTAAGAAGCATGGCTCTTGATTTAAGCTTAAATCTGATTGAATCAATAGTATTCTTTCTTGTCGATGTTTCTAAGAGTCTGGACTCTAGATCCAGTGTGTTCTTTTTTCTAGTGTTGAGAATGTTTTTCTTTAATTTGAAGCAGATTTTCCCACGATAAAGAAAATTTTGTCAGGCTGGGGGAGCTTTTTTTTTAAGTGATAAGGGAAATTTGAAAAACTTTCTTCAAGAACATCGTTTCCTAATATAATATTCCTTGAATTACCCTGTATCTAAAAAAAAGTATTCCGCTCAAGATAATTCTTCATTAGATGAGATAGACGTCCTTGCCTCCGGAGATTTTTTCTCTGAATTGAAGATGATTTTGTGTTTATGGGGAAAAAATTATTTTTTGAAGAAAATTTTAATTCAAATTAATTATTTCGTTCGTAATCTGTTTTTCGAGTCTCCATTCTTCCGGGAGCCTCCGATATTCCCAATTTAAGATATGAATGCGGACTGCCGGTGGCTTTAAAAAACTGCTCAAGCCGGACGAATTATTTTTTTTAGGTTATGTGTCGATTCTGCACGAATGACGCGCGGATTTAATTGGCTAGAGGCTCGCGTCGTCCGGTGGCCCGGTGCATAGAGGCTGAGAATAGAAAGTGAAAGCGGAGAGGTTATAAAAATACCCGAGCTCCGGCCGTTCCAGTCTCGTCAATTTTTTCCGACAACCTCGCCCCGTTGCATGGCCGCGTCGTGTGAAAGGTCAAGTGTTGAATAATCAAAAAGTTCGTGCGGACTTGTGCTAATTCGTCGGATCCGCGCGCGTCTTGAGCCTCAACACGCGCGTACACGCGCGATTAACCCAGCTTCTTTGACTTTGATCCATCCGTCGAGTTGATAGCGGGGAGTAGTTATTAGGTTCCCAATGTGATACGTCGAATGTAAGAGGGTATGGATGGGGGCAGGGGAGAGAAAAATCGAAATGTTTCGATTAGCGGATTACTGGCGATTCTAGCTCTGCATTCTCTCACAAGTCAAATGAGATGGAGTTCTTGAAATTCTGGTGAGTAAGTCAGGTGGAAGGGGCTCTCAAAAAGGAGGGTGTCTAGGTACTGTACCAACTTCATATGAAGAGAGGTTTTTTTTTTTTTTTTTTTTTTTTTTGAAATACTTACCTATTTTGTACAATTCTGATCCGTAAATCACACTTATTTTGTACCTAATGTCCCTTTTTCTCGTATCCATTCGGTCCTTTTTGAGAAAAAAAGAAGAAGAAAAGAAAATGAGTCCCATAATGTTTATAGGGTCTTTTAGTTCAAAGTTTTAAGGAAAATTGCAACTAAAATTTTAAAAAGGCGTACTTCTTATTTTTCTTCGAATTTCGGAAAAACCTCGCGTTAAATTGACCTAGGGACTCTGTAAAATGTAACATACCTAAAAAAGTATTTGAAAAAATACCCAGTAGATGTACACATCAGTTTTCGAAGGTCACACCTAACGACGCCACTTGTTGCTTCGATATAATGACCTCTTTTCACAGGCTAATTAGTTTGAATGCAATAAATGTGCATCGAAACGTGAGAGAACTGTTAAAACAGGGAATTAGACCACGTTTGTGCTTTATCTCAATTTGCAGTATTTTGACAGACCTCGCTCATCGACCTACAATACGCTGTCCCATGTCTTATCAATGCTGAGTCAATCCGTAACTTGCGTCGGGATAAATTGTAAATAATGCACTTCAATCAATTCTCGGAGTCGTGCGATTTCACGCTAACCACGTACGAGTTTTAACGTGATTACAGAATTTAAATCACCTCTAAATCTACAATCTATACCAGTTCGTAATACTTTCAAAGGGGAAAAATATCTTCTTGAAACCCTGCACTAATAATCTGGACAGCATTTCGCAATGAGGAACTACAATATCTGACTTTCAGATAAAAGCACCTATCTGCATCCGGAATCCAACAGCACATACGTTGTTTCTAGAACTGGCCCCTTAAAATATGTAGTTAAGACAAGTCGCGCTCACGGATGTCATAAACTGGAACATAGACCACACACATTGAACGCTATCAATCTTTGATCAACGCATTCCATCCCTTTCCTCTCTCATTTCCTTTGTTCCCTGAACTACTCCTTTTTCTGCTCCTTTGGTCCATTCTAGTTTTCACAGAGACTAGAGACTCCACTGGCTTTTTGGCGACAGGTGGAAGCTTTTACATCCGGGGATCCAGTACTTTCTCATGGAAGACAAATTCGGTTTCTTCGAGAAACGAAATTCTCAACGCGTTTTTAAAACCATCCACCTAGTAGGTCAACAATGAATGTTGAATACTCGAATGTGAAAGCTTCCGCCATATTGAAGATACCAGTGGAGGTCTCTTATCTCTTTTTTTTATTCTTTGCCATCGGTGAAAATTGAATATTTCTTCTGTTTATTACACTTTCGAGGTCTGAGATACGGTAGCCAATCCGAAACGGATTCTGTATGTTTCAACACTCAGTGCAAGGGACTCTTTAGCACCCACAGGCGGAACCTCCGAGGGGATAACGACCGGGCCCTCGGATTCGGAGAAGGGAGCTTGAAACTTAAACCGGGGAGACACGTGGAGAGAAAGACACGTTGCGAACAGGGCCGCGGCCAGGGAGTGAGGGGTGGGAAGCAGGGAACGCCTGCAACAACTAGACTCGAACATGGGGAAGCATGGCCGCCCCGACCGTACGGAGCTTGGATGCGGGCTTCACTTCACCCCCTTCCGAGGCTGCGCCGCTACAAAGGCCGTCTCAGTTGCCAGCTTGTTTTAACAATCTCCTTGGGTACCTGCTTTGATACACGATTCACTGGAAAAAAACACATTGGATCTGGAGTCCAGGCTCTTGAAAACATCGACAAGAAAAAATACTCTTGATTCAATCGGATTTTTGCTTGAATCAAAACGAAATTCGCTCATATTAAGAGGCTTGGTTCTTGATTTAAGCTAGATTCTGATTGAATCAAGAGTACTTTTCTTGTCGATGTTTTTAAGAGTCTGGACTCTAGATCTTGGTTTTATTTTCCACTGTTCCTCATCCGATTTTTCAAGGATTTTGCTCGTAATTTGTTTAAAAAGTCGAAGAATTTCAGGGGAAAGTATTCATAACTTTCTTCAAAATTAAAAATCTTCTGGTAGGAATTTTGGAAACACTCGGATGCTCATACGGCGTCATCCGTTAGCATGGCAGTGAAGATAGCAGCGGAAAAAATCTTGGTTTGCATGACTTTAAGTTATGGTAGTTAGGGCTAAAAAGACCAGGATTCAACTTTTCAACTTCAAAACCGGGTTGATAGGCACAATCAAAAGTTTCGACACCGGTAGCAATGATGCTCATTGGTAATTTGCGTCTGAAATCAGAATGATGTGATTTTTACCTGAGCTATCGTTTTGTCGAAGTCGATGAATTTAATTCAAATCCCTGGACTGTATAAAGCAGAGGAAAATATCTTGGTTTGCGTGGCTTCAAGTTCGTGTTTTTGGGGTCCTCCGAAACACTACGATTCACATTTTGGACTTCGAAACCGCGTGGATATAGGTATACAATCGAAAGAGTCGACACTGGTAGCAATGATGTTCATTGGTAATTTGCGCCTGAAATCAAAATGATGTGATTTTCACCTGAGCTATCGTTTTGTCGAAGTCGATGACTTCATTACCTTAGGCTGTGGATAGTAGAGGAAAAATGTGGTTTACGTGGCTTTAAGTTTGGGTTTAGGGCTGGAAAATCCAGGATTCAACTTTAAAACTGGGTATAAATGTCCAGTCAAAAGTTTCAACACTGATAGCAATGATGTTCTTTGGTAATTTGCGCCTGAAATCAAAATGATGTGATTTTACCTGAGCTATTGTTTTATCGAAGCCGATGAATTTCTTTGGTCTACACAAACCCAAAAGTGGATATTAATCAGGGTTCAACTGTGTTAGCGATGATGTTCATTATTAATTCGAAAGCCCTCTGAAGAAATAATGATAAGACTTTTCCTGAGCTAACGCTGTTTAAAGATTGTTCTTTTACTTTCACTGATCTTCCCTCCTAAGCCCTTCAAAGTTTTTAGTGCGAAAACTGTTTTTTGTCAATTTATGTTGATGTGTTTTCTATGCAGTTTTTCATTAAAGTGTAAGCTGGAATCAGGCATTATCAGAATAGCGATGCGAGGGTCTCGGATTAAGCAGCCATAATTTCGATTGGAAAGCTGGTTTCCAAGAAGAAATTTCAGCGAATTTCCCGAATAGAGCCTCGAATCCTCGATGCCAAGATAGATGCCTGTATCTGCTCGTGAAGGCGTAGGGGTTGATCTAATTTAGTGCTTACACCATTAGAATTCCTCGTCGGTATGTTTTTACGGCTCGTTGTGATTCGCGGAAGAAAGTGCGCCGCAGTGCGTTTACACTCAGTTTTACGCGAGACTGTTTACGCGGGAGTGTAAGTGAAATGAAGAGTTGCAATCGTCTAAAATTTGATACAGTTTATTTCAGTACCTATTGATTTAACGTTTGAGAGAACTGAGCACTAAAAAGTCATCGGTCTTTGCCAGTGTAGGAAGTGCCGCCTCATGACGTCACAAGGTGGTGAATTTTCTCATCAACATATCCTCCCGTTTCTCCTCCCCCTTTCCCTCTATCGCTGTCCTCTTGTATTCCCACCGCGTCCTCATCTACCATACGTCAGAAGTCCCTTGATCTAACTCCGTCGGACTATATACGGTCAATAGGCATGAGCAATGCGTTGTTTTTCCCCAGGTCTGTTTACCAACTTAAAAAGTGACTCACGTAAGTAAGCCTGAATCGGCCTCTTATTAGGCCACTGAAAATTACTATCCGCGAGGCGTAAAAGTCACCGGTCGGGTCCGGTCGGGGCGGAAAACACGTGGTAAATGGTAAACAATAGTGGTAAACAGGGCCGTGGCGCGGGGTGCCCGATCGAATGGGAATGCTCCAGCTCTGCTCGCGTAGCGCCGTCGCTTGGCGTCGGCTTGACAACGGCCTGTTGTTCCGCGGCCAAGGCTAGCCTCGAAAACAACTCGCCGTCCCGACGCCATGCGCCGCTCAGTGGATCGAGTCAATCAGAGCGGTGGGTCGTGAAATTTTTGACTAACACTGCAAATTTTGATATCTACTTCGTCATATTTTAAATTTTGAGAAGTTTTATCTGGAAGAGAATTTTACAAGGAAACCAATGAGATCACTTTTAGACTCTCGAGATTTTTTATAAACAGAGTTGAAAGCTTTTAAAGGTTTAAGATTTTCTCTGACTTTTTCTGTCGACTCGATCCACCGTAAGCCGTGAGTCGTCGCTGCGACGGCGAGGATGCCGTGATTATGCTACGCTTTATTGTTTTTAATTGCTGTCTCATTTTTGTCGAATCGTTTTAGGCCGCAAATGCTTTCGGCCGGTCCGTGAAAAATGAATATGGTTGTTATCTCGATTGAAGAAATGCGTGTTGGTAAAGAAATTAAGCATTTTGTGAGGTCAGGCTCAGTGATGGCGAAGATACTAGGGAAGCCGTTGTTTTCTTCGTTCCCAGCAGGGTTGCAATTTTTCATGAAAATTAAAATTTTGGAATTCTCTATGTATAGATCATGACATTTCAGGAGAATATGAGAGATGTTACAGAATGTCCATCGAAATTCAATGGGAGGATAGTGCTTTTTAGTGCGTGTTGCATTCTCACACTGGAAAAAAAGGAACACATTGGATCTTGAGTGCAGACTCTTAAAAACATCGACAAGAAAAAATACTCTTGATTCAATCGGATTTTTGCTTAATTCAAGAACCAAGCCTCTTAATTTGAGCGGATTTCCCTTTGATCTAAGCAAAAATCTGATTGAATCAAGAGTATTTTTTCTTGTCAATGTTTTCAAGAGTGTGGACTCTAGATACGATGTGTTTTTTCCCCAGTGCATCTCCTGAACCGATGTTTCAAATTTTTCGAAACTTGCTGAAATTTCACGAAATATTCCACGGAAATTTCCATTTTCTTTTTTTTTATTTTTCCGTTTTTTTCATGTCGCTTGCACTTATAACCCTGGTTCCGAGTCGAGACACAGGTTTACTGATCAACCTCTCGCATCCGATTCTTGTGCAATCATTTTCTCCTTCCTCCGTACGAGGCTCATACGGCGCTTTTCCTCGCCGTGGCTTTGACTCTTTCTCGGGGCGATCCGTGAACTCGAGCGCAATCTGCCATGCCGCTGTTACGTTACTGCTCGGCATTTACGAGCCGTGCGAAGCGTTGCGGATAATTTACGACCATGCCCGCTTCTTTGTTGCAGTTATCGAATTAGTTCTGCTTAGGTCGGGAAACAGAGGCCCCGTCCCGCCCTAGCGGGGGCAACCCTCTACGAGTTTTCCAGTCAAGTCGTTCGGTTTCTGTGTCACTGGTCGCCAGGCACAGCATAGACACCCAGCTTCGCGATGGCTGGACCGTCTTGAGTTTCTTGGAATTCTGTCGCGCTAAGGAAGAACGTCATATGAACCTTCTGGCGTTGCCTAATTTCCTTGAATAAAACAAGGATATCTCGGTAAACTTGTGGATATTTTCCTTCCTATTTTTTAGATAATTTTGTCCTTGATTGTCTCGAAAGTTCCTGAAAATTTCAAGGAAAAAAGTACGTAAGTTTCTTCAACAAATGCAAATTGTATTAGAGGAAATTTGGCAACACTACAGTGTTTGTACGGTGTTTTCCCTCAGTGCTGAAAAAATATATTTCATAAAGCTTACAAACCATAAAACAAGAAGTTCATCAATGCATGTTGAATACTGTGGGTTGGGGTGTCCGGGAACCTGGAAAACTGGATGTTCCAGGAGTTTTTATTTAATGAAGGAAAACGTGGAAAAATCCCATAGAATTCGTGGAAGATTCGTTGATCGTGCGCACTTTTTGTGGAACTAAAGAGTTTTCACTCTCGTGTTGGGAAAAAATCGTCCGCACGCATACGCTTCAACCAGGCAGGTTTTTTTGTCAAGTCAGGAGTCAGGATCCTCTCTTCGCCCTGAAACGACCAGAGCCAAGGCCCTTCTTTCGCTGAATTTTTAAAAGGACTTGATTTTACGTTTTGTGTTTATTTTCTTACTTGTGAAAATTTGGGCAAATTGTTCGATTTGCTCCAAGGTAGGATATTTCTCCATAGCGTTACTCGGAACTCGGGTCCAAAGGCTGGAACGTCTAATTTCGAGAGCAGGTCGGAACTTTTTTGCATCCCTATTCTGCTATCCTAGCACGACAGTCTGTCACGCGTGACTACTGAAAAATAATTGGAATCGGCAATTATTTGCAACTGCAGAGAGGGCCCGTCCTTGGTCGTTCGTGCGCTGTGCCGCTCAGTGCTCAGCATTGAGATCTCTTTGTTTATGAATTTTCGCTCCTAAGGAGTAAAACAAACCATGAACGCTAGCGATCTATCATTACAGAATCGCGGTGCACATTCCTACTCCTCATGGTCTGACGCCTCTTTGCCGTCGAATGAGGAAATATGTTTGACCTTAGCAGACCCCCCCCCCCCCCAGCCGAATAGCCTCAACCGTGGGGAGTCGCTAGAGGCGCCAAATGAAATGTCACGGAGAGAAATTTGAAGAATTTTCATTCTGCTGAAATATGAAATTTCATTTTCCATGAAATATCGGCGATTTTTACGATACATTCGTAGGTAGTTTATAGAAGCTACTACTACTAGCCTTTAGGAACAATGTATGTACCATTGATTTTTCTATGCAGATAAGTGTTTCTAAGGATGGGCCAGAAGCAGTTCCTTTTCGCAAAGTGTTGTCCAATAAGGAATCAAATGTTCGGAATTTTACAATCCAGAAATTACTCTCAAGAAGATCTGGCAACTCTGAACGGAGAAAGTGATGCTTCCGCCGTTTTTTGTCCTCCAAGATTTTGTTTGTTTTCCCTTTCTTCCAAAACTTTGATGTCAGTCGCTGGTTCTCTCCTCTCGCAAATAATTAAATCAGATTATCGTGTAAATTTTGGTGGATTTACGTTCATTTTGTCGTTCTTCCGTTAGCGAAGCGTCGTTTACCGAAGGAGTTTTAATCGTCGATCCGTTTTAAGGAGTTGATCACTTAGCTCAAAGGAACCGCTTTTGATAAGTTTTGGGTAAGGCTGGATCTTTCGGTCTTATTTGGTTTGCCGGAACATCATTACGGAGCTCGATTATTAGCATTCGGTTAGGACTTACTGCTTCATCCTTGAACTTTCCGACGTTTGCGGAAACTTGCGGAATTCTTTTGAGCGCTCATCGAATGCTCTTGAATGAGAGTGAAACGGAGGGGGGGGGGTACCGTTTCGGAGAGAGGCAGGGCGGAAGGAGCGGAAATCCGGATTCTTCGTTGCTCAACATTCCGCACGATTCCTCCTTCGTCGGTGTCGGGGTTTCACCCAATTGCCGGAGTAGGAATTCGCCTGCGGGACTCATAGAATCCTAGAATCGAAGCGAAGAAAGCGCAGATTTTATATCAGAGGCCCCGCATTACGTTAATCAACGCGATTTTTTACGCAATAATTCGGAGTGAGCAACTTTTCGGATTCAAATGCATCTATGCGTTACATACAGGCACAAGAATGAGCTAAACCATGGTTTTTAACATTTTCGGAACGCAGGGCATCCGGTATGTCCTTTCGCATCAGCGAGAAAGAATGCCCGGAAAAATCAAGAGATTTGTACTTAGTATTGATATCCAAAAGTGAAGCTTTCTTCCTCTCTCGCACCAGTATCATGATCCTTTTAAGTTTTTGGTTTGCTTCAAACTAGAAAATATGACACTGTGTCTTAACCTTTCATTAAGCGAAGATAAAATGCTCAAATTCCAGTCTATCCATACAAGCGAACCTGCGATGCTGTACCAAATTTCACATTGGTAAAATTAGATGTTTCATCATCCAAGAATTTTCAACTTTTTAGCATTAATTTCGCCTCCTGAACTGAGCGAATTGGACCGCGTTTATAGCAGGAAGGAACCAAGTCCTATCAGCTACTGCTAAATTGAATCGAGCATTTTAATTAAGAGAATATTTGTGCGGATTGCTTTGAAAATTTTAAGGAATTCGTTTCATACTATTCAGATCATTCACCGAAATTCGTAAAAAAAAAATCCGCGCAACCGTTTTTACGTACAAAACCAAATTGTCTAATTAAATTTGGGAATAATTGATGCGACTTGGTTCCTTCCTGGTAAACGCGGTCCAATTTTTCTCGGTACAGCATGATCCTCATCCCATTGACGGTCACAAACAGGTCAGTCATCTAACAAACGGGTCGGTCTCGGCACTCGGTTTATAATTGTTGAAAAACTTGGAATGTATTTAATTGCAAGTCCCTGGTATTGAACTTAGGTTGCGGGAGGCCGGTGTGTTGAGGTAGTACTTACTCAGTTGCCGGCCGTGCATTGGTCAGGGCAACTTCTCAAGGCGCATGCTCAGTCGCTCCCAAGGTGACCGTCCAGCGATCCGCCTTTCTCCGATTCGCCCAACTTGGGAATTGCCCACGCCACGCGTCAAGCCGCTCCAGAGCCTTCAGACGTTGCCAATTTTGTTCGATAAAATATTAATTCGCAGGGAAACCTGTGTTACTTTCTTTCAAATTATTCAGAGGATTTTGTTCGAGCCTAGATCTAAATTATCTGAGAATTTAGGAAGGAAATATACAGAGCTCCGTGCTAGTAAACATTTTATCGGGGAAATTTGGCAACGCCTGAAAGCTCATGCTGCGTTTTTCCTTAACATGACAATTTAGCAGTCAAGACCTGCTATGCAGAATGTGAGAAACACCTGATGGCCGATAGAGCTTCCAGATTTTAGATTTGCATTCTTCATCTGATTGTGAGCTAGTGTCGAATTTTAATCGAATCAATTTATTTTTCAAGAATCCGATTGGATCGATTTGTGACCACAAAAACCGGAAGCAACAAAGGCCCTAAATGTGCACTCTATAGGAAAAAGAGAAAATTCGAATGGCAATTTCCTGGAAATATGCTAAAATGTTGGTCCAAATATCGGCTCACGTACCGATATAGTACTATTGGGTAGCATAAATCGGAATTTTCAATTTCGAGGGGGAAAAATCGATTCACAAAAATATTCGATGCATTCTAATTGATTTTTCCGGTTAAAAAATTAATTTTTCAAGGTAATCCATCAAAAATCCCATATACTAAATTAAACTCGATTGCCACCCAGATGAGGTCGTGGGAGAAGTGGAGTGACTGGACCCGCGTCAATATGGTAGAGAGGAGTTGATGCAGCATCAGAGAAAGCGTATTGCAGCTCTGCGGTGCAGTCACAGTCATGGCTTTCTTATTCAACGGAGTGACAGAAAGCCACTTTTGATAAATGAGTCCTACCCCGCTGTAAGTAACAAGAGCCGGATTTTTTGGGGGTCTGCAGCTTCACGTCCACCAGATCCGAACAAGTCGTTAGCGTAATATATCGGTCGATTCCAGACGCTCACATTTGTTTTATTTTCTTTTTGACACACAGAAATCTCGTGCCGCAGCCCCCGAGATATGCTCCCCCGTCCAGGAATTCGAACCTCGACCCCAGGGCACGGGTTCTTTTTTGGTGGGGTGGGGGCTTCCGTTCGACTGGTCGTCGCTCCTTCGGCGTAAGGTCGTATCCCGATTTCCACTTGAGCCCTGTTCTCCGTATAAATCTGTGCTTTTCGGAGCTCATGTAGAGACAGAGATACGTCCATGGTGTGCATAACTCGTAATTAATTGATGGGTATTTGTTTACATCTGTCAACGGTATCGGGTTGACTGGTGCCAGCTTTATCTGCGCTCTGCGTTCCCTGATATGTTAAGCTCTTGAGATTTTGAAGGGGAAGGAGGTCTGAGAGATCCGTATTTTACTTTTCTTTTTGCCCGGTAGAGCAGGGTATCATAAAAGAAATTAGTCCCGTGAAGTTTCTAGGTCAAGAATATTTTTAAAAGGGTGTGAGAGAGTTTTTTTTTTTTGGGGGGGGGGTCGTAAAATAGCAGGAAAAATTCCAAGGTATCGAGCTCTCCTATACGTTGCACCAAGCATTTGCACGTTCAGGTTGCGTGGTTTTCTACTCGCCATTTAAACATTAAGTGTCGTTTCCTTTTTCTAACTGAGTAACCTATAATCTAGTATGAATATATCGAACGCTCGAATAAGAAAGTGTGCATGAAAGAACTAATTTTCAGAAAACCTTGCGATTTTATCCTATAAATTTGAAAGGGCATTCAAGCTAGAGAACTTGGAAATGAAAGGGAACAATACTCAATAAATTTCCCTTGAGGAAAGAGTAACAAAATCCTCAGAAGTCCGGCAACCTGAGCGGGTCGGTTCCTCCGCAGCGCGACAGTTTATCCGCTCCTTTCTACCAGTGGGATTTTCCATGCACACGAAGGAACGAAAACGATACTTTCAATCGTATTACGTATGACTTTAAGCCGGTGCAGTCTATCGAAAGCACCGCTCGTTTTCCAGCGAGACTCGAACGGACCAAAGGATCCAAGATGGAGGGATTGATGGGTGCTTTTGACAGGGCGCCGAGCCGCAGCGCAGCGCCGACTGTTACCTAATTTGACCCTGATCGTAAATTGGGTCATCGCCGCAGCTTCGATAGTAAGTAATATCAGCGCGGCTTCAACTTTCACTGGGTCGCCCGAACCGCCGGGGCCGGCCAGACCGGGAAGGGGGGGGGGGTATTTTACTGATGGGAGTTACATTTCGAACGCGAAGACGTGAGTTTTGTTAAACTGAGCTTCTTATATAGGGTTAATACAATGTACTGTAATTTAAAGTATACTATTTATAGGAGGCAATATTAAAATTTACGCATTCTTAGCGTATATTTTCAAACCCTAATCTCACGCAGAATATGATTCGCTCAACGAAAATTCCTGAAAAATTTTGCATTGATCACGACAAGTTAGAATTTCCTGCTCGCGAGAAAAGCGATACTCTACCCTAGTCAAATCGTCCTGAAAAATAGTCAGTCTGTAGATAGGCGATTTCTTAGCCGTCGATATTATTACCCTAGAGCCAAAAGGGGCCTGACCCACATTTTTGGAAAGATCGAGTAAGTGGCGTTTTCGAAATCTCCATTAAGGGATCCGTGTGCGTCGAAAATTTGTCATCCTGATCAGTGGCGTGGCGTGAATGATCGATTATCGATATATCGCCATTTGAAGCTATGGTAAAGAATCGATTACTAAGGTGTTCGCTGCGAACACCCTAATAATCGATATTTTTTCATAGGTTTGATTGGCGTATCGATCGATATATCGCAAAGCACGCCACGCCACTGATCCTGATATTACGCCGATTATGAGATACAGAGTTTCAAAAATTGCACTGGAAAAAAGCCACATTGGATCTAGAGTCCATACTTTTTAAAACATCAACATGGAATAGTACTCTTGATTCAATCAGAATCTAGCTTAAATTAAGAACCAAGCCTCTTAATTTAAGCAGATTTCGTTTTGATTCAAGCAAAAATCCGATTGAATCAAGAGTATTTTTTCTTGTCAATGTTTTCAAGAGTCTAGACTCTAGATCCAATGTGTTTTTTTTTTTCCAGTGTGATACTCGAAGAGACTACAATAGAGTTAGGTACCTTTTTGCTCTGGGGTACTGATACGTATTTTGGTTACAACCGCTGAAACCTAACGTAACGCTTCGCTGGAAGGCATCGTCGGGCGGTATCGCTGCAGCTCGTCCCGGCCGCGGACGACAATGCATTGGCGTCGCGACGCTGGCTGGCTGGGGCCGTATATCGAGGACGCGGGCCAAGTGGGTCACGCAACGCACACTGCAGAGCCGCCACTGTCGCCGCCGTCCGAACATCTTCCTTCCTCCCGACTCGGACGTTTTATAACCGGGCCCGCTGCCCGCTCCCCAACGCGAGCTCCAGCCGGATTGCTCAACGGCCGAGGCGCCCTCCACTTTCATCCGGCCCGGCCCAGCGTCGTTGAGATTGTGCCCGCTCGCGGAGGCCCCATATGCCACCGAGGCAAGGTCACGGACGAAGAGGGGGTAGTGGCGGAAGGTTGAAGGTTCCGGATCCAAGGAAGAGGGGTTTTTAGACTCGTAGCGAGGAATGATCGGTAATGGATATTGCCTCCTTTGAAGCTGTGGTAAAGAATCGAGTATCAAGACACTGGAAAAAAAACCACATCGGATCTAGCGTCCAGACTCTTAAAAACATCGACAAGAAAAAATACTCTTGATTCAATCGGATTTTTGCTTAAACCAAGAACCAAGCTTCTTAATTTGAGCGGATTTCCTTTTGATCTAAGCAAAAATCTGATTGAACCAAGAGTCCTTTTTCTTGTCAATGTTTTAAAGAGTCTGGACTCTACATCCAATGTGTTTTTTTTTTTTTTTTTTTTTTTTTCAGTGTACCCGATTCACCAATGGTTGTGTCTCCTTCGATCTTCTCATTTCCTTTGATTATTTCACTAACTTTTACTTTTATTTTCTGTTGCAGGTATGTAAAACTTGTGATGGCGCCGATTGAATTTCACTTTTGTCAATCGACGGTCGTGAGTACTCATACTTTTCCGAAAACTAACTTTAATCTGAGGATCAGAAAGATACCAGACTCGAATTCCTAGTCCAGTTTTGCGAGATTCATTCACTGTTTAAATAGTCCTGATTTCGTATCGCGGCGTCGCGACGGGTTGAGACGACGCCGTTCTCTTTTTCCGTCCATTTCCGGCGATAAACAAAAAGACGACCTCGCTGCTCCGGCCCTCAGCGTCGGTTGTCGCGTCGTGCCCAAGATCCCGCCTCGAGTCGGATCGACGCCTCGCTCCTGGTGCCATTTGGCAACTGCGCGACTCCTTTGCTTGCGTGTAACTTCCGCGTGTAAATAGGGTCATGACTAAAGTTGCAAGTTCCACCCCCTCGCCTCTCCCCCCTCCCCCGATGCGACGCGACGCTTTGTGGAGTGGTGGTTGGTGCTCGTCTTTGCCAGGTGCTTCCCTCGCCTCCCAGGGCGTCGCGGCGCCTGTGAATTTTTAAAATAGGGAAACCTACTTATTGCTATACGCTGGAAAAAAAAAAAAACAAACCACCGTGGATCTAGAGTCCAGACTCTTGAAAACATTGACATGAAAAAGGACTCTTGATTCAATCAGATTTAAGCTTGTTCCTAAAAAGCTGTTCGATAGCCTGCGAACTTTTCTTGGCCTTCTAAGCTCTATTATTCGATGCCGCGATCATTCTAACGCGAGTCCAAATAATCGCGCCAAACACAGTGCGGCCGACGTTTAACGCATATTAGCGCCTGCAAAACTTTGGGAATACTTCACGCATTGCGCCAAACAGTGCGGTTGGCGTAACGCCTATCTTAGCGCCTACAAGACTGCATGAATACTTCTCGCATTGCGCCAAACTGTCTGACAGTCTGACTGTCTTTTCGGACATCGCCCCTGTAACCTTCGAACAAATCGAGATAGAGACCTGAAATTGTGTGAGTGCTCCCTGGTCAAAGAAGACGACTTTTGGAAGCTTATTTTAAATAGGAACGCCTCGAAAGGGGGCAAGAACCCCAGGGGTTACAGATGTAGGTCGGCCACCGCAATTTATAGGGCACATCCACAAATTGGTGGGTGGGCGTTCGCGCATTCGAGAACAATAAAATTGGCACCCCTGGCTAGTATCCTTTTGAAATCAGCAGATGACGGAGAATTTGCCACTACAAGTCCAGGAGTATTTGTAGTAGAAAATTGAGGTATAAGTTGCGTAGCGCAGAAGCGCGGCCGCGGCGATGATGAGGACGGCAGCCGAAACGGGAGTGGAAGTCATGGTTGTCGGCAGGATGGCGAGCTAATGAGGGCAGGCGGAGGAGGCGAGATATTATTGGGAGCCATAACGTGTGACTGGTAATCGGGTCGCCATTATATCACTCGAGCGGGAGCCTTGATGGACACCTCACCGCGAGTGGACTTATTCCAGCCCCCCTCCCTGCCGGTCCCCGGTGCGCGGGCTTCGGAGCTCAAAAAAATGTGAAAGCGATTGTGGATACAACGAATTGCGTGGAATGGTGGCGGAGAAATGGAAGCGTCTCAGCAGGTTACTTAACCCGTGTTGCCGGATCCGGCGGTGGCGGGGAGGGGGGCTTCGGCGACTGGCGCTCAGTAGGGCGAGACGTTGGGAGAAGTCGCACGTTGAATTTTTCAGTTGGAAGCCGATAGAAGAATCGCATTTTTCAATGAAAAATTTTAAGGGGGGCTTCAGCGACTGGCGCTCATTAGGACGAGACGTTGGGAGAGGTCGCACATTGAATTTTCAAGATGGAAGCCGATGGAAGAATCGCATTTTTCAATGAAAAATTTTAAGGGGGGCCTCAGCGGCTGGTGCTCAGTAAGATGAGACGTTGGGAGAGGTCGCACGTTGAATTTTTAAGTTGGAAGCCGATGGGAGAACCGCATTTTTCATTGGAAAAGTTTAAGGGTTCCTTTCCTGGTCCCATATCGATGGCTGAACGGGCGATAACGTGAAAAACTAAAATCACCAGAAAAGTGCCGCTGCCAACCTATTCATTTGAAGGATTACTCAATATGGCAGACAGCGCATTACAAACAAGCGAATTTAAGGATTAAAACTTTGAAACTGAAAAAATTTAAGCGAAATCAAAGTTTTATACGAGCTATTATAATTTCTGATTGGTGTAAATAGTTTACATGTGAAAATTAGTACCATTGGATAATCCGAGTTCATAGGTTTGCTCCCCTTTTGGGCCCCAAGAGCTACATGACCTGATCAAACCTAATCTCCAAATTTTCGAGTTGTCCATACTCTCCCCATTAAGGTACTCTAGTTCGACTGTGCGGCGGAGACCTCAATCTCGGCGCGGAACGGTGGAAGGGAACGAGGGAGGAGGCGGGCGGCGGGAATGGCGGATAGCGGTCGGCGTCTGCCGTCACGTTCACGTTCTCAGGAGGACGACTTTTCTTGAGACGGAGCTACGTTTCAGGTGAACGGGATGAGAGGCAGCCTTGGAACGGAGCTGGGCCCAACCGTCGGCCAAATTCGGGCTCCCGGCCAATAAAAGCCGTTTTTCATAGTTTTCCCTCTTTCCCTCCTCGAATTGGACGAATTTCTGCCAAACGGAACTATGTACATGAAGACGTGAGCCCTGAGACTCATAAGTATATATGCATAACAGGGCTCACGTCATAATGCATATGGTTCTGTTTGGCTGAAATACGCCCAATTGTGCTTCAACCCCTTTATCACGCTGAGTTTCTCGGTCCTCGTAGAGAGAACGGACATGTTGGAATATGCGCTCCTATGGCCCATTAAAGGTACGTGAATCCGACAAATGGAGAATTTGCACACAAAAATTGTATTGCTTCATCTGAGAGTGCTTACTAAGTTGAGTTCGCAGTATTTTTCATAATTTTTTTCTGAAATAGGAAATTGGAGAAAAATAGATTTGAAAGTGAGAAAATGTACCGCCTTGTGACGTCATCTGGCGGCATCTTCCATTTAGATACATGTATTTTGGCAAATTAGGTTATTCTGTCCTATATCCTCCAATAATTGTTCAAATTAGAAACCAAGGATATCATCGTGATCAGTTCCATTTTAAACATGGAATTGCCAAAATTTCAGACACCTGCAAATTCTCCATTTTTATATCCTGACGAATCTGCAGACAAAAAAGACGAGAAGATGACGTTACCTCGCAGCAAGCTGATCATTGAAAGGAGACGTAGGGAGCATAGAGCGATCCTAATGGTTAACTTGGGTGGTTCCCATTATCTAATGGAGAAAATGATGGACTAACGATAAGATATCTCGTGGGTTTGCGTTAGTTAGTCTATTACCTACCTCCTTTGTCCATTGCAACCACCTGCTTCCACCAATATGATCCCTTCGTATCCCTTTTGTCTTCCTTGTCTATAGCTTCGTCTAACGATTTCAATAATCGGTCCGCTGGCTGCTTCTGATGTTTGTTGTAGACCAAGGGCAGAAATGAAATGATGGACTAGCTGTAGGGCCCTTCATGGGTTGTCATCAGTTAGCCCATCGTTTTCTTTTTTGGTCCATCGCAACCAGCCGTTTTCGCTAATAGCACCGCTCCATTTCCTGTGTGTCCTCTTCGTCTATCGCTGTGTCGATCATTTTCAAATATCAGCCTGCGGGTCTTCTCTGGAAGGACGAACCAGAGCCAATTCCATTCATCGGCAACATGGCGGCGAGTCGTCTTCGCATGGCTGTCAGATTTGAGTTCTTGGCACGTGCATCTCCGAAAAAACCGTTGGATTTATGCCAAGTTTGGCAACGGCGCTCTTGAATTGCCACGGCTTCGCGAGCCGCCAGTAACAGTGGTCTCGGTGAAAGTTCCGCTATCCGGGCGGCCACTTTCTCGAATCTTCCAGTTTGCAGTGGTGGATCTTGCAACTTGGCATCGCTGTTGGTTTTTTTCGCGATTCAAGGGTATGTAAAAGAATTGATTTTAGATTTGGGGCAGGATATCGATGAATCTGATAGTTTAAATGAAGGAAAGGTAAATTTGCGATCTTGCAATCTCATCGCGGTGCCGGGAAGAGGGTCTTGTGAATGTACTTGAACTTAATTTCCCTCCTGATCGTAAAACCCGACCTGACCCCGAAAGGATTCTCTAACAGGTTGCATGGCACGGCCCCACAAAAAGGTCTTCATTAGCACTTTTGAAAAGATGATATGAGCGAATCGCCAGAGAATTTCAACAGTCTAACTTTAGAAGTAGACCCTTGCGAGGAAAAAAGGATACTTCTCGCTGCTTAAAGTGAAAACTGCTGAAGATAAAATTCTTAGATTTTGGCAAACATTACGGTTGGAACACACCCTACAATTTTTAAATAGAGCATAGTTTGTTCTTTTGCGAGATGTCTTTTGCATTATTGCAAGGCTTGTAATGGCGATAAGATTGTGCGGTTTTTTAAAGCGTTTACGGCCGATGAAATTCATTTATAGTCGACTTACTTTCTTACAACAGTGAAGAAAAGTTGGAGCATTTTCGGGGAAAACTTCATTGCAATATTGCCGAATTAGTTACGTTCAACTTGAGAACCACGTTGCACAATCTTAGCAGCATTGGAAGTCTTATCGTCCTTATACCGAAAACTGCTCAATTAGTAACTACAGTTTCTGGCTTATCTTCAAAAATGCATATGTGCTTAGAGAAACTAACGGTACTTACATTGTTTTTAAACTGACTTTGAGCGAGATATTACAGTTCCCAACTGTGGAATGTAGCCCATCTATTTAAAAGGTATACGTAGGCGCTCTAAGCTCGCACGGGCTACTGCCACAATTGGACCACATCTTGCAGTTAGGATCTACGATTTCTGGCTCATTTCAGAAACAACATATGTGCTGTTCGTTTTCTTATGCAGATAGTTGTTTTTGTGAACGAATCAGGAAAGGTAGTTTCTTATTGCAAAACGTAGTGCCATTCATCATTATTTCCGTTCATGTCTGTTCGGCCGACAACACGGCCTTGAATGGAGGATCGTAACCATGGTCACCAACAGCTGTCCCGACCAGGTACCGTTTCAGCGCTTCCCTGGGAATTCGATTTCAAGAAATCGATCCCCCCGTTGCAGCGCACAGTGGATCGAGTCAATCCGAGAGGACGGTCACGAAGTTTTTGACTTAAACTGCAAATTTTGATGTTTGTTTCGGTACATTTTTAATTCTTAGGGGTGCGGTTTGAAGGAAATTTCACCAAGAAACCAACTCTGAAAAAAAAATCTCGGTGTATTTACTAAGAAAAGGGTAAAATTACCAAGAATTCAGGGTTCTATTTGATCCCAGTTTTTTCTTGGTAAAATTACCATTTATGGAATTGGTAATTTTACCGAGAAATCTCAGTAGTATAATTGAACTTTCTCGGTAATTTTACTGAACCTTGGTAAAAACGCCAATGTTTTTTATCGACTGTGGTAGAATTACCGAGATAAAATGGCAAAGTTACCGGAAATTGATTACCAATGAAAGTGGTATTCTTACCTGAAAAAAACAGTAAATAAACCGGTCTTTAGGTAAGCTAACCAGTCTATCTTGGTAAAATTACCAATAAGTGGTAAAAAAGTGAGATGGTAAAGGTACCAACGGACCTTGGTAGAAACGCCGAGAATTTTTTTTCAGTGTTAAACTGCAAATTTTGATGTTTATTTCGGTACATTTTAAATTCTTAGGGGTGCTGTTTGAAGGGAATTTCACGAAGAAACCAATGGAACCACTTTTAGAACCTCAACGTTTTGTATAACCGGAGTTACAAGCTTTTAAAGTTTCCAAATGATGTCCGAGCTCTCCTATTGACTCGTTCCACTGTGGAGCGGTAAAAGGATAGCTTTGAAAGTTGATTGCATCACTGGCGGACGCCATGCGACGGGACAGTAGAATCCCAGGTCGGATGCATTTGTATTATGTTAATCGGACAGTTGCGGAGAGCGGTGGAAGCGGCTCCCAGGCCCGGGGAAGAGGATTCCTTTCTTCAGAGCTCCGGACTCCGGACTGTAGGATTTCCCCCCGGACTAACGGTTCGCTTCTGCCGCGAGCCCAAGCTCCAAGACAACTGAGATCAGGTGGCATTGTTGCCAACCGAACCTGCATAGCCGTGACGATTTCAGCGCGTGAAGTCTCGCAGAAACCCCGTCCGATAAAGTTGGGACTCTTGTCCCCCCACATTTTTTCAACTAATCAGCCGTGACGATTTCAGCGCGTGAAGTCTCGCGAAAATTCCGTCCAATAAGGTTGGTACTCTTGTCCCCCACATTTTTCCAACTAATCGTGGTGCCTAACGCATGGAATGTAGGCGGATATTGACGCCCTCGTTCGCCCGAAAAAAAAAAATGAGAGAGGAAAAGGAAAGGGAAAAAGTTGGAAGGGAGAAAGGAAGGGATAGAGGCAGGAAGAAGAAGGACGCTTACGTATCTCACGTAAATATTCATGACGGAAAAGACTAAAACTGCATATAAGAAACCTTAAAATGTCAACAATTTATTGGGGGAAGCCCCCTGGACACCCCCCCCCCCCCCCATTCCGATATCCACCGTTCAAAGTGTTTAGATGCACCTATTGCCAAAAACAACCGGAGAATTAGGAAATTTGTGAGGTTAGGTCGGGTTAAGTCGGTGCTGGAAACCGGGCATTTCTGATTTTTCAGCTCTGACCTGAAATTCGGCTTCAAAGAATCAGACGCAAGATAGAAAAGTTGGTTTTTTGTGCCCACGTTTTTTGAAGAAAAATCGTGGGTTTTTTTCCCCCCAAGGAAATCTAGAGGGAAACGAGTGGAGCGCTTGAGTTTTTATTAGGACATTTTCACGTGATAAACAGGGAAAATGCCGCTTCAGGTGTTAGTGCGGGGTCGCTCATTTATGTTACATCCGATTTTCATGGCACCACTGAATTCGGAAATTTTGGTGCTGTTGGGGCGGACGGCGACCTGACAACGGTGTCTAAGTTGGCGCTGGGCTCGCATGGGGCTTAAGCGAGCGGTGTCGGTGTGGCGAGACGCAAATGCGAGTACATAGAGCTTAATTAGATTCCTGCGAGAGTAAACAGACAAGAGATGAAATCAGGTAACTGAGCAACTATTGAGTGAGCTCAACATGCGATTACCCGCAGCAGTCGCAGGCATTCTGCGGTGCGGCCTCCGCAGGCCGCCTCCCGAAGAAAGCTCCAAGCTGCCACGGCCGTCGCCGACTTGTTGACGTCGTCCCGTTTTGTCCTTTCGTCGAAGAAGCAACGGCAAGTTTAGGTGTCCTCTCCTTTTTCTTCTTCTCCAGCTTCTTCCAGGGTTGCCTCAGTTAGAGTCCCTTTACACTGAGAGTCAAGACAACACCTCCTCCTAATGGAGTCACAAACGGGAATAAAGATTACACAAATTGAACGTTTTTTGTAATCTTTGATCGGCCCATTCTTAAATTCCATTCTCCGTTCCCTCTCTCATTCCGTTAGTTCCTTGCCGAACCCGTGATTCCCTGATCCATTCCAGATTATAATCTTTGGAATCGGCAAAAATGTAATCTTTATTCCCGTTTGTGACACTACGGAGGCCTAAAATACGGGAACCAATCACAAATGGATTCACATTGTCTTGACTCTCAGTATAAAGGGACTCTAGCCTCAGTCAGGGAACACCGGGAAATGCCAGGAGGTTTTAAAAAGTCCAGGAAAGCTTGGAACAGTCAGGGAAAGTCACCCTTAGTAGCTTTTAGGAATAGGTTATGGCGCTACGAACTACAAATTTTGCTTAAAATTATTTCTGGTGGAGAAATAGAAGGTGCCTAAAAGTTTATTTTCGTGTTTAAAATGAAATGATCAACAGGATTGACCTTAAGGATATTATTGGTACCCACGTTGAACGATTACTAGACGAAATATGGCCAAATGACCTACTTTGCTCAAATACATGTGATGAATGAAAAATTTCGCTTAATTACGCCACAGCGCGGTAAATTTTCTCGACTGAAATTTCCTTTTTTTACAATTTCCCATTTCAGAAGAGAATTCTGAAAAAACTGCGAACTGGACTTATTTAGAACCGTCAGATGAAGCTCCACGATGTTCGGACACGAATCCTCCATTATGCCTTTTTAGCAATTTGGCATCTCTAAATATCATATATCAAAATATTTTTAAGGAAAGTAAGGAATTTTTTCCCTTGAAATCTTTAGGAGCTACCGAGTAAATTGCGAACTTAATCTTCTGAAAAATTTGAAAGAAAGTAATCATAAGTTTACCAAGGAATTCTTGTTTTTGTTAAAGGAAATTTGGCAACGTCGGACGGTTCAGACTGCGTTCTTCTGAAGCATTTATTGTTAACCCGTCCACTTTCCGCTCGGTGAGCGGCGCGTGTAACGTGTAACGCTGTAAAGCCGCCGCATAAGCGACTCGCGGCGTTAACAACGGAGCGATTCGTATGATTTTCCCCGCTCGCACGGGAAGTCACTTTTCCGAGCGCCTAAAACACGGTCATTATCCTAATTACGAGCGATATAATCAACACATGAGCGCGGTTCGGTTGCCGGATTCTCAGGCGGGACCGAATCACGTGAGCCCTGTTCTCCGTATGGCTCTGTGCTGTTGGGGGCTCATGTGAAAACGAAGGTGCGCCCTTACGTTAGAAGAACGACGCAATGTGACAAACCCTGCGCTTACCGCGTGTGACGCGGTGAAATCATAGCGCCCTCCGGAATGTGGAGTTCGGGGAATGCGTTCCCGGTCCGATGTTTCCACGCGCGCAGTGGAAGGTATGGATTTGATCGCTTTGAAGAAATGTGAATCGATCGACGAATGATCATAGACCCGTGTCGATTCGATGGACGATTAAAGTTAAAAGAACCAGTGTTCATTCGATCCACATTACGCGATTGAACAACGGGAAGTCTGAAAAATCAACACTTGAACAAGATATGAGGTCCGGAAAGTGTGAAATTAGTCCTGATTTTATAAGGGCGCTCCGGAAGTACTGAGAAAGTGCGGAATTCCGCAAGAAGTTCCGGAATTTTTTTCATTTTTTGTCTCCTTTGTCCCAATTTGAGGGAGAAATTCAAATTTTTGAAATTTTTCGAATTTCGTAAAATGGAGGTCCCATGAAAAAGTACTGAATTTTTCTGTGGAAGAGGTTCTGAATTTCTTGGGAATGTACTGAAGAAGTACTGATTTTTGGCCCGTTTAAGTAGACACCCTGTATACGTGATTTCTATAGTAACATTGGTTAAATGGCAAAAATACAAATAAAGTCATGTGTATAATCGAACTCCTATTTTATCTGTGTTTAAAAGACTCATTCAGGACTTCATTTTAAAACTTCCTGTCGTGTGAGTTGTTTATTGTATAACATTTTTTAGAAGAGAACATGTGACGTTTTCTTCCGCTTCAGACCGTGTCCAATGGCGCATTTTTCATTTTATAGTGTATGTTCAAGGGATGAGAGGGGGAGGCAACTTTGGAAACATGAGTTTTAAGTAATACTATACTTTATTTTCTTGATTTCTTGTGAGTTCGGTCCCGATAGAATCGACGTTCGCGTGTTCGAATCGGTGGCACTTTCCGAGCGTTCTCCCAAAACAGGGCAACAGCGGTGGAAAAAGGTATTTGAACTTGGACGAACGGACAGTGATAAAACGACTATCCGATGTCAGATTTCCGATCAATAATTCATGGAGCCGAATTTTCCCGACTCATGGCGCGTAATGAGTCTTCGCCATGCGGAGCCAAGTCGCCCGACAACGGAAAATTCTTTTTCGTCGTTCTATTCCGAAGGAAAAACACCGTGCGGTTGTCTAGGCGCTGCCAAGATTCCCTCGATTAAATCGTCGTTCCCTCACGAAGGGACGCAACTACATTTCAATGTTGTCAAATTTCCACTCGTAAACTGCACTTTGACCGGGAAAATCTTTGGAGTTCCTCAATGAAAAAAGCACTGATTTTTCATCTGATCTCATGCAAAAATCAGACAAATTTTGGAAAACAATTTCACAGGTACATTGTTGTAAAGAATTGAATTTGTTGAGTCGACTTCGCAATCTTGGAATGTAGGTCCTCTTCTTTGTTCGGAAAACGACGAAATGAGACTTCGCGTTATAATTTGTGGCAGATTTAGTTTCCATTTTCCACGGAATTTAGTTCGCAATTGTGTCTTGTGTCGCTGTAACTTTGGAAAAAAACGATCCATAACTTTTCTGCAACACTGGAAAAAAAGCCGCTTAGATCTATAGTCCAAACTCGTAAAAATATTGACAAGAAATATACTCTTGATTCAATCGGATTTTTACTTAAATCTAGAACCGAGCCTCTTAATGTAAGCGGATTTCTTTTTGATTCAAGCAAAAATCCGATTGAATCAAGAGTATTTTTTTTTGTCATTGTTTTCAAGAGTCCGGACTCCAGATCCAAGCGGATTTTTTTCCAGTGAAAGTAATTCGGTAATTGAAAGAAGTCAGACAACGTTGGGATGTTGATGCGACGTTTTATTCGTAGTCCGACGGAGTTATACGTAGACGGGTAAATGCGAATGTGAACAAGTGTGCGTGACTTTTCGATCGTCATCGCAGTTCGAAGTTTGATTCATACGTTGCCCTCCCCCTCCAGCCAGCCGGCTTTCAACTTAGCATATGATCGAGTCAACGAACTTACAAGCCGAGGTGCAATAGACCCCGGTAATTTCGGAAATCGCTCCTTATTTCGGGAACCCACGCACTTACACTCCTGTACTTTCCGCGTTAAGTTCACTGCCTGCGGGTCAATGCGCGCTTAGGCGGATCCAGGTGGGACGTAGGGGACTTACGCCTCCCCCTTTTCCCGAAAAAAAAGACCCCGAAAATACTCGCTATGGGTGTTGCACACCCCTCAGACACTTGTCGTGATTCAAGCTGAATTTCTCTAGGGACAAGGCCGTCGTGCTTAACGCTTGAGGCAAGCGAAAAAGTAGCTTAAATGAAGCAGCGTCATTCTTTATCTATCGACGGCAATATGTAATCATCGATAGATAATTGCCCGAGGAATTATTTTTGAAAGCGAGTGTTTCTCATCATGGCAATGCTTGCTCGCTTCTAAATGTTTGTTCTTCACAATCGTTCTAGCTCAGTTTTCTTCTTTCGTGATCAAATAAATAATATTTTCTCATTTGATTGATGACAACACGCAAAATGCGTTTTCCTAGTTATTGAAAATATTTTATTCAAATCTGAGAAAACTATCTCCCGCACTTCTAGAGGTGGAGAATGTAAGAGATTCAACGAGTTTGGTGAAGAGGTTCAGTTTTCTGTTCGCAGAAGTATAATGTGGCTGAAATTTTGCCCGTTCAATTCTGTAAAGTGCCGTCAGGGTTATTTTCCAAAAGATTCATTCGGTTCAAATCGATGGGAATTTTTGCCCAAGAGACCCAGTCTAGATCTACGTCTGTTAGTCTCTCTAATCATCTGCCCACTGCAGTCAGTCATACCAAGCTATTTTTTCTCAATCGCTTTTCGTACGAATGATAAACCTTTTAAAAAACTAACAAAAAAATACCTAGACATCTATTTCCAACATAAACAGTAATCAGATGAAGTTGAATTGCAAACGCTGCCTTCGTTTGTAAATAAAAACTATTTTCCTCGTCGCCTGTCAATTATTTTAAGTTTTAGGGTCGAGTCGACTAGACGCCCTCAATTACGCAAACAGAAAAATAAGTTATGTGTTCGAGTGCAAAAATGTTTTTCGTGAATCATCCTTATCTCGTTTTGAAGACAGACACACTGAATCTGGATGATAGCACTAACGGAAAGAAACAATCTTGGAAACACAATGATGCGTTTGTTTTCGGAATCATACGTCATATAACTTCAAACTATGAGATTTGACGTCACAAAGTGAACGTGATGCTCGTGGAGAACACTCGGAAGTGTGAGACACTTCACGTTTTCCAACAATGGAAGTGCTTCAAGGCACAAGTGGGTTCCTTCCCAAAATTTCCGTTGTATGTAGATGAAGTTTAATAACGTCAAATGAGTATCTTGCCTGAATAAATTGTCGTCATACGCCCCTCGAACCACGGGAAAATACATCTCAAAAACAATAGGATTTTTTTTTGGACAAAAGTGCCTCTTAGACTTAGAATGTCGTATCAGGTATACACGGATTGCTAGGACCTCGCGAGATCCTCTTACTACCAGTCATATTTTCCTGTTTCATCCCCCAGAAATATTGTCATAGTGTTGAAATGTTCAGTTAAATCTATTAAACGGCAGTAGGGTGCTTGCAAAAAGAAAAGCCTCCATACCTAGAATCTTGCGTATGAAGCAAAAAAATTAAATTTTACACTTTTTTCAAGGGAGCATCCGCAAATAGAAAACACACTGATGCGTAGCTCTTAAAAATCGGTTGTTATTTCTTTGGTAGACAGTGACATTTTATTTTGTGTTTAAATAGTCGGAGGTGCATTTTTCGCCATTTTTGTGCAATACGTTATCTGAAACGTACGCGATCGTGTAAACTCGAGTCGACAGAAAAACACAACGCGAATGATCGTCCTAAGCTACAGCTCTGTTAATCGTCCCGATATCCCGATAATTTTACAGCGCTTCGGTGATCGTACAACCTGCTAATTGTGTCGAAACTTGCCTCCAGATGCGCGGTCGCTTTCAATTGGGCGTTTTCACGTTCGTTTTCTAGTCGTGAGCCAAGCTCTGCGCACTGGCGATCATAAAAAACTGCATTGAATAGACGCTGCAGGGCTGCCAACTTAATAGCCGTCTCGCAAGACGAATGACCACGAGGAAACAATAGGAAAACAGGAAACGGGGTACATCGAGTCGAGGGCCGCGATGCCAAATTCTCCGTGCAATTAATTCATTTTCTGGCACCAAAAGGGCGTGGATATGAAACTTAACCTGCACGGAGAAAAATCTATGGCCTATAAACCAATTAGTGGTTCAAATGGAACACCGCTAATAGTTGTGAAGGCAACATATAATAATGGTACATATCTTTAGTTATGGTATATATACCATACTATGGCACGAGCTACCACAGGATGGTTTACACACCAATATTCGTTAGTTCATATACAACTTTTAATGGTGTTCCATGTTAACTACTGATTGGTTTATAGGCGATAGCTTTTTCTCAGTGTGTAGTCGAACTTCTATGCCGAGTATTGCGATGTTAGTTTGTTACAGATTTGTCTCTAATAAAGTATCAATCAGTGTTTCAATATTAATGTGTTTTCACATATCCCCCAATAATTCTCTAATTTAGAAACCGAAGATATGCTCGAGCTCAGTTCTCTCAGTAGTTTCATCTTGTATATGAAACACCCCAAATGGGCTACATTCTGCAATTCGGAACTACAACCTCTGGCTCAGTTTAGAAACAACGTGTATGCACCATTCGTTTTGCTATGCACATAAGTGTTTATATGGATTAGCCAGAAATTGTAGTTCCTAATTGCAAAATGAAGTCCAAACGTCAGACATGTGCAAATTCTCCATTCTGATTTTCCCGTCGCCTAACAATCAGTCGGCCGACTCCCCCGGCGAGGCGTCTTGGAAAACGAGGGATTTCCCTGGAGATGGGGCAACGTCCCGCGTGTACGTCACGGTCAATAAGACGTGTAGGCCGGCAGGGGCAGGCAGACGTTGCTCAAAAAGCTCCCTTTAATTAAGTGACGTGGGAGGCGTCGTGGAAGGTGCATTGCAGCACCGGACACGGGCCTCGTGCCTGATCGGTCGCCATGGCAGCGAGGACGAGAGCAGAGTCAGGATCCGCGCCGAAATGGGTCACCGAGCCGCTCCAGAATTCGCCTACCCGCTCCGAGCTCTCTGTCGAGTAAAAACACCGTATGGGCATTCAAATGTTGCCAAATTCTTTAAAAATATCTATTTTTGAAGAACGCTAAGGATAGTTTTCTTTAGAACCAGGGGGTTAACCGCTACGCGGTCCAACCCGTGTAATCACCCGTTGGCGATTTAAGGGCAAATAATTTCAATTTAATAACAAAACGATGTTTCAAAGACATTCCCGCCAAACAATATTCAGGGTTGCCACAGTCAGGGAAATGTCAGGGAAAATGACGAAAATGTCAGGGAAAATTCAATATTCGGGGTTGCCACAGTCAGGGAAATGCCAGGAAAAATGGCGAAAATGCCAGGAAAAATCCAATATTCAGGGTTGCCACAGTCAGGGAATTAAAATTCAGGAAAATGCCAGGGAAAATGACGAGAATGTCAGGGAAAATTTGTTAAATCTTCTTTATTTGCTTTCTAAAGTAGGTTTGAGGTTTCGAACTACAAATTTTGCCCGAAAACTATTTTCAAGTATGTCTTCTTAACCATTTGCCATATCTTCAATTGTCAAGGAATTTCACCAAAATGTGTCAGGGAAATCAGGGAAACGTCCGGGAATTCTATTTTCCCAATTCTGTAACAACCCTAAATATTCTTAATGACTTTCTCCGTGAGTAAGCACTCTGATTCCCTATCCCTTCTTTGAAATTCGACCCTCGAACCGTCGAACTCTCCTTCCTCATCCCGTTCATCGAGCGTCTTAAAAATTATTTTATTAGAATAGCGAGGATTCTCAGACGCTTTGGATCAAATTACGAATTACATTCCTTGAAAATTAAAGAGGAAAATATTCACTAATTTTCCGGGAAATTCGCGAATGGTCGGAGAAGATTTGGCAGCGTCTGAAGGCTTATAAGGCGTTTTTTCTTAACGCGGTAGAGCTCAACATCCTCGGAATTCCCGTTGAGATTTCGAGGAAAATGTTCGTTCCACGCTGTGGGAATCGAATTATCGAAAGAATGGTATACAGGGTCAATCGGAGCGCATTAAATTTGTTTTTTTCCTCGAAGCGAAGGGAGGAAAATGAAAACGCTTCGAGTTTTTTCGACGTCCCGGGGGATTCAGCTCAGAGTTGGGTCTAAGTTTGTGTATAAAAATTATAAGTTTACCTCCGTTCATGTCTGAAAAGCATCGATCCGAGCTTGTGTTTTCTTACCCGAGTTCCAACGAGTGACTGGTACTGAATTCAGAGACGGAATCCAGCAATTTGGCATCACTGGCTTGCTTCCATTTAAACCTTTGTTGAATGATCGGTACTTGACGGCCCCTTCGAGTATCGATACATTTTCATAGGTTTAAATGGAGATAGAGCAATGGTGTCAAGTTGCTGGATCCGCCAATGACTGAACCCATCGTTTCCTGGGGACGTAACTACATTTGAGAGGCTTGGAAGGCGAATGGGATAGGTGCAGTTTTTGAAAAAATTGAGATATGCTACTCGGAGAGTCCACCTCCATATCAAGACAAACTCTCCGTGCAAAGATAGGGAGGTAATACATTAACAGGGTTGCCTCATAGTGCGGGGGCTCCAAAACTGAAAACACAGCGACTCTTCTAATGTCATCGCTCCCTATTTTTGCACGAAGAGTTTGACTCGATAAAGAGGTGGACTCTCAGGGCAGCGTTGGATATCCCCTCCATTCCAGCCTCAACTTGGAGCTTTTTTTGAGCTGAGCGGAGTTCGTATCAGAGAGAACCAGTAGGGATCCTCTGAGAAACCGTCATCCTACGTCTACGGCAGACTCAGAGCGCAACATACGGCTGATTCAGTGAAAGGTGGATTTTAGCGTGGCTGGTTACGCTTTGTCGCACAGTGGATAGAGTCAATTAGAATGTTCGAACATGAAATATTTTACTAGAACTGCAAATTTTAGTGTTCATTTCGTCATATTTTACATTTCAATGGGTGCTTAATGCAGAAAATTTCACCAGGAAACCAATGGAACCACGTTTAGAACCTCAAAGTTTTGAATGAACGTAGATATAAGCGCTTAAAGTTTCCAAGTTTAGTACGACCGCTCCTATTGGCTCGATCCACTGTGCGGCGCGGCATGGCGGCGACGCACGAAAGTGAATTCAACGGAACGTGCAACGTGTCCTCGTTGAGTCCAGCGGGCACTCGAAATACGTTCTGACGGGACGCATGCACTTTTAGGTCGCGCCATTGCACCAAAGTGCACCGCAGCCATGCCACAAGCCTCGGTTACGGTAACGTGGGATATCTCCTCTATTACGGCCTCAGTTTCAAGAGGTTTTTTTGAGCTTTGGAGTTTGTTCCCGAGAAAATCAGTGGCACTATCGTGTATCTCGCGAAATTTTACCGGGAAGCAGTATTATAATCGCAAATGGAGAATTTGCACACAAAAATTGTATGTCTTTATCTGAGAGTGCCTAATGAGCTGAGTTCGCAGTATTTTTCATAATTTTTTTGCTGACATGGACAATTGGAGAAAAATAGATTTAAAAGTGAGAAAATGTGCCGTCTTATGACGTCACCTAGTGGCATTTTCCATTTAAACACATGTATTTTAGCAGATCAGGTTATTTCATCTTATGTTCTCCAACAATTGTTCAATTTAGCAATCAAGGATGTCCTCATACTCAGTTTTCTTAGTAGTATTATTTTAAAGATGAAATCCATAAAGTAAAATTTAAGACACCTGCAAATTCTCTATTCACTGGAAAAAAAAAACACATTGGATCTAGAGTCCAGACTCTTAAAAACATCGACAAGAAAAAATAATCTTGATTCAATCAGATTTAAGCTTATATCAAGAACCAAGCCTCTTAATTGGAGCGGATTTCCTTTTGATTTAAGCTTAAATCGGCTTGGATCAAGAGTCCTTTTTCTTGTCAATATTTTCGAGAGTCTGGACTCTAGATCCAATGTGTTTTTTTTTCCAGTGTTGCATATTCAAAAGCTTAGTTTTTTTTTTTTNTTGGGGGGGGGGGGGTCGTCTACTGTTTTGCGGAAGAGGGCTGTAAGTGTATTATTAAGATGAGCCTGGAGACACATAAAAGCTTGTTCTAATCGTGGTTCTTGCTGAAAAGCACTCGCTTCCGATTCGGACGCTCGGCTTCAAGAGTCAACGGCGACGGCGGCTGCTGTGGCGATGCGGCCCCGTCGGGCGCGCGTTAGTCATGACCCACTTCGCGGCCGCGAAACCAGGTCACCCGCGTCGCGGCGTCCGCGCCGCGCTGCGCCGCGACGCCGCTGTGCGGTGGAAGCTCCACTCGGCGGCGGACCCCCCTCCCCCCTCGTCCCGCCCGCGGCCCCGGCCCTGGGTGGGTGCATTCTCTCGTGGATGTCGTAGCTTTCGTTTTCACTTTCCCCGCCCGTTCGCCCTTGCATAATCCCCCCCGACCGGCGACCGCAGCGCCAGGACAGGATGCGATACCGCCCGATCGTCGCAGGGATGTCGCCGAGGGGTGCACCTTTCGCCGGGGGCCACCCGCGGATACCCTGCGTGTCGGAGGGTTGCCCGTCCGTTGCCAGAAGGACGATGTATGAACATTCGGATGTCGCCGAACGCCTCCCGATGAAATTGCAGGGTGTCTAGCATCGGAACTTAATCCCGACTTCATCAGGATTTGAGGAAATATCGGTCGTGAAATCAGGATTTGAGAAAAGTTGGCTGTCCGCTCGGATTATTTTTTGCTTTCGCATACTCTTATGCAGAAATTTTAATTTTTCCTCGCAAGAAATCAGGATTCAGAAGTCATAAATCAAGAAAAGTCAGGTTCTCTCTATGAAAAAAAAGTAGGTGCCCTGAATTGATTTTGTTGATGATAGTTATTGTTAATATTTTCCTAAATTCTCTAATTTTTTAAATCAAGTCGCGAATAAAATTCTGTCTACAATTGGGAGAGAAATTTTCACTATCTCGCAAAATCAGTACTTTATTCGGTCATCCAGAATCGAGCAGTGTCTGAAAGGCTCGCACGGTGTTTTTCCTTAAAGCGGCAGCATGCGCTTGCTTGGTATGAATCCAATTTGCGAGGGTAAATCCGACAACATAAGATGTAGTTACGCTTTTTTTAAAGAAAAACGACGTATCGTCACAGTGAGACTCCATGAGTAAACGTTCTGCGCTATCTTCGTCTTATTTCCGGATTTTCCTCACAGCGCACCGTCAAGCGGAGGTTTTTCCAAACGGCTTTCGTGAACTTCCAATGAGCACGTCTCATACTGCCACGTTCCCGCATATGGCCTTACAAGGCAGCGGGCTTTAATCATTTATCGCTTTCCTGAAATGTTCTCTCTCTATCCCTGATTTAATGTCTAAAACACCTGATTCCTAATGATTTTTTCCCTCTCTGTTGCAGTCAATTTAACTGGTGTTGGTCGCGTGGATATGTCATGTTTCGACCTCCTGAAAGTCCTCGGCACTGGTGGTAAGTCTTTCATTATATTCCATCGTCTTTTATATACTAGAAAAGGTCCATTTGAACAGATGCATTGTTGCCACGCGATAAAAATCGACGATTTGAAAATAATTGAAAAACATGATTTTTTTAAATCAGCCTGACTAATAACATTTCCCACGGCTACATACTAACTTTTTTCTACGGATTTTTGCGTCAAATTAAAACTCAAATCTTGGTAGTTTGACGCAAGTGCCACCCAATGAACAGAACACTGACTCCCTGCCGGCCAAAGCAGTACCGCGCAGACAGATTTATCTTCGTTGAAGTTCACGAACAAGCTTGCTGAGAAGTTAGTAGACTCTCCCACTTCAT
This sequence comes from Bemisia tabaci, assembly GCF_001854935.1. Lineage (NCBI taxonomy): Eukaryota > Metazoa > Arthropoda > Insecta > Hemiptera > Aleyrodidae > Bemisia > Bemisia tabaci. Next base: position 413,710 of record NW_017547090.1, read on the forward strand.
AATCGATTTTCCCCTGGTCAATTCCCAGCTTTACACGAGCAATGAAAGCCGAGTGGTAATTAGAGGCATTATTCAGCGTATATTACCATGCACTTGGATTATGTTCCTTGGCTCCTCTTTTCGCGACTTTTATCGTATGTCCGCACACATTTCAGGCTATATATCAGTAAATTATTTTAAAGTGATGAACTTATACTCAGTAGTTAGTACGGCTCGAAAAAATTATCAGTACTGCCGCCAACAAGTCCCTCGTGGAGTTGTCTTTCGAAAAAATGGAATGCTTTCGAAAATCTCTCTGTCTCTTATCGACATAACTATGAATTATTTAGCCATGTCGATTGTTGTAGATAGACGTACATACACACATATAAGTTGCTTTACAGCACTCCCTCGCGCTCTACGACTCCTAACCTCCACTGCTCTTGAGGCATTGAGCACCTTAACTTTTCCGCTAAGATAGACGTCACTCAGGGAAAACTTCGGCTACACGAACCAAATTGTCCCGAATTTTCATTCCTTTTACTCCTTTTATTTGCCCATTTACCCCTTCTACCCCTTATTTTCTTCCTTTCCCCTCATTTTTCTCCCTCTCTCCCTCTCACTTCACGAATTTTCTTCCTCTTTATCCGTCTAACTCCCTTTTTCGCCCAGTTACTGCATTTATCCCTTTATTTTCTTTCTTTGTCTATCTATCTTGCCATTTCCCCCCTCTTTCCCCCCTTCTACGTTTTTTCTCCTCTCACATCCCTCTGTCGCCCTTTTACTCCTCCCTGTCTTTTTTTTTCTTCCGGAAGCTGGAGTTCGTATCGTTTTTCAGTGCGTGTCCCTCGGATTGCTAGAAAATACCAATACGCGTCCGCGAGACTGCGGTCCGCCGTGATTGGTAGGTCACGGGGAAGGGGGGCGGCGTTGATTGGTGGCTCACGGTTGGCCGGTCCGATGAATGGTGCCTCACGTTTGATGGACGCTGGATTCCGCGCAATCCGCGCTCGCACTCTGACTATGCTCGCTTGCCGTTTGCCGTTCGGCCTGGGCTAACTGTAAATCCTCGCTTCTCCGTCGCGGTTGCCTCGCCGCGCCTCGCTCAGAGAAAACCCCCGGAATTTCCTCTCGGTTCTCAGCCAGGAGAAACTCCCCAAGACTCCGCTGAAATTTCAGTTTTCAATCGACAGTTGCACGCCTTCTCATCTTCGAGGGTCAAATGGTTTTCTTTCTTTTTTTGTCTTTTTTTCCTCGAGATACTCTAAAAATCACACTCCATTCCATTCTTTCGTGAAAACCCACAGAAAAATGGGCACATAATGTCTTAAACGTTGCGTAATCTTGTCTCAGCGGCACATAGCCAGGATTTTGTGCCGAAGGGAGAGGAAGCCTGGACCGGCAAGAGGGCTCCAAAGGAGGATCCCCAGAAATTGTTTCAAAAAGATTCTCTGCAAACCTCTGTTTTTCACCGTTTTACGCCGAATTTTATGTTGTAATGAAGCTATCCTCTCATGGTGATTTTAAACTTTCTTGAGCAAAACACTGCCCCCAAGCTCTCCTCCTCCTCCCCGACTATGTGCCTGTTGTCTCACGTTTTGTCATTCCTTTTCAGAAAGTTCAAAATTTTTTAACACCTTGAAATGTTCTGTGTATTTTCTCTGAATAATGTACTCGCAGAACTTTAAGTTTCAGTGTTGTTTTGGATCTCCATTTAAAAAAAAATCCAATCCATAAAAATTAGGGAACGTCTCGTTTAGTTAGGTTAATTCCGGTTAGTCAACCTCTTTGGTACGTAGCCGAAGTTCAGTTCGACGAATAGTATTTTAGTCCGTCCGTGTCAAGTTCAAGAGACCAGTTCTCGCTATCGAGGGTTAATTCCGTTCTCAGCCGAAAGAAAGCCATCGTGTATGTTTCCACCCGAACTCGCAGAACACGTATTTAAAGACCATCCCCATTCAACGAAGTTCAGTCGGGGTCCTTCGTTCGTGGAACATGCCTCCCAATCTCCAAAGTCTAGGGCAGGCGACTGAAACGGGGGAGGGGGGTGCCGAGAACAAGTCATCGACATGGGAGTTGAACCACTCGACATCCCGATTAATGCGGTGTGGCAGTGGCAAGTCGCGACCATCCCTCCACCCCTCCGCCTCGTGGTTCCACATGTTTGAATATATATCCCGGCCTGATGACGTGCGTACCAGCGTGAGTGCGTCATTGTGGCAATTCGAGCGGTCACTCCTCGCCGCGGGCACATTACGAATTATTCTTATCAAGTGAGCATGCTTTGTATGAGGACAGTGTTGCTGTTTTTCATGGAAAAAAAAATGAAATCTTGAAATTCCCGCAATTTTCAATTATTTTCGAAATTTGTTGAATTTTTCACGGAATTTAGTGGGTTTAGGTACCTTTTTTCATAAATATCTTCGGCGACCTTTGGCACTGAATCCGATCATATATAGTACGGAACTTTTTCATGGAAATTAAAGAAACCGGAATTAATTCCGGAAGCTCCGCAATCTATGTTAAAATAAAATGGCAGTACTGACAATGAGTGTAAAAGTGACGTTAGACGATCTTCTGAAAAAGTGCGTAAAAACTTATTTGATGTGGACTCTACTGCCGTCATCTGACGAGTTTTAGAACGTCGACCGTCATAACCGCTTGCCTCCATCATAACTTCACCCATTGCACCCCGATGATCACTGATTTCGCGAAGCTGATCGCGATTCTGATGTATTATGCTTCTTTCCGTTTTACTTACGTAAATCGATCGGCTAATTGTGCTGATCGTTGCGCAAGCGTGCGCGTTACTAGCTTTCTATCAGTCGGATATAATGTAAGGCCCTCAAATAAATATTTTCTCAGCTGCCATGCCGTCCCGAGCTATCACCTCGTTATCGCTTGATAATTCATTGTCAGGCCAGTGGCGGAAGCGTGAATGATCGATGATCGATATTTCCCCATTTGAAGCTGCGGTAAAGAATCGATTAGTAAGGTGTCCGACGCAAACACCCTACCTATCGAGCATTTCCCATAGGTTCATACGGCAGATCAATCGATGTATCGCAAAACACGCCACGCTATTAAGTCAGGCGGGAGAGGCGCCGGAAAATTTACTGGAACTTCTTTATCGCGTGAATATCGATTTTCGTTCTAGAATGCATACGTTCGTGCAGTTCGTATTCTGAACTAACTTTGATGAATATTTCTGCCAAGGATTGGATTTCACTTCTCCTCCGATAAAATGTTATCATTTCAGGAACGTTCCGAACTTGCCTTGAAATCTTCGAGCACTCGAGCTTCAATTGCGAACGAAATTCTTGAAAAATTTTAAGACAAATATCCACAAGTTTTCCCCAGAATTCGAGTTTGCCTGAGAAAATGAAGAATTTAGAAATGCCCAAGATTCTCCAGTTAAGGCTACAATTTGCGAGGGTAAATTCGGCAACATTGAAATGCAGTTTATTCGTGAGGGAAGCGACAATTTGGCAACGACCGGAGGTGTCTACGGCGTTCTGTCTCAGCACCATAGCGGGCTGATTATTGAAATTAATAGACATAGCGATAGACAAACGAAAAACTGAGCGATTCCACAAGCAGTGCTGCCGATTCCCGGGATTAATTCGGAAATTCAGAACTTTTCAAATGATCGGAACTTCCCTCGGAATCTTCTGAATCCCCGGAATTTTCAGATATTTTCGCTGTTTCCTCAAATTGTGCGGTTTTTCTCCAGTTTGACCAATTATTGGATCAAATTTAAGGACTTTCAGATCGAATTTGACGAGCTTTGCAACTAAATCCGGGAGTATTTCGGAATTTCTCCCGGAATTTGTTAAAAAATCGGAATTTTTCTCGGAACTCAGGCAAATCGGAATATTTTCCCTGAAATCAGAACTATTTCGGAATCTTCAGATAAAACCAAATGGCAGCACTGTCCACGAGTACGTTCAAGATTTGGAAGCGTCGCACCCTCGGTCTTCTCGACCCAGAACAAAAATACTCTTATGGATTCCACGTGTTTTAACTCTCCCTGCATAGAGGGACTCCGGGCAGAACGGTACCGATCCGGCGCACTTCGCTCGGAATTCGACCATGCGTTCCCGGCAACGATACGCGCTTGCGGTGCGGACTGCGGTGCATCGCGGAGCGTCCAGCGTTGACAAACCGCACCGAAAACCGGCGGAAATCCCGACGGACGAACCTCGGATTCCGGAGAAAAACGGCAACAGCGCCGGGGGAGCAGGAATCGACGCCGAGCCTCGGCGCAAAGTAGGGAAGATAAATTAGAGCGGAGAGGTCCCGCGAACGGGGGGAGGGGGCGGCGTCGGACGGGGGAGGGGGGGTCGTCGGATTACAGTAAAGAGCAACGACCCAGCCGAAGTCTGGCGCGGCGGCGAGTGAAAACCGGCATCGCATACCGGATGGATCGATATTTTTCGACCTTGTTCCCGAAGATTTCAGCCGGGATCGATATTATTCGATCAGGCTCGAAGTTCGATAGAACCGTGGTGGTGTGCGGTCCGTAAACGGAGAAAAAACCTCGGTCGAATGAAGCGGTGCTGGGGTTGCAGTTTCGGAGGCCTGTCTGGCAACGGGGGGTTTGGAACAGCTTTTCGAAATCGAAATTGAGGGCTTCCTAGTTCTGGTGAGTGAAAACCAGGAATGTATGTAATCGTTGGATATTGCCTTGAGCAAGTACATTGAGTAAAAAAGTTCTGTCTTATGAGCCATAAGTACGGTGTAGCATATGGGTCGTGCTACTCGGTTCATGTACCAGTGTTCTTGGCTCATGCAATCAAGTTTTTCAATGGTTCAGTTTTATTTGGTTGCATAAACTGAGGACGCAGTTCCTAGAACTTCTCGTTTCCATCACCAAAGAACATATCTACTTTAGAATGTTACCAACTTTTTCCAGGCAAATTGCATGTATATCAGGAGAATCTTAGGAATTGCTGACTGGAAATCTTAGTGATTTTACTTCCGAGCTCACGAAAAAATAAGAACAATTTTGAACAAAAATTGCACAGGTATACACGACAGGGTTGCACGAGTGAGACGAAAAATATGAAAGATCGGACATTTCCGTGGAACATTTCATGAAAGATCACAAGGACTTGAAAAATATGAAACATATTTTTAGAGGCTGGGAATGCAGCACGCAGCAAGAAAAAGCCCAACAATTAAATTCCTTGCAATTCATTTTGTATTTGATTTCGCAAAATATTTTTCAAAACCATTCAGATTTTCCGAAATTTCATAAACTGTTTCACATAAACTTGAAGGTTCCGAGATTTGGAATTGGTTCCGGAAGAATCGAGCTGGCGGATATTTTGTCGCAGTCTGAAAGTGCGTAAACTTATTTGGCGTGGACTGTAGTGAAGGAACCTCAGACACGCTTTTGTCTCGTCCTCAGCCTTCTCGGCTCGCAAGGGCGAAAGATCGACGGCGGCCGTCGGTGGTGAGAAACTCAGGGACGCGATCCCGTTTTCATATCACTCGCACTGGGTTCCTCCCCTTGAACCTTTTGAGGCCGCGGTAATGCGTCAAGTGTTCATTACTCCATAAAATATTCACGCGCTCCAACGCTCTTTTCTCCTTTCTTTCCTTTCGGGCCGCACCGAGGGCGGAAGGTCACGCAGGGAGCATATCTCGAACTCGAACCCGAACCGTTTCTCAAACTAAAATGTTGCCCCTTATTTTTCGGGCCCCTTTTTATTCTGAAGCGGGAGGCGACAAAATGAGGGAGAAGAAGGGACGGAGAAAAGGAAGAGGGAGAAAACGAAGAAATAAAAGTTGCTCTAGTTTTTCTCTCTTCCTCGTTATTCCTCCTATACTTTTTTCTTGCATTTTTTCTCTTCTTCTTTCCCTTGTCCTTCAGCGTCTCCCTTTTCTTTTCTTCTTCAACTTCCTCCTCCTCCTTCCCTTTTATTCCATTCTTCATTCATCTTAGTTGGAAGACGACAAATAGAGAGCTAATGAGGAAAGGAGTAAAAGAGAAAGAAGCCGAAGGAACATTAATTGCTCACGTTTTCTCTCTTCCCTACTGCTCTTGGTAATACTCCTCCCACACTGTTTTCTTACCTTTTCCCCCTCTTCTTTCACGCTTGTCCTCTCCTTTTTCTTCTTCCTCCTTATCGTCTTTCTCTTTCATTTTATTCCTTTCATTTGTATACAGAAACAAGATTCTGACATGATGTCACCACCATGTTGCTTATCTCGTAGGCTCAGAAATATCAATTTCATGGGGAAAAACTATTTCAGAGTTAAACCCTTCTATAATGTCAAAATCATGTCCCACGCCTCAAAGGTGCCTCATACCCAAGCCTCGTTCATCGTATTCGTTCTTCCTCTTCTTTCTCCACCTCGCTCCTCTGTTTCTCTCTTTGCTAATCCTTTTTCTCCGTCTTCTCTCTCCCCCTCCATCCCTTTGCTCTTATTCCGCTTTTCCAGCTCCCTCATTCACAATTTCTATCCTCCTTCTTTCTCCTCCTTTTCTATTTTTCCACCTTTCAATCTTCCTTGTCCGTCCTCTCTCTCCTCCCCTCCTTCCCTTTTCTCTTATTCCGCTTTTCAATCTTCCTCATCCACATTTTCATACCTCCTTCTTTCTCCTCCGATTTCTGATGCCTCCTCGTTCGACGTCTGCTCTGGAGTCAACGGCCGTAGTTTTTCGCGGAAAAGCGGCGTGGAAATGACGTGCCGGTGGAAACTCGAGCTCGGCTGCGGAAAATGGCCCGAGGATGAGTCATGAGAACGGGTCGGAGTCCGTTACCGGAGGAGACCCGTCGGCGTCGGGGGTCAGCCCGAGATGAGTGGCTCACAATGAGTCACCACTCACCAATGGACTGCGGCCATTCCGCGAGCCTCCGGTAATGCCGTGATAGCGAAATGAGCCTCAACTCTCAAGTTTTCTGGGTTGAGTTTCCTTTAAAATTTGTCGAAGTTCTTTCGAACGAAATCATTGGAACAACTAAAACAGCATAGTTTGTCGTAATCAGGGTGTCAAGCATCAGGAAAAACCGGAACACCCGGAAAATATCAGGAATTTTGGCCGCTCAGGAACTATTAGGAAAATCGGAAAAATCGGACGTTTTATCAGGAATTTTTCTTACGCGAATCTCCTTAGCGGAGAAAGTCTTACTGCTTTTTGTCTACCGTGCCAGGAGTCGAGAAAAATCAGGAAAATATCAGGAATTTTCCAAATGAAAAAATTATAGGATTTTTTTATAAAATATCAGGAAAATTCATGAAAATATTAGGATTTTTCAAAATTAAAAAGTACTAGACACCCTGATAATTATTTTTTGTGAACGAGAAGCACAAAGAATGATCCTTGAGAAGCTCTGGAGGCTTGAAAAGTTTCTCGTCTGTTTTATGATGCTCCGCATAATCTTCATTCACTTTATCCTAAAATTCAATAAAATCGCGGTTAATGCGCACCATTTTTAGTAAATCGATACGCCCAAAATGTATTGTTAAACAGAATATTTGAATGTGAATCGGGAAGAGCCACTGACGAGCAGAGAATCATCAAATAAACATGAAGTTGAGCCTGTCTTTAAGTATTTATTCAGTTCATCTCATTTCCTTGTCATTTTTTCTCTCTTTACACTAAAATCATCGGAGACATCGCTAGATTCAAAGCGTTTTGATTTAGACTCCTTAATTTTTTTTCATAATCGCTGTATTCCATTTTAATTGATAATTTTATCACATTTTAAGGCGTGATTTTATTCATTCAATCATTGTGATCTTCCTAGTAATTTTTTTACTATGGCCTACTAATATTAAGAAAAACATAACACTTGAATCATATTATTATTCTCCTTCCTGGAATGTTTTTTCTTCCCAGCCAGTCCCATTACAATCAAAACATGTATTCCATACCAAACCCAAATTACAGTAATCAAATAAGCCGACTTTACTTTTATTTTCATGAAAAAATATTCAATCGCATCCGTCAGAAACAAACTCGCCTTGATGGATCCTAATATCTATTCTGAAAAAGCAACGTCGTATCGAATGCTTTTTTTCAATGAATCCATAAGAAATTTATTTAATCAACCTCTTAATATCATGCTCCATGCGTTCCTGTTTGACATCCAACGACATTGAACGTCAGCAACGGCCGAATTTCTTTCGCAGGAAGTCTTGTTTCTTGATTTTACGCGCAGTCCCGCCCCAGGCTCAAATCGTGAAATAAACTATATGTCTAAAGTATACATATCGCAGGCGATTAGTCAAATCAGGACCAGGCATTTCATCATATGCTTAGGCAAATAGTCAAATTTTGACGGAATACTAAATTTTGTTTTATGGCGAAGAACTCACGAATTTTCAATATTTTGGTAAACATACCTAACTCATCAAATCTATGAACTCTTCTTCTTTCTTCCTAGACTACAAATGCTTAACACATATTTTAAATTCAATCTTTAAGACATGCTAAAGATTTCAAGATAAATGTGTTAGTTCTTTCAGGAGCTGAAAATCGTTCAAAATACTTCTGTACATGCACATTTTTACAGAGTATTTATTCTTTCAGGCGTGATGAATTTTTTTTTATCTGTAATTAGGAGAAGAATCGGAAATTTTTTTGTGAGTCAGAATACTTGACTATTTGCCCAGGCAGTTGACAAAATGCCTGATTTTACTATTCGCCTTCGACATACATATAATCCTGCATTGGACATTAGGCATTTTCGCACGAGCCGATTTAACTAAGAATACGGCCTCAAGCTTCGCATTGTCGCGTCGTGTAAGTCATAATTTTTATTTTCATGTGTCGTGGAGGATTGGGCAATTATCCGCGCAGGCGATTATAATAGGACGGGTATTTATAGTGGCGAGTTGCGAGACGGGTGTGATGCCGCTGGCTTCCAGGTTATTGTTGAGCTTATCAGCGCACCTACCGAGCTCTTGAACTTCTGTTCCCGTCTAATAATATGCACCGATAAAACTGACCCCCAAGTTGCGCCCGCTACGTGATCTCTTGTCCACCGTGCGTGCGAGGAACAATGTATTGAGACAATATATTGTAGTGATCGCGCAATGTAATCGAATGAGGCAGAAGTATTTGGAGGTCAACGCTATTTTCCGCCTGATGATGATCGATAAACAACGTTTTGAAGAACGAATCCAATAAAATTGCCCGAAGACTACAATTGATGACCGATGAATATTCGGTTGAGGACCTTGTCACGAGAGTCTTTTGCAAATTATTTAGAATTGCTAACTGCTGAGCCATGCTTGCCCAACTCATAGGCCATCAGTCATTGTTAGGTGTAGGCTTTGACTACTGGAAGTAACCGATAAAGAATATAGCAATTCGAGCCTCTAAAATGCAAAGTCTCTATTTCTGAGGCCAACGCGTTAAGCTCGAGTCTTTTCTCGAATTCTTTTTAAATCTCAGTATAGTGATGTTGGCCATTACTGTGATTTTCTGCGAAGTAGATTGGGTTCCTGAGCAAATCGCTCAAATTCTCGGTCATGAACTATCACTAGGCGAATCCGAGCGTTGACTCCGGAAGATAGCAGTGCGGAATTTTTGAAACATTGTTTCCGATAAAAAAATGTGGATATGGATGTATGCACATGCTATCGATATTCGATGGAGATCCGATCGTTTACGATCAACCGGTTTTGGTTTATCGGTCGATTGCGAGTGTTCGACAAGGTCAGGTATATTCCTTTTGTCTGGTCTGAAGAGCTGGGAAGTGCTCGACCGTTAATGAGCCGGCAAAACGGCGGAGAGAAAGAGACTTGAGTGGATCATTGAATGCTAATGAATTGACAATTATGATTCATGACCGCGGCCGCGGCTGTACACCGGGTCGATTGTCGAATCGCTATCGAATGAGTTTGATCGATAACTCCCTATCTTCACAATGTTATATATCGATCAAGGTCATTCGATAACGATTCGAGAATCGAGCCGTAGCCGGGGCGGACTAATCCATTATAAAAACGAAGCGATAATGGTTTGCAGCCGTCGTTCGACTTCGGTGTCTGCGAATGCGTCGCCTCGTGGGTCGGAATGTTCTCATTGAGCGTAACTTCTAGGGTGAACTTTCGGCCAACTTCAGCCCAACTTAGCGGCTCACTGAACTTGTTACACGGTTGACAATGACCTCTCGCTTTGATTTCAGCTGAACTTTCAGTGCTCCCGTTTTATGTAAGTCAAAAGTTACGGGATTCGGAACTTTTCTGTTCCAATTTCTACCATTCTACGCAGTCTAAAGTTCCGGAAAATGCGAAAGATCCGGAACATTTCGGGAATTCCGAAAGTTCCGGTAAAAAAATTCAGAAAAATTTAAAAAGTTCCGGAATAGGTACCAAACTAGACCAGTTCCTGAACTAGTTTTGGGAAATGGGAGCACTGCGAACTTGAGGTTTGAGGTTAACAACCATTACAAATATTCCTAACCCTAACCCCCAGTAAATCCTAAAAAATTATAATAAATGCTCCCAGATAGCTGTATGCTCCGATACTGAAGTAAGCTGTAAGCTCCTATACTGGAGTAAAAGCCACTGAAATAACAAGAAGAAGAAGGTTTGAGGTTAATGTTTCAACGATCAGGCTGCTGGGAACATTGTAGTCGAGGAAATCCGTCACCCCGTCTCATCACCTGAACAGTCGGCACCGCCAGGAGTCGGTTTGAGAATCCGCGCTGCAAGTGCTCGGCGGGTCGGAGCCCGAGCTAGGGCCTTGCCCCGAGGCTCTTTACTCTTCGGATCGGCGGAAAACGGAGGAAACACGGCGGCGGGCGTCGAACCGGAGACCGAGGGTTTCCTCGCCAATTGCGGTAATGCAATTTTGTAGGTTAAGTGCGAGCCCGCGGCCCCCCACCCCCCAGCCCGGGGGCCAGGCCGTGGACTGAAGACTGAAGATGCGTCCTTGGGTCTCCGAGGTTATTGCCTTCCTAGTCGCAGTCGTTCGCCCCGTCTGCGCTATCCGCTATCCTCCCGTTTCTCCCCCCCCCCCCCCCCCCCCCCCCCNATCAACAACGTCGTCGCGCTATTCCCATTTCGCTCGGGTTTTGCATCGTGTATCTCCCTCTCCCTCGCACACGGAGCCCCTCGCTTCTTCTATCTCTGTTTGTTTGACTTGTATCGGAGGCTCGGTGCTGCCATTTTGGTTTACCGGTGATTCTAGAGTCCCTTTATACCCAGAGTAACGACAACTCGATTATCAGCTGACTGGCAGCCGACCTTGGCTGGCCATGGAGGCCGAAACTAGTGCACTCAAACGAACGATATTGAGGGATAAGGATCAGGAATCCTGCGATGTCTGTCACACAAAAACAACAACATCAACAAATTGATCAATTAAAAAGAAAATGAGATTGGTTTGTGAATAATTTCTTAATCTATTTTCATTTTAGACCGATGGAAATAACAATTTACTCTTGATAAACCACAATTAGGTAATATTTTCATTATTTTTGTTCACATTCGAGGTACCGCCATCTTGGTGCACTAGTTTCGGCCTCCATGAGCGAGAACCAATCAGAATTGGATTTTTTTTTAGGCCACTTTCAGCCCAATCCTGGCCCAACCAAAAGTTAGCCAAAAGTGAGTTGTCGTAACTCTGGGTATAAAGGGACTCTAGGTGATTCCAGGGTTCCCAGAATTAATTCCAATTTCCGAGAAAAATTCCGGGGGAAAATTCCGGAATACGTCCGGATTTAGTTCCGAAGATGGTCAAATTTGATCGGATGAACGGTTCAACTGACGGAAATCCACGTTTCTGGGAAATTTTCGGAAATAGCTGAAAGTTCCGGGTATTTTGAAGGTGCCAAGTGAAGTTCCGGCTTTCGGAATTATTTCCGGGAAATGGCAGCACTGCGGAGACTCGGCCAAGAATCAAGCCCGACTCGTATTCTGTCGCCGCTAATCAATCGAGGTGTTATTGACACAGCTCGCAAAGCCGCCGAAAGCCGTCTTAAGTACGTGCATTTTGTGCACTAGAGGGGGGCGGGGGGGGGGGCGTCGAAATGAATGTTCTGCCAAGTATCCTTGGGTGTTCGATGTTTTCTGTCACTGGGGGCCCTCGAATTTTTAGTTTTCGTCGCGATTAAGTCCGAGGATTTCCACCCCCTACGCTTGCCCTTAAAGACTTCTATAAGCCATTTACCCTTACCCTTCCATTTTTTTTTGAACATTCGAGAATTGCTAAATTTCTTTCGATAAAATGTTTATTTTTAAAGAAAGTTATGAATATTTTTCCTTGACATTTTCAGGAACTTTAGGTGAAATTACGGGCAAAATCATCTAAAATATAGGGAAGAAAATATTCATAAATTTGGCAGGAAATTCGCGTTTTATAACAGGAAATTTGCCAATGCCAGGAGGTTCATGCGGCGTTGAAAAAACACATTGAATCTAGAGTCCAGACTCTTAAAAACATCGACAAGAAAAAATACTCTAGAATCAGTCAGAATTAAGCTTAAATCACGAACCAAGCCTCTTAATTTCAGCGGATTTCCTTTTGATTTAAGCTTAAATCTAATTGAATCAAGAGTCCTTTTTCTTGTCAATGTTTTCAAGAGTCTGGACTCTAGATCCAATGTGTTTTTTTCCAGCGCACGGCAGTGTTGCCAATTGAGAAAGATGGGCACTGCGCAGCGCCGAGAACGTATCATGAATGCGAATCTGCTCCTCAAGCCCGAGTCCGACCTTGAGGGCGCTCGGGAAAACCTCGCCGATCTTGATGTCGCATAAACCGTCTGGAGCGTGTAGTGCAGATTGCGTTTTTTAATTGCGCTCCATCTCCATCCCAGCCGAGGGCCATAAATCCGTCGTCCTAACTCAAATTTACAGCTCATCAGAGTCGAAGATCTGCTCTCGGCCTCAGCTCGAACGTCACGATTTTTCGAAAAATTCTTCCAACTGAGGAATCAGGAGCTGGAACTAAGCAAGGCATCCAAGTTTGTAGATAAGTGCGGACATGGTAACGGTCCTACGATATGACGAACATCACTTAAGATCAGTCTTAGGGGTGGTAGGGACGGCAAATCACTGCATGAACGTTTGTGGAATTAAAAATTTGGATGCACGCCTGAGAATCGGCTGAAAGATGAGGGAATTCGATTATTGTATCTGGAACTCCGGAGTTAAATACGTTTTCACTGGACAATCGCGGGGAAGGGGTGAACTTCTGTTTCACACCAGGTGACGAGATCCTGAAAATCAGAGAAAAATCAGGGAACGAGCATAGCCAAGAATTCTAGACACCTTAGTTTTAAGGGGGAAATGACCCCCTCCTCGCAGGGAAAGGATTGTTCCCTCTCTGATTGCCTCCTTGTTTGCGCCTTGCACGACACTCGTACAGCGTTGCTGATTTTCTGTTGTTCCTGAAAATCAGGGAACGAGCATAGTCAAGAATCCCAGACACCATGGTCCTAAGGGGGAAATGGCCCCCTCCTCGCAGGGACGACACTGTTCCCTCTCTGATTACCTCCTCTGAAATGGCCCCCTCCTTGTTTGCACGGTGTACGACACTCGTCCAGCGTTGCTGATTTTCCGTTGTTCCTGAAAATCAGCGGAAAAATCAGGGAACAAGCATAGTCAAGAATCCCAGACACCATGGTTCCAAGGGGGAAATGGCCCCCTCCTCTTAGGGACGACATTGTTCCCTCTCTGATTACCTCCTTGTTTGCACGGTGCACGACACTCGTCCAGCGTTGC
>NW_017547090.1:427420-452029 GCF_001854935.1 Bemisia tabaci
GGGGGGGGGGGGGGGGCACGCCCTCGCCCCGCAGCCCTGGTCGTCCCGCCGCTCCGCCCCCCTCGCCTCGCTCTCCGTCGGGGGCCCGCCACCTGGCACCCGCGCCGCCCTCCCCGGCCGTCGGCCCCACGTGTCTCGGCCGGCGACATCCTTTGCCGGCGACGTTGCCATCGTGCGTAAGCTCGGGAAAAATGGGGATGGTGATGGCGAGCAAAGAAATTTATTTAAAGTTTCGAGCCTACATATGAGCAGTGTCGAATTTTGGAAGTTGGCAACCCTGTTTTTCCTCCATTTAAATGTATAGGAAACTATCGATTCTCGGTGTCACCCGTAATCGATTTTTTTTAATGAATTTTAATGGAGTGTAAACAGTGTTGCCAACTTGCAAAATAGCCACTGCTTTGGATGGTTTTGCTCGGTTATGTCTAATCAATCATTAATAGTAATGGAAACCGGTAGTAACTTATTTGACCCTTTAGACCCTTTTGTCGATAGACCGAACTTTTTTTAGGACCTCCTCACGAGGCGGCATCAAAATCAATAACGTTGCAACCTGACAGTTACCGAATCGGAAAATGTCAAGGAAAATTGATTATCTCTTCCCTCAAAAATAATTATTTTTTCGCCAAAAATTTTGCAACATTCTAATACTCATTGGCCGTTTTTTCCTTCGCTTGTTAGTACGTTAATGATAAAATTAATGCAATCTGAGTCCATGGCAAACATTTTCGATTCCCGTAATAATCGTAGACTGCTGAGAGGAATCCAGCGGGTGGGGGAACTGTGTAACCCGGAGATAATGCCCCCGAAAATATATGATTCGAGGCAATTGTTACACCGCTTTGAACAAGTGTGTTTGCACTTCCTCGTAAATAGCGCGATCCTGTACCCCGGCCGAACGCGGCGCGAGTCGGTGTTCGACCGCTTCCTGGTTGCTCATGATAAAGAAGTGTCGCTTTTGACTCGCGTATTCAAATGAGCTCGGTCCGGTGCTCCTTCGGTTGCCCGGCTCGTGTGATTTTTTTCTGGACGCGGAACCCGTTGCAGAGATTCAGTTCAGCTTCGGCCCAGGGCAAAAGCTTCGAACACGTGGAGACGGTTTGATTTCAATCAGTCTCGCGCAGCTTTAACATTGTCGAGTAGGAAATTAAATGCCAATCAGGAGCTGCTGCTAAGTGCTCAGAGCCAAACTTTGTAACGCATTTCTCATGTCCACTTTTTTTGTGGGGAAGAGGCTTAATAGAGCTTAGACACCTTCAAAAATTTAACCTCTCACTGGAAAAAAAGCACATTGGATCTAGAGTCCAGACTCTTAAAAACATTGACAAGAAAAAATACTCTTGATTCAATCGGATTTTTGCTTAAATCAAGAACCAAGCCTCTTAATTTGAGCGGATTTCATTTTGATCTAAGCAAAAATCTGATTGAATCAAGAGTACTTTTTCTTGTCAATGTTTTCAAGAGCCTGGCGGACCCAATGTGTTTTTTTTCCAGTGTTGGCTTGATTTCAGTGCGGTATAAAATCTGTATTTTATGGCATGTCATTGATTCGTTTCCATATTTTGAGAATGTTTTCACTAAGCCTATGATTTCTGTGTGTTGCAGCTTACGGGAAAGTGTTTCTAGTCAGAAAGAAGGGTGGCGTGGACGACGGGCGGTTGTACGCGATGAAAGTGCTCAAGAAAGCGACGATAGTGCAGAAGAAGAAAACGACAGAGCACACGAAAACGGAACGACAAGTCCTCGAGGCTGTCCGCCAGTCCCCCTTCCTAGTCACCCTTCACTACGCCTTCCAGACCGACGCCAAACTCCACCTCATTCTAGGTAAGTTCCAATTCGACTTCTCTTTGCTCGCAACTAGTTTTCAGAAGCTACTTTCAATCAAACCAAACCGCAGGGTTGCCACAGTCAGGGAAGAAATGCCGGGGGAAACCGGGAGGTCAGAGAATTGTAAGTGTCAGGGAAGCCCTGGAAATTTTAGTGTAAATGACGAAAATGTCAGGGAAAATCGTTGGGTCACCTTTATTTGCTGCTAGAATGGGTTTAACGTTTCGGACAACGCATTTGTTTGAAAACTCTTCCTTAATGTTTTTTTTAGACATCTAGCGCTCCCTCCCCCCAAATAAAAATTTGGATGTGCCAAAAAGTAGCTCTGATTGATCTAGAAACATCCCTAAAATTTCATTTTGATGCGTGCATGCGTTCAAAAGTTATAGAGCTGCGGTCGGGGACTTTTCGCTCACCCTGTATTATCAATATTGCACTGAACTTCGCGATTTAACTGACCTGAGTCTATCGACCCTTCACGCTGAAGCTGTCGCATACATTATAATGTTCCACTTACTGATTAAACACCAAAAAAGCTCTTCTTGGAAACAACCCGTCAAGTCAAGGCTCTTGCACCCAGGCAATTTCGCGAAATGAGAGATCGAGGTCAAGGGCAAGGGTCGAAAACCATCATCGTCTCTTATAGTTCAAGACGAGTATATCTAAAACTATTTTCGAGAAGAGGAGAGCAAAAATCCAGCAGGAACTCCTGAATTCATAAATTATAGATGTAGATGATGCGATGTAGGGACACGGAGAAAAAAAACTTCGTGCGTAAGGCCAGGTCATATGGATCTCTGAAGTTTTCTGATCACGCATCCGAAAACTTGAGGTCGAGCTGCCGAAGTTCGGGTCAGACATCGAGGCACTTCGGTATGTACCGGAGTACTTCAGATGTGTGACCCGAACCCTTTGGTATATGTCGAATTACTTCAGATGTCTGACCCGAACTTCGGCAGCTCGACCTCAAGTTTTTAGGTATGTGATCCAAAAATTTCCATTTTCAAATCCAGAGATCCATATGACCTCAACTTCGGGTCCCACGCACGAAGTTTTTTTCTCTGTGTGAATTTATAAATTATAGATGTAGATGATGCGATGTAGGTAGACCGCTCATTCTCTGCCGGTTTCATTTGGTTCAAGTGAGCGTATACTCGCAGCGCGAAAGACGGTAATTTTTCAGTAATCCATTCAGGCATTGAGGAGTGATTGCCTCCCTTTTACCTCCGGCGATCGTGTAATGATATCTGACTGCGCAGCTGAATCGTTCTGAAGCGATGGCCGCGCGAATTATAATGAACGGAGCATCGGCGGAAGTCGGGGGGGGGGGCTGAGAAAAATCCTCGGGAAACTTTCTCTGAACTTTCACTCGATTCCGACTTCCTTCAATTCGTCGCCTGCCTGACATAAGGGCGTAACTACAATTTGAGATGAGCCCGAGAAAGCATGAAGTTATATGGACATCAGGGCTCGTCGTTGAGTGTAGTCGCGCCCTTATGTCAGAAAGGCGACGAATTATTATACCCGACGTCTCTCAGCTCTGATTCATGTGCTTGGCTGCGGTAATATTGCTAAAATCGACATTAACGAGCGGTTTTGAGGAAGAAAGGCGCTTCCACCAAAATTTTAATATATTTTATTTCTTGCCGAATTTCTTCTTCGTGCGATGTTGGTCTTATCACAGACTATTATTCCCAGTGCACACGGGAGGATGCGCCATTGCGCGCCTCGGATGGATGCTCGATTGGCGCACAGTGGATCAAGTCGATAGGAGAGGTCGGGCAAAATTTGGAATTTTTAAAAGCTCATAACTCCGTTTATACAACGTTTTGAGGTTCTGAAAGTTTCATCTGTTTCTTCGTAAAATTTTGCTCTAAATGCACCCCTTAAAATTGGGAACGTGACGAAATAAACATCAAATTTTGCGGTTTTTGTCCAAAATTTAATGTCCGATCTCTTGAATTGACTCGATCCACCGTGCGGCGCGGCGAGCGACTCTCCTTCGGTACAGTACAATATTGGACGCATTTAAATCAAATGGAAGTAATTTCATTATGTCATGAGCCCTGTCATACATTTCTTCTTATGGATTCCAAAGCTTATGTCATGATGGATATAGTTCCTTTCGATTTAAATTGGTGCAATTGACGCACACGGCACGACACACGGCTGAAAAGATCATATTTATCTGCGAATTAATGCGGCGATAAGCGCGATTCGAGCGCAGCAATGGCTTTTATTTATCAACCGCGCTTGCTGCACCGCACCGCGGCGCGGATCCCGGCGACCTTAGGCCGCTGCGGGTGCGGACGAACGCGGCCGGCTTTTTGACCGCAGTAGGAAAAAATCCCCGGATCTTAATGACATAATAACCATAATGTCGCCCGCCCGCCCGCCGATAAACAGTCGTGTTTTTTTCGACGCGCGTCCGTGACCTCGAATGCCTTTTCGACGGTGGCGGATTGGCAACATTGTTTTCTCCATTCAATCCCCTGGAAATGTATCGATTCTTGGACAGCCGGGTGCTCCGACATGAATCGATTATTTTACATCGGTTTGAACGGAGGGAATCCGGTGTTGCCAAATTGCTGGGTCCGCCTTCGCGCCAAGGGCAATCGGGTTCCTCCGGAGCGGTAAAGTCGCTGCTGTAGTGTAGGGTGTCCATGGATCTGGTGGAAAGTCCGGAAACAGTACTGATCTAGCACTGAATAGTACGGAAATTTCGCAAAAAGGTCTGCTTGTTGATTCTCAGGCCACCAGTGAGCTTCGAATTTCCTAGCTACGCCTT
The DNA here is from genome assembly GCF_001854935.1 of Bemisia tabaci. Lineage (NCBI taxonomy): Eukaryota > Metazoa > Arthropoda > Insecta > Hemiptera > Aleyrodidae > Bemisia > Bemisia tabaci. The sequence continues at coordinate 432,036 of NW_017547090.1, forward strand.
TTTTGTCGCGATTTCGAAAATAATTCAATTTCCTCACATCAAGGTACTAATAAATTATGGAATTTTTCTGTAGAGGAAGTCCTGAATTCTTTGGGAATGTACTGTCAAAGCACTGAATTTTTACCAGCTGGTTTTAGCACAGACTCCCTTGTAAACAACAAACTTTGCTACACAACTCGTTCCCGGAATGTTTCAATGCATTATGCTGCTAAGTTTGAAACAAAGCAAGAGCGGAAATCAAGCCAAACCAGGATAAATCCGTCCATATCCTTGTCATTTCTTGGAGTCTTTAAGCACCACCTCGGATGGGCAGGATGCGCTGATGCGCGCTGGCGGAGCGTAGAGCGGGCCGCGCGCGGCGGACGAAGTGCCAAAATTGCGGCTTCCATTTTTTTTTGTGCGTGACCGTCGGCGAGGTCGTTTCCGCTCGTGTGCCGTGTGCGGTTTGCTCCTCCGCTTCCGGCCCCGACTCCGGCTGTGTCCGGAAGCAAGGTCGCCTCGTCGCGTCGCCGAGCGCTTGTCTCCGGCTCCTCGCATTCCGCGCCACGCGCGGTGCATGTCAATCCGCGACAGTCAACGGGTCACACGCACACTTCCACGCCGCGGACTCACGGGATAACGGTCCCGGATTCACGGCGTGGACGCAAGTCCGGAAAATTGTGGAAGGATCCGGTTATTCTTGTGATGGTTCCGGAATGGGGTTACGCGGGTGGTCCGGAAAGTCTGAGAATTTATGGCGACCGAGAAAAATTAGTGAATTTGTTAGAAAAGATGGAGAATTCTGTGATTAGCGTGTTGGCTCAGGGTGTCTACGTGTCCGGAAATAGTACTGATTTTTAAAGGGCGGTTCGGATGTACAAAAAAAGTGCGGAAATTCCGAAAAAAGTTCCGGAATGAATCCGGCTGATTGTCGCCGACGCATAGAGACTTAGCAGATTGCACGTTTAGTTGTGTAATTCCAACAATTGCGACGTATCCACCCTGTCTATTCGGTCTGCTGTATCTCTCGTCAGAGCAGACGAACTCTAACTGGACGTATCTATGCTAAGAGAAACGATGTTCCACGAAAACCGTCAAATGAACGTAGTTCCTTTAAGCATATGCGTCCGATTGATCCTATATAATTATTGAGGGGAAGCTTGGCAACGTCGCTAATGGAGAGTGTCCGAGGTCGGGGTACCTGGTCGGTGTGGATCCGCGGGAACCCTGATGGCTCCCCGGCTCCGGTGTTTTTTAGTCCTTGACCTCAATGGGACTCTTCGCGAACACTATGCTGCGATCGCCATAAACACGGCTCGCGTTTTCCCCGGATCCGTCTATAGGCCAGGGTTACACTCGCTATCTAGATGTCAAGTTCGACGCAGATGCATTTCCACATTCTCACGCACCGACGAACCGATCATCCCGGGATCCAATCGGATTCCTATTGTCGGGATTCCAACGCGAAGTCACTTGTCAGTAGCTTCGGCCACCGAGTTACATACCCACGACATTTTCTCTGCAGTCATTGCGGAGAGACCCTTTAGTGCAACAATGAAGTTTTGGGAATGGTCACACTAGCGTCTGAGCGATAAATTTTATTGAAAGAAGCCTCCGTTCTTTGTCGAATTACCACCGATCATCCGAAAGACTGTTAGAAACCGTTTGAATGATTAAAAATCGACCAATTTACTTAATAAATTCTATCAAAAGTGTATTATTCATTTTCATGTTGGGCTAGTGTCAGGCAAGCTAGCCGTAAGTGCTATCTTCTGCATGCTTTCATGTGCGCGTTTTAGACACAGTAGAAATACATTTTCAGGCTAGAAGTTGAGAGAAAAGGGCGGCATTTTACCCTAAATCACTGTTTGCATTGGCTCTCCGTAGGAATGATGCTCCCTACGGCTGTTTTGCCCGAAACTGCAACATTTTTTGTGCCCTTACGTCTTACTTTTGACTCGTTTTCATACTAATGAAGCGAATTCAGCTCTGTCAATTATTTCAGTGATTACATCTAAAACAGATCAGACGCATTTTGAAGGAATCTCATATGTTAGTTGCCTTAATGGGCCCTAAGAGCCTTTGGCCTAACCTCAAAATGATTCTTCTTCTTCTTCATCCTGTCATTTTAGTGGCTTTTACTCCAGTAGAGGAGCCTACAGAACCTCAAAATTACCGACAAGTCCGTACTCACCCCATATTCAGGGTTTCCTCCTAGAGCTGTGGAATTGGAGCAAACCTCAACGCAAAACGTGGCGCATCACGTAAGAGCATATCTCTATTTCCATAAGAGCCCCGGCTAGCGTAGTGTCATACGGAGAGCAGGGCTCACACGGAAATGGGGATACGTGAGAGGAGCGACGAAAAGGCGCACATGCGAGATGGCCCTCGCGATAGGCCAAGGACGCGCGCGGCGGCGGCGGCGGCGTCACTCGGTCAACGCAACGTCGGTTACGGCGGCGACGCAAGGAGCGGTTGCGTTGCGTCGCGACGTCCACGTCGCTGACTGTTGTCTCCGCGGTGCGGTGCGGCGATGTCGTAACCGACGCTCCCGTGCCCGCGACCAAGGTCCCTCTCGCGGCCAACCTTCCGCCGCCCCGCCGCACCTCGCCGCACCGACTTGTAAACAATCTTTCTAGTTTAAGGTGACTCCCCATGGAAGTCGACCAACATCGGGATCCCGACCGTTTGTAGAACTGGGGAAAGAAAAGAATGGACGAAAGTCACATCAGTCTGAGTGCATCAGTTATCAGTTGGCCCATTGGTTGGCATGTAAATGGCAGGGAATTTCAACAAGTCAGAGAAACTCGGAAAATGTCCGAGAAAGTAAAAAAAATGGCTGGTGAAAATCGTTAAGTCGCCTTTATTTTCTTTCGGGACTGGGTTTGACGTTGCGAATAACTTAATTTCAACTAACAAATATTTCCAATAATGCGTTTTTGATCAATTGACATATCTTTTCAGTTGACAGGGAATTTCACCAAAATATCTCAGGGAATTTTATTTTCTAAATTCTGTGGCAACCCTGGAGGTCCTTAGAGCCATTGGTAACTTTACGCACTATACAAAACTCGGCACATTCAGAGGAAACTTTAAAATACACCAACCCAATTCGAATGACACCTCATAGACGTCCAGTAAGACTAGGAAATAACTTGCTCCAGATTTGCATTTGCGTTTGTTAAAGGGAACATGTCATCAACCTACAAGAATAGTTAGGTCATACACATTGTGTATACTATGAATAATTTTTTGAATTAATTTGTAGGGAAATAACCCAAAAATTAAAGGAATCTCAACGTCTTTGTTTCGGTTCGATTTTGATGTGACTCGGTCTCTTTCTACGGTATCGCTTTTTCACCGAGATCATAGCGCAGATTTTGCTGAGGAAAGATAGGAACCGACTAATATCGTTCGCGGAAGCGATTCGCTCTCGGATCATCGACGCGAATCCGAAAAGCTTCTTCGATTTTCTAATCGCGATCTCCGAGTTACGTAAGATTACGCACGGTAAAGCTCCATTTGCAATCTGGATATGCCTGCCTGCTCACTTCCGCAGTGATTCGGGCTCATCTGTTAACAAGATTTCTCGAAATGATTATCTAATGTGTATCTGTCCTCGTCCAATCGCAATCGATTCGTGCATAACTTATTGGTTTCCATCGACTACCCCCAAACTACCGAGGACACCCCCTCCCTCTCCATTCACCAGCCCCACCGAGCGCTTCGGTCTTTCACCCTGTTATACTTGGAAATTATCTTGCATCTGAGAAATTTCAGCTGAGTTTTTCCTGTTTTCCCGTCTATGATTAATGTATTGCTTTCTATTAGTCGAGTGTCAAATCTTCAGGTTAATCCTGGATTTCAGTAATTTCTAAGAAGCTTAAGTATTTACTGGCATGCATTATCTGTGAATGTCTCAGTTCACCATTGTTCTAATGATTTCTAGCACTAGAATTTTAATTTCTGAGAAATGCTCTTGTCTTTAATGGGACACCGAATACTTATCATTTTAAAATTGATTAGGAACAAGTTATTGTGTATATTGCTATAACACACTCATTGTTTCGCAAAGTAAGGAATGTAGGTCTTCTACCACTGATGCAGGAAGTTGTAGAATTTTATCGAACAGTTAAATGGGGTATGAACTTAGATTGGTCCATTTTGTGCCTGTATATTACTTTACGGACTTAAATAGGAAGACAATATTGATCGAAAAAAATGTAAGTTGAATCAAGGTGAGCAATTTGGACCGAATCAATTTCCCACAAGTGCGTGTATCGGCAATCATGATTCGGCTCGATTCCTTCGAACTTGACATTGGACTTTTTTCAAGACCAGATTCCTCTGTTCTGTTTTGTTCCGTTCAGTATTCTGTTAGAGAAAGCTGTTCGGGAGCAAAATCATGGCACGCCATTACAAGCGCTGCCTTCCTCTCATTCTCTCATGAACATCGATGGATTATGCTGTCGATGGTTTCCGGAATAACAGTTTTTTACGTATAACCATCATTTGCTCCTCTAGTCTATAGAAACCATCCGTTTCAACCAATAACGTCGCTCCGTACCCCTCATGTTTTCTTTGTCTATAGCTTCGTCTACCAATTTCAACAATCAGCCCGCAGGTAGGATCCTTACTGCGTCAAAGACGATTCCATTGAAACAACGGGAATTTGAAAAAGAAATCCTGAAATCCGATGAGGAAATCAATAGTAGGACGTTCCTGTAAACGCAAGTGGATGTTTTCCCCTGCTGGAAACTGATAAAGAGTCCTGGATTTTAGTTTCGACCANGGGGGGGGGGGGGGGGGGGTTACATCCCCTGACCGCGTAGCGGTCCAACCCCCTTAAGCACCATGCTCGTTAATCTTGCAATCTTATACATCATGGAGTATGATAAACTGTCGTGAAATGCGCACTGATTCCGAGCATCTCTCGTAGCGCGAGTTTGGCCAGCGTGGAAAACTTGGTCGCTGCTTAAAGCAAAAGCAAGCGGGAACCTCTGGGAGCCCCCGGTGGGAAGGGGGGGGGGTAACCTACTTCCGCAGTCTCGTTACTTTCGCCGGCCCGGAGTCCGGAGTTGATCTGATAATAGGATTACCTCGGTCCCGTCCCGAGGAGCCAGTGGACGGTCGCTAAGCCAGTCACTGTTAAATGTTCCACGGTTTATGTGTCTCGAACCGCGGGTTTTCTTTTTTCCGCCGCGGCGCGTGGCCCGTCCGCCCGTCGCTATTTCGAAATCCGGTCGCTCTGTGCTGAAACGACTTGAGCGCGGGTTATTTGGACGTATTTCTGTCAAGCGGAACTATGTGCTTTCAAACATGAGCCCTGAGACCCATAAGAATACATAAATAACAGGGCTCACGTCATAATGCTCGTAGTTCCGTTTGGCAGAAATACGTCCATTTGAAGGAAGGCGTTTCCGCCGAGAGTCAAAAGATTTCGGACGAAAACATGAACACATTTGATTTCTTCGACAGTTTGCCGTGTCTCTATTGGAAAATCATCATGTGTTCTACACAATTTTCGAAATTGGCAGAAAAAAAGAAGACGATAGGGATCTGCAGGGATCCTATTGGTGGAAGCTGGTGGTTGCAGTGGACTAAAGACGTAGGTAATAGAGTAACTAACGGCAACCCACGAGAGATCCTATAGTTAGACCACATTTTGCAAGAAGGAACGACCATTTCTGTCTCATTTCAGAAACAACATATATGTCGTTGGTTACCCTATGCTGACAGGCGCTTTTACGGATGAGCCAGATTTAGTGGCTCGTGGCTGCAAAATTCGGTCTAGTCAATCCTTCATTTTCTCCCTTAGTTCTCAGGAGCCATCCATTTGAACCAACGGGATCTCTGTGTACTCGATGTATTTTTTGCCCATAGCTTTGCCTATCAATTTCAACAATCAGCCCAAAGTATAAGACCCATCGTCTCTTGTTACTCTCTCTCTGTAAAAATACTCTTGGTTTCGCCGGCTGCGCGACGGTTTTGCCGAAACGAGCAGCGCGGCGGACGAGTGAATTACGTACTAGAGAGTGAATGTTTCTCAACTGCAATTCTAATAGAAATGTTACTCCTTGGAGGGGCGGAGCGCGAGCGTCGCGGCGGAGTCAATTAGCAACGACGATTAGGACGTCGCTCCTCCGACGGAAGGGCGTATCTCGATCTTCGCATGAGCCCCAGAAAGCGTGGATTTATATGTCGCCCAGGGCTCAGGTGGAAATAGAGATACGGAGCGACGAGGAGTGAAAAGAGCGAAGCGATGGAAATTTCGCGGCTGAAACGGCCAAGAGGACCCGCGGAGCCATCCTCGCGGAGCTGCCAAGGTAACCGAGAACTGCTTTACTCAGGAAGAACGCAGTATGATCCATCAGGCGTTGCCAAATTTTCCTTTGAAAAAGCATGAATTTTCAGAACGATTTGTGAGTATTTCTCTTCGGATTTTTCAGAGGTTCCGTTCGTAATTTGATCGGAAAGGTCTGACAATTTCAATCGAGAAAAAATATCTATAACTTGCTTCATAAATTAAGATTTTCTGAGGGAAAGTTTGGCAACGTTCGAATGCTCATATAGTGTTTTTACTCAGCACGGCAGAGAAGCAGTCGGTGGTGCCGGGACGAACAATAGCGACTCCTCCGGGTCCGAGAGCTTTGAAGTTGGTGGCCGTGTTGCCCAACTTCGGCTTCTAACGAGGCAGACGAAGGTCAGGTTATTCCGAGGTGGTTTTATTACTGGGAAAAGTAATTTTTTTGGTACATACTAATAATAAAGTGACCAATGTTTTGTGTTGGTATCGGAAGTTAAACACAAAAAACCCTTAACTATTAACAAATTGGCGTAGGTCTAAAGAAACTACTTTTGGGAACTCCCACAACTTTAAAGGCGCCACCATGAAAAGAAGCAAGAACTGTGCTAAGGAAGAACGCCGTATGAGCATTCAGACATTGTCAATTTTCCTTCGATAAAAACCGAATTCATTAGAAAAATTGTGTGTATTTTTCCCAAAAATTTCAGACAATTTTGCACGCAATTTAATCAAAAATATCTGAAAATTGCAAGGGAAAATATGTATTAATGTCGTCAGAAATACATGTTTTATCAAAGGAAATTCGACGACTCTCGAGTGTTAGTACAGCGTTCTTCCTTAGCAACTTTCCTTAGGGGTTATAATCGACTGCCTTTCCGTGCGCCCAGAAGCTCCATGACCTAACCTCAAAATTACCGATATGTCCACACTCTCCCTATTTAGGTACCCTAGTCCAGCACGATAGAGACCGGATGCGAGAGCCATCGCGCAACTGCGAAGGAGGATTTTGTCGTCCACGGGGCACGTAGGGTANAGCGAACGGAACTTGCGGGAACTCGGGTGGACGCGGACGCAGAGGATGGAGGGCAGAGCCACTCGACCGCGCTGCGTCGTTTTTGACGTCACTCGAAGCTTTTTCCCGGAAAAGGGCTTTGTTCCCGAGCTCGGCTCTTCGATTCCAAGACGCAAGGTGATGGTCACCTGGATTCCCGGTTTCCATGTCCGGTCTCCACTCAGGATAGAGTATCTGTTTGAGGAGAGTGCACATACACGTTGGTAATTTTGAGGTTAGGTTATGAAGCCTCTAGGGCTCGAACAAAGACATAAAGACGGAGCACTAAAAGCAAAAAATGAAGCTTCTAGAGCTTCTTTTCAATCACCTCTACTATTGGCTAGAGGATTGGCGGCGAAATCGGGACAAGTTTGAATTCAAATGTAGGTCGGGAACTAATAAATAAAATTGCGGAAACAAAGTATTTTAGGTTGATTTTTGCCCAAATTCAGGTACACACTCATATTTTATTAACTTTAGGTTAGTTTCGGTCCGTCGTCGACCGACTGATTTCATTTGGGAGTAACGTAGATCTAGAACTGTAACGGCCTGTTTGAACCTGCAGAACCACCATAAGCAGAAGAAAAATTAACTTTATCTGAGATTACTGCCTGTTACCGAGCAAAAGTAGGTGTAATATATTAGGACGCAGACCGAACTTTCTTAATATAATCGTTTTAAGCATTTAAAACACGTTTCGAAGAAGAAATAAGGAAAAATCAAGAGGACAAGTTCAAATCAAATTTCCGTTTGCCGCCATGGATTCCCGCGCTCATTTACACACTCACACAAGCGCGCAGCGCCGAACCTAGCTTCACTTTTTCCCCGTGCTTTTAGATACGAGCGCTCCGTCTTTATGTCTTTGGGCTCGAATGGGCAGTCAACTTGTAAAATCATATCCAGAATGATGAGGGAGAAACTGACGTACCAGTCTTCTGAGATCAAAAGAGTGTCCAAACCCTGGTTGTTTTGCTTGTTAGTTAGGGTCGGAAAACCGGTCCCTTTTCCTCTGTTGTAGAAACTTCCAATTTTTCCAATAGCGTTGTCTGCACGCCATGTTCACTTGGTTGTTTACCAGCAGGGAGCAGAAAACAAAGGACCATGAAGAAGAATTTCCCATTTTTGAGGCTTTCCTCAAAGTCTTAGGCATTTTTTGCACATCCTTGTGAGAGCGTAAAAAATTTATACGCTCCAATTTAAGTAGCACGTCCAAAAAATTTGCTCTAGCATCCTCGAAAGAAGAAAACAATTTCCACCGTCTATCACTTTTTCGAATTAACGGAGGGAAACATTGTTTCGGTCGCTCTCAAGAGACTTTTTTAATTTTCAACCAATCAAATATTTTCGTGACTTTACAGGTTTTTTTTTCCAAATGAAACTTTGCAAAAAAAAACCCTTTTTGATCGCTCGGAACACTTTCTGCTCTCTCAAAAATCGACCACGTGACTCCTGAAAAGTCGCACGCAAAATGACCTGAAAAAAGATGGAAAGAAAAGCATTCATTCGCGACAGCGTCGAATCGTCAGTCGGAGACACCGTGACAAGATCAAGGTTAAAAGCTTCATCTTTTTTGTCGTGTAACAACGGTGGTTCCTGGAATCGATAAATCCGCGATAATTATAGTCGGGCTGGTCGGCGGTTGTAGTCGTGTAATTAACGGGGAAAACGACTCTGGTAGACTCCATAAAGCAACAACGCTTACGTCTGGTTTTTCCTTCATTTTTTGTTGTCTTTTTAACTTTTTCAGTTCCTCGCCCCCCGCGCGATCAAGTGTCACATTTAACATGAAGTAGTTTCGTTTCACCACTTAAAGCCACCACTCAAAGCCTCTGTCAGGAGTGCACAACTATCCATGTTCCGAAGTCCCAAAGCGAGAGATGGAGTTGGCAAATTGGATAACGCATTTTTCCCAGAGTCACGCAGGAATACTGCCTTGCTAAGATAAAAAGCCTCATGCACATTTGAGAGTTGCCAAATTTCCTCCGATAAAAGTAATGTTTATTTATAAGGAAATCAATGAACCTTTGTCGTTGAAATTTTCAGGAGCGTTAGAGGAAATTTCGAAGTTAATTATGTGAAAAATGGAAGGGAAAATGTTTATAAGTTTACCTTGAAATTTTTATTTTATACAGGGGCCGAAAATGCCTTGCCATGTGAACCGTTGGCCGTAGCCAGATTTTCTTTATCAAAATGAAATTTTTCTGGGAAACATGTGAATGTTTCTCTCGGTCTAGATTTTTATTCATAATTCGGTTACGGAAAATTATTCTTAATTTCTCTCCAAAATACCTGCAATTTTAGCACTGTTCGAACATGCTCGCACGTCGTTTTGTCCTAGGCAGGGAATCCCAAGCTCCAAAAGTGCGGGTCGAACCGAAATCAATCGAACCGCTCAAGGGTATCGGATAATCTCGCCGCTTTGCGTCGCGAATTTTCAATTCTGCCGGTCGGTGAAGGATATACGAATCCGTAGGTAGAACCGTTGGGTTTATTCCTCTCTTCTCCGTGGATTTCCTCGCGGCGGGCGTGGGATTTTCCGGCGACGCGGCAACACGGCCGCTGTTCGCGAAAAAGAGCAGCACGAAACTGGATTTTTTCATGCAATCGTGGATCCCGGCCTCGGTAATGCCGCACAGTGGATCGAGTCAGGTCGGACTTGATATTTTTGACTAAAACTGCAAATTTCAACGTTTATCTCGTCACACTTTGAATTTCAAGGGATGCTCATTGGTGAAAATTTCACGAGGAAACCAAAGGAACCACCTTTAGAACCTCAGATGTTTGTATAAACGAAGTTACAAGCGTTTAAAGTTTCCAAATTTTGTCCGACCTCTTCTTTTAACTCAATCCCCTGTGTGTTGCCTCTACCGACCGACCGACTCTCGTTCCCTCCCAACTTCTGTGTTTTACCTAACTGTCATCTGCGCTTATTAATTTTCATCGTCGAAAACCACCCCCGCCCCCCCATTTCTCTCTACTCGGTTGCCAGTTTCTTGTCGCTTGAAATCGGTCGAGGGGTCGAAAAAGTACTCTCATTCTGCCCTGTTGAGAGAGAGCACAGTTCATGGGGGATTGGGCATTTACCACTTCTTTTTTTAACTTTAAATATGCAGCACCGTCGCAAGAATCAAATTGTGCCTAAAAATTGCAAAAAATTACATATTCAGACGTGAAAAACGAGGAGACACGTGTATTGACCGTATGTCGTTTAATTTTAAAATGTATTCCTTCATACTCATGGAACGAAATTATGCAAAAATATAATTATCAGCTGACGAAAACGGACGAAACACAAGAAACCGGTCCCAAAGACTACATGAACATTTTTTCCTTCTTATTCCTCCTCTTATCTCTGGTTTCCTTCATTTTCCTTTTCATCCTCTCCCTCTTCGTTGCCCTCTTTTTCTCCTCCTCTTTTCCTTATGTTTATGAAATAAATATATTCTACTCCTACTACTCTCTTCTCTCTATTTTTTCCGTTCTCCTTCCTCTCGTTCTCTTTCCTTTCTCTTCTTTTCCCCCTTTTCTTCTTCAGCTCCTATTTTTCTCCTCATAATTTTATCTTTCTCCCTCTCCCCTTTTTTTCTTTTTCCATCTTCAACCTCTTCTTTTTCCTCTTATTCTTATTCATCCCTCTGCTTCCTCTCTTCCCTCACCTTTCCGCTTGAAATTTCCCCATTCAGATGAGTGTTGATTTAGATGAGCCACAAGTGATACCTCCTTTTCACTAAATGCAGTCCATGTGTGACAGACCCACGGTTTCTGAAACATTAAGATTTCGGGAAGTGGAATGTACTCTTCGGGGTAATCGAATTTACCTTTGAACCTGTTGGCGTTCCGGGCGACGACGTACTTATCGCGAAAGAAACCAATTAATCCGCGATTAGTCTAGCCGGTTCCCGATTCGATTCCCGTCATCGGAGCCGTGATTAGTGACGAGGCGCGAGTGATCGATTATCGATTTTTCACTATTTGAAGCTGCGATAAGGAATCGATTATTGAGGTGTTCGTTGCGGACACCCAGTTTATCGATCTTTTTCCATAGGTTCAAATGGCTGATCAATCGATATCTCGCAAAGCACGCCACGCCACAGCTGTGATGAAACGAGTTTGGGCGCCGGCGTCGACTGTTACATTATCTGGCGGAGAGGTCAATCGAGCGCGCTATTCGGGCTAGTCCTTGTTCCACTTCTCTTTTTCAATGTCAAAATATTCGGAGATCCCGTCGATGGACCGAAACCACGCCTCGCCGTCCACAGCCCATCCGCGCTTTCGTGATTTTTCCGCTCGAATCCGCCCTTTTCCCGTGGTGATCACGGCGTACAACGCACTAAAATGACAACGTTGCCAGGGTTTCCGGAAAATCGGAAAAGTCAGGGAATTCGTGGGGAAAGTCAGGAAATTTGATGGAAAAGTAAGGGAATTCGTGGGAAAAGTCAGGGAATTCGTGAGAAAAGTTAGGGAATTTTTGATACATCCACTTATTATACCGAAACATATCGCTGATCATCTAACTGTTCGCCCTTTCTGCCGGCTGATTATTGGAATTCAGAGAATCAGTGGGATGAGTTGAGGAATTTGTGGGATAAGTCAGGGAATCTATGGGAATAGTCTGGGAATTTGGACACAGTCAGGGAATTCGTGGGGAAAGTCAGGAAATTTGTGGGAAAAGTCAGGGAATTCGTTGGAAAAGCTAGGGAATTTTTGACACATCCACTTATCACCGAAACATATCACTGATCATCCAACTGTTTGTCCTTTGTGCCGGCTGATCATTGAAATCGTTAGACACAGCTATAGACATAAACCTGAGTAAGTTGGTACCCTTTTCATGAAGATGTAAACTTGACTTCGACAAGGAGTGTCGCGTACTACTCGAATGCCCTGCGCCCTGCTCGGCTATTATGCCCGTGCCGTAGTTATAGATAAGATTGTAGATGTAAACTTGGCCTTGAGTGCACCGATCCAATGAGTACTCGAATCCTATCGAAGCACGTATCTAGTATTTGGTGATTAAAATTAAAGGGAAGCGGTGCTCATTTTATTCAACTAGGATGTCAACTCGGCAGTCACATGAGGATCCAGATACTTTGAACGGATGGGGCGTCCGGATGGCCTTTCCCAGACAATTTTTGAAATAGTTCTAGTCGATTTTGTCATTTGGTCAAACCCTGGCGCGGCGTTCTTCTGCCTTTTCCACTCCGTTCCTTTTCTTCCTCCTTTTTCCTCGGGGAACAGGAGGGGCGCTTGCCCCCCCCCCCCCCCCCCCCCCCNACCTTGGAATAGCCTATGGCAGCAGTCGAAAAACCACTTGATTTAATTGGCTGGGAGTACCAACGCGAAACACTGGTTTTTCGCCCTTAGCACCTTGATCTAGACCGTAAGAACTTTAAACTTTTAAACAATTTTTTAATCCCTGCCTTTAAATACAATTAATCTTACTGTCATACGTTTCGCCTGTCTTCCCCCGGCAGTTCAGATTCAAGAAATAACTCTGAAGTAATTCGATTCATAATTGGATGGAAAGAGAGCATGTTAGCATTTAGAGATTGAGGAAGGCGCGCGTGTAATAGCTGAGCGGACAAGTTCTCAGAAAACATGACTATTCCACAGATGTTTCTCTCTCTCGGTTTCCAATGTAAATGAAAACTGATCGTTCTCGCTCGAAACCTCGGAGTAATGGCCTTGAATGCGCGCATAATTGACCTTTGATTCTTTCGATGCATCGCGCCGCCGACCCCGTCCATTTCCTCGTCTTCCGACCCGAGTCCACCGAGTTTCGATGCTCGTTACACATTCTCTCCTATTCCACCGTGCCCAGGAAAAACGCCGTATGAACCCTCAGGCGTTGCCTAAATTGCATTCGATAAAACACGAATTTCCTGATCAACGTATGCATATTTTTCTTCCCATTTTCGGGTAATTTTGTTCGCAATTTCACCTAGTGTTCTTAAAAATTTCAAGGGATAACATTCATATCTTTCCTCAAGAATGAACATTTTATCGGGGGAAATTTGGCAACTCTCGAATGTTCATACGGCGTTCTTGCGTAGCATGGCAGTATTGCACTGCCCAACTATGGAAAAACTGCGTATGAGTATTTATACGTTGCTCAGTTTCCTTCATAAAAGTAATAATTTTTTCAGAAAGATGTGAATGTGTTTCCTTGAAATTTAATCACGAGCCTCATAGAAAATTCGTGTCTTATCAAGTGGAATTTAACAATTTTGGGAAGCTTTTTTAATAACGTGGGAGCAGCTTGACGATGCCAAATTTCCGTGGATTAGTCAACTTCAGTTTTTTTTAGAATTTTACTCGTAATTTCTTCTTTAAGGTCCGAAAATGTCATGGAAAAATATTCGTTTTCTTCAGAGTGAATGGTTTCATTCGGGAAAATTGGGACCATTGAATGATCATGCAACTTTTTTCCAGGACCGTAGAACAAGAATCCCAAATTTTTGTATTTCTACCGAATCTATGCAACCGTTTTAAGTTAAAGAGTTCTTCTCCGAGTTTTGATTTTAATTTTTGTCTCTTCTTTTCCAGATTACGTGAGCGGTGGAGAGCTTTTTACTCACCTTTACCAGAAAGAGCATTTTTCGGAAGAAGAAGTTCGCATTTACATTGGCGAAATCATCCTAGCTCTAGAACACTTGCACAAGGTATGTACCTCTTTTGCGCTCTTCACTCGATCGCAGGTGCTCGTCACATTGATCGAATCGTTTCTGTGATCACAGATAATAATCAATTAACATCAATCAATGAGTACTGAGCGAGTTGACACATTTCTGATTGATATCCTGCGTTACACGTCAGTGAAGTATACCTCCAAAATACGCACTTTTATCTAAAACACCTGAAAATTTCAAAGGAAAATGTGCATGAATGTCGTCATACATGTTTTATCAATGGAAATCTGGCAACTCTCGAATGTTCATACGGCGTTTTTCCTTAGCTTGACAGTATAGAACGTCGAACTCATGGTTCTTACGATCGTGAAACGGATGAAAAAATGAATGCCATTTCCTTCTCATGTGTTGATATTGAGTATTTTTAGTCGGTAAAACGTGTTCTGCATGGGCTTTAGGTGAGAACACGTGTCCCGGAGTGCTTAAACTCTGTCTAGCAGTTTATTGTCCTACGTAACGAGGAAAAGGGAAGCCGTCAGTAGCTGTTAATCTTTTTGACGTCAGTATGTAACGTCGATGACAATCGGGAGTAACCCACTCCTGCAGCTGTGCACGCTTTCGACTCCTACTTTGTAGCGGTGGAGGAATATTGACTCTCTCGGTGTAAATACGAGTGTGTGTTAATTTGCGTTTACGCAAGTCATTGTTGCGAGCTGGGAGCACCTCGTTTGGATCAGTGGCGTGGCGTGCTTTGCGATATATCGATTGATCAGCCATTTAAACCTATGGAAAAGTATCGATAAATAGGGTGCTCGCAGCGAACACCGTAGTAATCGATTATTTACCACTGCTTCAAATGCGGGGAAATATCGATAGATCGCAAAGCACGCCACGCCATTGGCTTAGATCTCGTCGATATATCGATGCGAGGGGCGCGGGTCTCGCCCGGAAAATCGGGTACATTTCGCAAGGTAGCGTGCTAAATTCTCCGTTTTTTCTGTTGATTTTCCGAGCCGTTGACAGGAGGGGGGGCTTTTCGCCGTCTCTGACGTCAATGCCGACGTCACCGCTTGTGACCTCTGCCGTCGACGCATTGTCTTTGGAAGAGCCATTGCTCCCAAAAATTAGCTAGACTTTAAAACGTGGGAAGTCAGGGAACTCTCCTAGCGTATATTAGTGCGCCTAAAATTCAAAACCCGACGAGGAAAAACAAATTGTACTCTCTGGGCCCGGAAAAGCGATTTGTGAAACAGCGCGTACCTACCGCACGAGGAAGTGATTCGACGTTCTTAAGCTCAGCTTAAATTAAAACCCAAGATATGCACACAATGACTGTTGGTTAATTCATTATTCGAGAAACTTACAATTTTCCATTCTTGATCTCCGGAAGAACTTTGCCTTGATTTTTCCGAGTAGATTTTTTACCAAATAATCTGAATCTGAGCCTGCGCCGGAGTGAACGGATGGATATTTTTCATACGCCTCTGTTTTATCGATGGAATCCTCAAAATTTAACAAAACTAGCTTTCAGGAATGGAGTAACCAGAGACGACGAGAGCCCTCCATTAGCATCCTGGCAATGGCAGAGGTGGAGGCGTATATTTTCGGGACTCAAAAAACCTACATGTCGAACATTCCGTGAAATTTGGTGTACTTGTTTTGCACACTTTTTTGGCACAAAATGTCACTCTAAGCTCATCAGCCATCTAGTAGATAGGTTAGCAGCCAACCCAAGGGCAATAATTGCTGCCGTCGCGTAATATTTTTCCATTAGGAAATGCTGAATCCCCAAGCCCAAAAGGTTGGTGCACGATCTCTGAAAGCAACGACATTGGCGGATCCAGCAAATCGGCATCATTCTTTCCCCCCATTTAAACCTACGGAAATTTATCGATTCTTGAAGGGGCCAGGTGTTCCGACAAGAATCGATTATTTAACATAGTTTTAAATGGAAGAAATCCGGTGTTGCCAAATTGCTGAATTCGCTCCTGAGCAACGAGATCATTTTTTCGAGAGAGGCGTTCTCACCATCGGAACTGGTGTACACAATTTTCGCACCGTTGAATTGGCAACCGCGCACAAACCTCAATCGATGCCGAGAATGCATCGAAACCCCCCTCGAGTGAACTCGAAATGAAGCACTCGTTTAGCACCTATCGGCTCTCCACCAGCGTGTCCTCTTCAATCTGTTGCCCGTATTTGCACTCTGTTTTGTAATCATCGTTCATTTCATTCGAATAATATCAATGCCACTGAGATGCACTAATAGGTCCTCAATAGATATGTGAAGTAATTATACTCCTTTGTGGAAGCTTATAAACTCCGGGCCGTCATTATGAGCTTGTTTCAATTTCGAGTAGAGTTTAAATTTTAATAACCGGGGGGATCCACACATTGTTGTCTCTTACAATCAGATGTATCTACGTTAAAGGAATTATTGACCCGGTTTTGCCATGCGTTATACTTTTTTCCCCTTTAATGCATGCAAATGTTAAATGAATAAATACATAAATAGGGAGGGTGAAAAATACCTCGAACTTGTAATAAAGTGGGATGAATCCAGAGAAACTTGCGGGGTCCCGAAAATGTACCGCCTCTGGATAAGTTAGAAAATTAGTGTATTTCTCTCGCACGCCGTCGTGTTGCAATCACCATAATAAAACATTATCTTAATCAGTATATTATTGTCGAGCTGTGGTTTATACACCACGTCTGAGCGAGCAGGAAGTGTTTAATCAGGTTTCCTTACGCCTGCTCACGCTTACCACTTTTTTCGCGCAGCAGTTGTCAGATATTACGTTTTTATCTGCGCATTAAACGGTAAAAGTCTAATTTGCCCGTTTTTAAGTCCTCTCATTTACCTTCGAATCTGACTATGACATTTTTAATAGACCACCAGACAAGGTGCGACTTAAAGCAGTGTGACATTTGTTTATCGATAATTGGACTACATTTTGCAATTAGGAACTATAAAGTGTGCCTCACTTTAAAACCATCGTATGTACAATTAGTTTCTCTATCCAGATAAGTGCTTTTACAGATGGGTCGGAATTTATAGTTCCGAATTGGAAAATGAAGTTCAATTATCAATGTTTCTCCATTTTAAGCTCGGTAAAGAATCGATTATTAAAGTGTTCGTTGCGAACACCCTCTTTATCGATGCTTTTCCATAGGTTTAAATAGCAGCTCAATCGATATATCGCAAAGCACGCTGATGGATGCCTCGGCTCGCATCATAGGTTGTGATAGTCTCTTCTTGGCTCTGATATCACTCAAATGTAAGAGCCTGTTTCAAAGCGTTGAAGTTAAATCTTATCAAAGTCGACTCCATGCGCGGTTAGAAAGTTGTCTCGAAGATGCAACTTTCATTCCGCGCATTAACGGGTGCAAGATTACACTTTTTAAGCCGAATCCGAGCCAGTTATACAGGTGTACACTGATGCGTATCGCACTGGGTAGTGCTACATCACCTCCGAAGAAAAAGCAGAATGGCAGTTCGACCGCTCATTAAAAAAGTAAAAATCAAGGAAAGAGATCAGAAGGAAAGAAACGGAACGTTTTAGGAATTTCGGGCGAAGTATTTTAATTAATCTAACACTCGAAGAGAATTCAGCCAATGCAGTTTTGACTTTTTTCTGCGGAATAAACGACGCGGAACACTGTACCGATTTTACGACAAATGCTCAAACCGCACTTTAATTAACTGTATGTAGTTTATCATTCTGACCAATGGTTTAAAGCCATTACTGGTAAAAGCCCTCCAACTCCCCAAATCAATATTCGCCTTTTACACCTAAAGGTGAGTTTTGTGGAGCTGTATTCCCTGACCAATTTTCAAGAGCCCTGTTCCCGTAGGTAACTTACTTTACACTGGAAAAAGAAGTCGGCTGGATCTAGAGTCCAGACTATTAAAACATTGACAAGGAAAAATACTCCTGATTCAATCCGATTTTTCCTTGAATCGGAGAGCTGAGCCTCTTGATTTAGGCGGATCTCCTTTTGACTTAAGAAAAAAGTCCGTTCGAATCAAGAGTATTTTTTCTTGTCAATGTTTTTCAGAGTCTAGACTCTCGATCCAAGCGACTTTTTTCCAGTATATTTCATACATGGATCATTAATGTGAATTAGTTATTTTTTATATATACGTGCCCAACAAGGTTTAGTTATTTATAATTTTACTCAATACGGTGAAGCTAAATATGATAAGTATCGCTTAATTTTGGTGAAATTCCGAAGGTTCCTGTCGTCTTTTGATTTATTTAAAATTTGTGACCGAACAATTAATTTTCACAAAAACCGAAGGGCTCGTTCAATACGTCTGATTTTTCACTGGGAACATCACGAGCACAAGGTTAATATCCTGACCACTTCATTTCTGAAGTTACCGCTCTCACGGGTGGCAAAGGCCGGCCACCAACCCGCAACCCCTCGGTCGATAACCGGCATCGGTCGGCGGAAAAGTATCGATAAGAAACCGCGGTGGGCGCGTTGCCAAATCGTGCTCGTTTTATTCGGAAAATGCATCGCCCGCGGGGGCACGCGGCAACTCCGCGGCTAAAACAATACGCGGTCGAAGCGTGTGAATCTTGGGCCCGACGAAAGTGCGGTCTAATGGAGTCACTCGACATCCGGGTGGATGTGTCGACGCCAGGAAAGAGGAAGAGCCCCCCCCCCCCCCCCCCCCNTGCTCCACGCATATCACCATGCTGTTCGATCAGGATGCCCCCGATTCCCCCTTCTCCCTTCGCGGTGGTCGGGATATTGTAATAATTTTGCCGCGACGTTGATGTACCTCGGGTTTCCTCGTAAGCCGGGGGATTTTTCTGAAACGAGAGAAGCCAGGAAAGTCAGCGGGCTATTTATTGAAAGTGATGAACACAGCTATGGACATAGATAAAATGGAGCGATCCTATTCGTGGAAGTGGGTGGTTGCAGTCGAAGCAGGACGCATTTTCCACCCATTGAGTTGAGTAGCCATCATTTTCCGCGTGAGTCTATTACAACCACCTCTTACAAGCTATAGAATCGCTCCAATTTTCAATCCTCTAATGTGTCTATCACTTTGTCCATCATTTCACGGTGTCTTTAGTCAGTTACAACCGGAAAAACATGAAAATATCAGGAAATTCGACGTTATAAGGAATAATCGGGAAAATCCGTCGCGGATCAGGAAATTCCGAGTACCCTAAGCCTTTTTTCGAACATTTGATTCATTTCATTAAATGTCTTGATTTTGCAAATCTATAGAGTACCAATTTACCCGTGCAAAAAATCAGGAAATCCTGTTTCATAAATCAGAGAAAAATCAGGAAAATCCAAAATCAAATTTTAGTAGACACCCTGACAGCTTCAATAATCAGCTGTACTCTCTGGAACTTACACTGTAGCCATATTCTGCCGTGCTAAAGGAATATCGCCGTATGAACATTCGAGGGTTGTCAAATTTCCCTTCGACAAAATGTTTATTTTCTAGGAAAGTTTTAAATATTTTCCCTTTAAATTCTCAGAATCTTTAAGTAGAATTGCGAACTAAACTATCCCAAAAATTTGGAGGCGAATATTTATACATTTATCAAGAAATTCGCGTTTTATCATAGGAAATTTGGCAACGCTTGAAGGTTCATACGACGTTTTTCCTCGGCACGGCAGTATTGTACTCCATACCATACCGTATTCTCAGTGTACGGGACCTGAGAGGTTCCCCATCGCACGACGAGGTCCATTTTTCGACCGTCGTCATCGACATGGAAGGAACTCGGAGGTAAGCGAAGCATCCGCTAAAAAGCAAAGGCTACGGGACCGTCACTCGCGGAGTCCCTGCGCCCCCCCCCCTCTCCGCCCGCGTCGCGTCGGAGCGAATCGGGGCGTCGCGACGCAGAGTTACGTTGGCCGAGCTCTCGGAGTGTGCGTCTCTCCCGGCTTCCGGTTTCCGTCGCCGCGGTGCGCGCTGTGGTGGAAGCAACAAGTGGACCACTTCCAGAGAGCTTTCAGCCGACGACGAGGCCACCACGCTCCCTGCAGCGAGCCC
>NW_017547090.1:478864-496882 GCF_001854935.1 Bemisia tabaci
TTTTTTTTTTTTTTTTTTTTTTTTTTTTTTTTTTTTTTTTTTTTTTTTTTTTTTTTTTTTTAACTTATCTTGTTAAGGCCTTTGAAACTCCTGTGAATTTGCTATACTTACATTCTTAATACTTAAGTAGCAGAGTAACTTAGTTTTCTCTTTGAAAAATGAAAAATCAGGGTACGTCAGACAACGTCAGCGGGCTGATCATTGAAAACTAAAAGATAATGCAATAGACAAAGAAAACAAATTGAAAATTGAGCGATCCTGTTGGTGGAAGCGGGTGGTTTTAATGGACAAAGAAACTAACAACTCTCGAGGGATCCCATATTTATTCCGCATCATTTCCTCCCTTATAGTCTACTACAACCGCTCGTTTCAACCAATAGAATCCATCCATTTTCCATTTGTCTTCTTTTTTTGTGGCTTTGTCCGTCCGTTTAAAATAAGCCGTGCGTGCAATGAAATGCACTCCGAATTTTGCTCCCAGATTTTCGACGGAGTAGTAGACCATTGTTTCGACACAAGCTCGAGTCATATTCGCACGTTGATTGTTGACGGATTCACGAGGCCGAGAGGTAATTAAATCAATCTTTTTTTATTTGTGTCAGCGACGATAATGGCACAATTTCAGAACTTGGCATATGATGCGCAATTGACATATTTGCCGTTCGACGTCCAGAGAGACTCTGCAGGCGCGGATAGGAAGGCACAATCTAGAGCAATGTCTCTGAATTACGTCACGTCAGGTAATATCATGACTCGTCCTTTACGTCAAATCGGTTCATGTAAAACGATTATGATTAGACTTTTGCTTACTATCAAGTGTCTGCGAAGCCAGGACAACCTGCGTGGTGGCTCCCGTTTCGCACACGTGCAGATACTTCTTTTACTGAGGGGATAAAAAAATAAAAAAAAAAAAAAAAAAATTGGTGAAAGCGCTGTGTAGAAATGTTTTCCATACCGTGAGCACATTTTTTTCCTCCAAAGACAACGTATTCCTTTTATCACGTTAATTGGATGAGCTTGTGCCTAAAGCTGCTGTGAGTTACTTGTTCTTTCGTTGCAGACGACTGCTATTGCCAAATTAACGATGTAAAGGTGTGTATAGAGTTTCTAGAGCTTTGAGTATTTTGACATATTTAATCGGGAGCAGCCGTTCTATATCAGAAATATGTTTAATTTTTAACGGAAAGCTGAACATCAATGAAACTTCAACTTTTCATAGCATATTTTTCATAATCAATGTTAAATTCGCATGGAGAGTAATCCTAAGCGTGATGGGGTAACTCAAAGAGCCCGAGGCGCGAAGCACTTCCGGTGGTTGGACTGCGGAGCGGTGAGGGGGTACACCCCCTAATTTATGCATTCCCAATCTCCTTAAGGAGGAGCGTCGAGTTTTTAAATTTAAAAAAAAAGTTTTAAAAAAATTTACAAAAAATTTATAAAAAATTAATTTTTTTTTAAAAATTAGAATTTTATATAAAAAAAACTCCACAAAAAATAAAAAAAAAGTTACAAGGAGGCAGAGGTGGTATTGGGATAAGTCGGGGAGAACGGAAGCCCGTTGGCGTGTATCATCAGCTGAGTTGAGTGAGGCTTGACCCGGTTCTGGATCTGGACCTGGATCCGGGGCTGTCCAACTCGGAAAAGTCAGTGTCAAAACGCGGCGTTGGATTCCGGCCAAGGCGCCCCGGCCCGAGACTTAGGCCCCCTCCCCCTCCCTCCGCACCCCTCCGTCTGGGCCCGGCCCCGGTTTTGTCTCCCGATCCTCATACGGTCATTCCAGTTCCAGACCCCGAACCATTATCGAATCGCACGCCAAGTGAAATTTCGGTCGTAGGCATTCCGTCGTTTTCCTCGCGAAAGAGCGTAACTCCGTTTCGATGTTGCCAAATTTCCACGCGCAAATCGCATTCTTGACAGAATTTCCAACTGAAAATGTCGCGGATTTTTCTTCTGATCTCGTGCTGGGATCAGACAAAAGTTCGGCACTCGCTTTTTCGACGAGCCCTTGCGAGGAACGCTCGATTTGGGATAGGCCGTTTTCAAAACCGGAAGAGTCGATTTTCAGATGAGGCCAAAATTTTATTTATACATTTTATCACCAAATCTGGATGGTTAAGCTGTATAGAACGTATAGTCAGGGTATCTACAAGTCCGGAATTTCCAGAAAGTCCGGAAATAGTACCGATTTTTAAGAGGGGTCCGGAATTACTGAAAAAGTACGGAAATTCCGCAAAAGGGCCGGAATTTTTTAATCGTTTGGTCATTTTTGTCTCAATTTGAGCGAGAATTCCGAATTTCGTCAAATGGACGAGGTACTAAAAAAGTACTGAATTTTTCTATTGAGGAGGTACTGAAAAAGTACTGAATTTTTCTATTGAGGAGGCACTGAATTCTTTGGGAATGTACTGAAAAGGTACTGTAAAAGTACTGATTTTTGACCCACCTGTTCTAGTAGACACCCTGGTAGTGATTGATAAATAAAATCGAGCTAGAAGCCAAAATAAACAAGTAATATTTCAAACTACATTTTGTATGTATTTCAATGCTTTTCAGGGCTCATAAACAAACAACCCCCCCCCCCCCCCCAAAANAAAAGACTCGAAAACAACAGCTTCATTAGAATACCTCTAGCGACACGAGGCGCACCATACGAAAGTGGAGAAAATCAGATCCTCCGGACTCTCGACACGATGTTCTGTCGCAGAGTCGCTCCTCCGACGCAGCCGCGTTTTAAGGTGAGCTCTGCCGTCCTCATAACCCCGCGCTTTTCAGGGACCACGTTTCGGCGGAGATACGGCCTTTGATCGGCCGTATCGACGTATTACGGCCACTAATCGCTCCCACGTGTCGGTGATAAGCCGCGGCGGCTAATGACGCGACCGTTACCTCTCGCGTAATGAGTCCCGTCCGATTTCCAGTGCTTTGCGATATATCGATTGATCTGCTGTTTAAACCCATGGAAAAATATCGATAAACAGGGTGACACCATGATATTCGATTCTTTACCACAGCTTTAAATGGGAAAATATCGATTCTCGATCATTCACGCCGATTTCGTGTGCCGTAATGGCTACTTTACAGGCCATCGTGTCTCCTCTGTCTGTCGATAAGCCTCGCTTTCATGGCCCGAAGACGCCACGCTTCTGGACCCGAAAACCTTCCGTTCGTGTAAGGGAGAGTTTCCGTAAGGGCGTTACGTCATGCCCAGAAAGTGCTCCGAAAAACAGTACTGTCAAACGCAACAGTACTGTAAAAACGAAATGCCACGCTTCGGGACCCGAAACCCCTCCTCTCTCACGTAAGGGAGTCTCCGTAAGGGCGTTGCGTCATGCTGGACAGAAAGTGCTCTTGAAACTAGTACTGTCACTTTCGTCAAGTCTCCGAGCTGGCTATCGAAATTGATGGGCAGAGCGATGATCGAAGTCAGGTAACCGATCGTTTGAAACAGTTGGTTGTTGAGGCTGAAGGGAAGAACTGGGAGAATCTTAGGCATGTCCAACTGAAAATTTTACTGATTTTTCCTCTGATCTCACACAGAAGTCAGTATCATTTCGGATCTAAATCGCACGAGTACATTCTTGTATAAAATTGAATCGTTTGAGTAGATTTTGCAACCTCGAAATGAAGTTACGTTCCTTCGGATACTCCCTTGAAAACCACTCAGGTTAATCCGATGACTTCCTGAGCAGTGGCGATTTATGAATGATCGATTATCGATACATTCCATTTAAAGCTATGATAAAGAATCGATTGTTGAGGTGTTGGTTGTGAACCCTCTGTTTATCGATCCCTTTTCGTAAGTTTAATAGGCAAATCAATCGATATATCGCAAAGGACGCCACGGCACTGTTCCTGAGGGAAATCTCCCTTGTTAGGAGCCCGCTCGGAGTAAATAGACGAGATTTAGACGTCAGGCGTCTTATCTGAGGGTGGCGTGGAGACGGTCGGGGATTCTTTGATGTCATTTGCGAAGGGGCAGGGAGCGGGGGTGGGGGCGTATGCGGTGGATTCGGGATATTACCTAATCCTGCTCGGGTTGAGGCTGAGGCAGCGCGGCGCTCGCACCCTCCACGCCGCACATTGGTTCCAGAGCCCGATCTAGGCGGCATTAATTCGAAAAAATGACTTTTGGAAAAATTGAAAAATAGTACAACTGGTCGACACTACATACTCTGGAGGGTATTTCGGCCAAATATCATGATGATTGGATGAGTGATAAGGAAATGATAAGCTCCTAAAGGTGAGCGCGCAGGCCGTTCTCTCTGCGGCTGTATCCATTTCCTCATTTATCTCATTCGAGTGATGTTCCTAATAGAGGTTTGTCGCCATTTTGGGCAAAGAAACAAGGTTTTGAAGGTAGAATCCTAATATTCAAGTGAATTTGAAGGTTTACGATGTTTAAATCATAACTTTAGATTAAGTCTATGGCTCTAGATAAACCATTAGACATAGCGCTATTTTACGTTAATTTCGCGTAATTTTCCATATAAATGGCTGAAAACAACTACTTTGCCGGCCTTTGCCGGGTCTCAAACGGCCATTTCTAGTTAGTACTAATCCTAGGCATGATGTAGAGACAAATATCTTTTGCCAGTTTTTGCCTATTTGTGAAATACAGACTTTTAAAGGTCGCCCGCTCAGCCCTCATGAGTACTGTATGTGGGACGTTACGGGTGGGTGATATCGTTCGACCTCTCAGGCAATGTCAAAAAACAACTTCTTTCCATGATATTCATTCAGAAGGAAGTTTATTTAATCGGTTTTCCAAAGAATTACACAAAAATATCACTTCCACGGGCGTGCAAAACTCTGAGTAGATCAAAATTTTTCGTGTCAAAAATGATCTAATACTACTAAAACGGCCAAAAACAACTACTTTGCCGGCCTTTGCCGGGTCTCAAGCGGCCATTTCTAGTTAGTACTAATCCTAGGCATGATGTAGAGACAAATATCTTTTGCCAGTTTTTGCCTATTTGTGAAATACAGACTTTTAAAGGTCGCCCGCTCAGCCCTCATGAGTACTGCATGTGGGACGTTACGGGTGGGCGATATCGTTCGACCACTCAGGCAATGTTAAAAAACTACTTCTTTCCATGATATTCATTCAGAAGGAAGTTTATTCAATCGGTTTTCCAAAGAATTACCCAAAAATATCATTTCCATGGGCGTGCAAAACTCTGAGGAGATCAAAATTTTTCGTGTTAAAAATGATCTAATACCACTAAAACGGCCAAAAACAACTACTTTGCCGGCCTTTGCCGGGTATCAAGCGGCCATTTCTAGTTAGTACTAATCCTGGTCATGATGTAGAGACAAATATCTTTTGCCAGTTTTTGCCTATTTGTGAAATACAGCCTTTTAAAGTCGCCTGCTCAGCCGTCATGAGTATTGGATGTGGCTCGCGTGACGGGTGGGTGATATCGTTCGACCTCTCAGGCAATGTCAAAAAACTACTTCTTTCCATGATATTCATTCAGAAGGAAGTTTATTTAATCGGTTTTCCAAAGAATTACCCAAAAATATCATTTCCATGGGCGTGCAAAACTCTGAGGAGATCAAAATTTTTCGTGTTAAAAATGATCTACTACTACCAAAACGGCCCAAAACAACTAGGTACTTTGCCGGGTCTCAAGTGGCCATTTCTAGTTAGTACTAAGTAATCCTATGCGTGCAAAACTCTGAGGGGATCAAAATTTTTCGTGTTAAAAATGATCTAATACCACTAAAACGGCCCAAAACAACTAGTTACTTTGCCGGGTCTCAAGTGGCCATTTCTAGTTAGCACTAAGTAATCCTATGCATGGTACAGAGACAAATATCTTTTGCCATTTGAAGCGAAAAAAATACATTACAACATTTTAAATTTAAGGTTGCTCTGGAATTAAAAAATCAACAGGCATTGCAGTTTCGTGAATTTTTTCCTGCTCACTGGTCGAAATGGTTTGATAGGGGCGACACCCTTTTATTGAATTTTTATACTGCCATTTCTGAAACTGCAACCAGAAGTAGATTCCAAAAACAGATCGTGCTGACTGGATGCTTCGTGAAGTTATTCAATGTAACAACACCCCCCCCCCCCCCTCTTCAACAAAAATAACCATCATACCAGGGTCTAAATATTAGTATAATAGTAGATCGCTCTTGATGACTATGATCATTAAATTTGTCAAGATTATCATAGTTCAAGCACAGAGCCACGTTGTCAAATTATTAATCCCGTGTTGAGTGCGAATTTGGTATTTTACGCACATTTACCATATTATGGTTAACGATAGGGTCAAATCGACTTTAAATTCGTGATCAGCGACCCAAAAAACACATAGAAGCATATGTTGCACGCTGGTAAGGGTGATATTCTAATTAATGCCGCCTAGATCGGGCTCTGGAACCAATGTGCGCCGCGCCGGGTGCCGCGCCGCGCCGTGACACAAAGAGGTGACCGACTGACACACTTTTGCGCGCGCGACCCAGATCGCCCGAGCGCCGCGCACCGCCACTTACACCACTGCACTCGCCGCGGACCAAGTGATGTAATTCGGGGGATGCTCCTCCATGCCTCAGGGTTGCCGCAGTCAGGGAAGACCGGGAGATGTCAGGGAATTTAAAAAAGTCAGGGAAAATCAGGAAATGTCAGGAAATTTAAACAAGTCAGAGAAAAACGGGAAATGTCATGGAAAATGTGTTAAATCACCTTCATTTGCTTTCTAGAATGGGTTTGAGGTTTCGAACAACGAATTTTGCCCGAAAACTGTTTTCAATTATGCCTTCGTAACCATCCGTCACATCTTCAGTTGTCAAGGACTTTCACCAAAATGTGTCAGAAAAATCAGGGAAATGTCGGGGAATTTCATTTTCTAAACTCTGTGGCAACCCTGACGCCTGGAAACTCAGGGGATGTATGGCGACCCGGAAAACTCGGGAACTTCCTCGAGGAGGAAAGAAAATAGAGGAAATTTTGTCCATGTTTAGCGTAAGTCAGCGTATTTTATAAAGAAGAATAGGAGGACATTTTTTTCGAAGGTCAGGGATAGTCAAGGAATTGAAAACATTTTGGAGTCAGGGGAAAACAAAAAATGTCATGGAGGGTCAGGAAATATGAAGATGAAAAAATTATGGCAACCCTGGAAAAGGAGTGGTATCAGCGACGTAACCATTTAAAAAATATCCACGGTGGATTCATCCCGTTATCAGGCTAATTTCTCTGTAATCTCAGTCGTTCGGGGCACATGTCATGATGCAGAAATCTTTCTCGAATACTATCGCTCGCACTTTTCAAGCGAATTGCATTGCACTATGAAAATGGGAACTTGATCGTCGAGTTGCCTAGTATTCTGAGAATACCCGTTGAATGGAACATTGAAATGATTTGCTTATATTTTTTTTTCTTTTGCCACACGAGTCAGTAAAACAAGAAATTAGGAAGAATAAATAAGAAAAATTGCTCGCAGCCTTTTTATTTTTTGAAAAAGTCGAGTTTCGGTGAGCCTTTGTCAAGGGCATATGATCAGGAATTCCTCATTAAAAAACTAGTTTCAATTTATAAATCTGAGAGCTCACGCGCCGCAGCCTCTCGAAAAAATCCGCCATTCGTTTAACGGGCAATAACTAAGATCCTTTTTTTCAAAACCGACGTGCTAATGCGTATTAAAGGCTTACCACTTTTTTTTCATAACTTTTCTTTTTCTTCTAATCGCGCAAATTATTTCAATAAACGTTCATAAATATGCAACTATAACGTTCGATTAAGCATCCTGCGCATAACTAAACCATCGGTTCGCTGATTCGCCCCTCCCAAGTCTTATCGAGGAAGAATGCCGCATATGGACGTTGCGAAATTTCCATCGGTACAAACGAATTTTCCGGGAAACTCTTGAACATTCTTCGTTCAGTTTTTCAGGAAAGAAATTCGCAGTCTTACCCAAATTGAATCAGTGAGAACGAAAACACCAACTCAGTAGCTCGAAAATGCTCAATTTCCATTGAAGACAGTTAATTTACATGAAGGTCATTGATGTTAGCGCATATGTTCCAACTTGGACCTTTAAAGTGTCAATAAGTGCTTGTCTTTCGGCAGCAAGAATCTTTTTCTTAAACCAACTTCTCCACCTATGCTGCAGTTTAGTGTGTGTGTCTTGATTATTTTCATTTTTCCGAGTTGCTGTGTTTTCGTTCTCACTGATTCAATTTTCTAAAAATCCGGGGAAAATATTCAGAATTTTTCTCAAAGAAGATTATTTTATCGAGGGAGATCCGGCAACATCCTCAATCCTGCATGTTTATACGCCGTTGTTTCCTTACGATGTGGAACATCTCTTGAGCCCTCGAATTGCATCCTTGTCACGGGCTCGAGGGCTCATCGGTGAAGGATTCTTTCGAGCGCGCTCTTAGAAGCGCGATCAAGACGTTGTAATCGTTCGATTTATTCTACCGCGGATCATCGCTTGTAAAGAGCTTTGGAGGGGGGGGGGAGTGATGGCATTGCCAAGGCCGTCTTCGAAGCCTCTGCTGGTCGGATTCGAAGAATCGATATCGACACCGAGACCTGACAATTTTTATTGGGCTCTCGTCCCAGGCGACACGATGATCAACGATACGGTACGTATCGCTCCGTGACGGATGTTGGTCATAATTGGAAATGGAGAGATCCCATTGGTAGAGCGGGTGGTTGCAAGACGAAGGAGCTAAGTGATGGACTCACTACCCTATCGTTAGTCCATCATTATCTTCCCTAGTCTATGACAATCGCCCTTTTCAACCAATAGAATCATTTCATCTGCCCCGCGTCGCCTTTTTCGTCTATCACGTAATCTATCGATTTTATCGCTATTTTAATATCGATCGTCTGAGGAGCGACGATTCGGCAACCCGCGGACCGCGGATCGGGGATTTGCACGGACGAACCAGCGTCGCGGCTACGCACGGTGGAGCGAGTCAATATGGGAGGTCGGACAAGATCTGGAAACTTCAAACGCTTAAGACTGTTCAAAAAAACTTTGACACACAACTTAAACGTACAAAACTTTGAGGTTCTAAAAGTGGTTCTATTGGTTTCCTCGTGAAATTCTCCTGCAGAAGCACCCCTTTAAGTTTAAAATCAGGGTGTCTAGCATCAAGATAAACCGGAAAATATCAGGAATTTTGGCTGATCAGGAAAAATTTAGGAAAATCGGAAAAATCGGACGTTTTATAAGTATTTTTTCTTACATGAATCTCCTCAGCGGAGAAGTCTTACTGCTTTTTGCCTATTGCGCCAGGAGTCGTCGCGTCGTCTTTGTTTCCGATAATTTCTCACCCGTGGCGCTTTAATAAATATAGTTTTTACAATGAAAATCAGGAAAGTATCAGGAATTTTCAATATGAAAAAATCAGGAAAATATCAGGATTTTTCATAATTAAAAAATACTAGACACCCTGAAAATGTGACGAAGTTAACATCAAAATTTTCAAATTTATTGTTAGTCAAAAATTTCATGTCCGACCTCCACAACTGACTCGGTCCACTGTGCGACGGCAGCGCAGCGTCGCGACGCGACGTCTCAAGTTCGCTAATTCCGAGTCGGAGGCGGAGAAAGTGTTGTGTTGCGTTTGTTTCGCGTCTCGACGCTGCTCGGCTCTTACTGTGGCCTACTTGCTTAAATCACGCTCCCAACACCCCCCTCACCCCCTGGTCCGCTCTAGGATAGCTCGCCTCCTTCGACGACGGGGAACCTTGGATGAGAACGCCATTCGTCGGGGAATAATAAAAATAGCGGACGGATTTATCGCGCTACGGCTCGTCCCCAAAAATCGGGCGAGGTGGTGACAATGTTCGTCGTTTCCTTCACGAAAGAACGTAACTACATTTCAATGTTGCCAAATATCCCCTCGACAATTGTATTTTTACCGTGGAAATCGCGGGAATTTTCCGATCGGAAACGCCGATTTTTCTTCTGATCTCGGGCAGAAATCGGAAAAATTTTGGATCCGAACTGTACGGATACATTCTTGTCAAAAATTAACTTGTTAGAGTCAAGTTTGCAACCTTGGAATTGAGTTACGTTCCTCGATCCGGGAAGGGATGTAATGTGAGTTTTTCGATGGCGGAGGGGTGGATGGTTGGAGAGAACTCGGTATCTTCCTAAAACTCAACTTGAATTATTATCAATTAAGAATTCCATTAATTATCATCAATTAAGCATTCTAGTAAAGTATGAGTAGGATGAGTGTGATGAAGCAATATTCGATGACTCTTCCATAACAAAATGTATCCATAAAAAAGGGACTTTCCCAACAGTTTTTACCCCGCGTTGTGTGGTAAGATAAAAAAGAAAGAAAAATAATCGATAAGTATGGATGAACGGAAGGAAATAACTCAGAACCCAGAAACTGCGTCCCGACGCTTCGCGAGTTCCGGAGCTTCCTTTTGCGGGACGCACGATTTATGCGCACGCGACTTTGCCGATCGGGCGCCAGTGACAATTTTTGCAAGTTGGCAACAGTGCTCTCCCTCTACTTAAGTCCATCGCAATTGATCGTTAACAGGTCGTATTGATTGTATCGCATACATTCAGACGGACAAATCCAGTGTTCCGAACTCGTAAGAATCGCCTCTTCGATTTTCCTCCCGAGTCGTAGCCGGTTACCTGGGAAATCCCTGTAATAAGCGCACGCAGTGGCAACCCCGCGTCGAGGCGGAAGCGAGCGCCGCGGCTCGGAGAACACGCTCGTTTCACTCGCTCGCTTGCTCGCGCGCGCCGCAATGTCAAGGCAGCGCGACTCGCTCGAAATTAGGACGCTGCGCGTGGTGCCACGCAATAGCGCCCCCCCTTCCCGCCCCTCGCGAGAGATTGACAAAAGTTTCGGCACGGCGCGGCGCATTTAGCAGCAGGAGAATAGAGGACTCGTCCACGCGATGGATCTCGATTAGGTTCGAGAAGGAATACGGGCCGGGAGAGAACGGTTGGGAACCAACCTGACCTTACTCGAATCCACGGTTTTCAAGTCTCCGATTCGTGTCGCCCAGAAGCGGAGCCAGCAATTTGGCAACACCGGATTTTCTCCGTTAAACCTATGTTAAGTCGATTCTTGGCGCAGCGCGTAGCCCCTCCAAGAATCGATACATTTCCATGGGTTTAAATGGAGGAAACCCGGTGTTGCCAAATTGCTGGTGTCACCTGGGGAGCAGGAATGGAGTGTGTCAGGAATTCTGATCTAAGCACTGATAACTATTATGTTAAAATTTCGTGAAAAATATGACGGCGCCACTGGTTTTCTCTGAAATCAACTCTAAAGCTCAAAAAAAGCTCTCAAAGTTGAGGCCGTAATTCCCAAGGCTTGTAATGTTTAAGTAATATCAACAATCAGACAGCCGAAGCAGGAAACTCTGAGAATTACCGGTTTTCATCAGGGACCGAAGAATATCCTCTAAAAAAGTTGAAGGATTTGGTGTTAAAATCCCAGATTGTCCTCTCGTCTGTTCCGATACTTATTTTGTTTTAATTTAGTGGTCCATGTTAGCTCGGCTTTAAGTTCAAACGTTGAAAAAATTGATATTCTTTCTCCGATGAACTCCGGGAAGAAAAACCTCATTTTTCCCTAAAGGCTCCTGAGGAAAATGAAAGGTAACTTCGAGTTTTCATGGCAGAATTCCTCTAGGGAAATCGACGAATATTCGAGAGCAAATAAAAGTAAAGGGGGAAAAGTTAAGATTTAGAGGCACCACAATCGAAAGGAAAGCACGCGTCCAAACGGGTTGACCGTGTCAAGTAGAAAAGTTTCAAGTGCTCGGAAAAATGTGTTGAATTATCTGTACCTGTACAAAGAAATCAGAGCGCCTTCAATTTTTCGCATGCCACACGGACATCCATCGAGCACGTATAGTTGTATCCAGTCGTTGTTCATTAGAAAGTTAGCGCGCCTTCCTTTTTTCGCATGCCAAACGTCTTCGTCATCCCTCTGGCTGAAGGGCATCTCTCGATTTCCGCGTCAGCCCCAGCGGGCTGATTATTGAAATTGGTAGACAAAGCTATAGACTAAAAATACGTGGGGAAATTGGAGCGTTCCTTTCGGTTGAAACGGGTGTTCGTTCCAGTTTAAGGGAAAAATTATGGACTAACAAAAGGATGTTCCGTGGGTAGCTGTCAGTCAGTCCATCTTTGACCAATTTTAGTGTATTTTCCGAAGGAAATACACTATTGCGTTTTTTCCATTGCAACCACCCGCTTCCACCAATGAGATTGCTCCATTGTTTCTTGTCTATTGATTTGTCCACCACTTTGTCCGTCACCTTATCACTTTGTCCATAGTTTTGTCTATAGTTTCGTCTGTAGTTTTGTCTATATCTGTGTCTGTAGCTTAGTCTAGAGCTTTGTCTATAGCTTTGTCTATCAATTTGAACAATCATCCTGCAGATGAATGAGCGAAGGCTCCATTTGGAACTTGATCCTCCATTCCATTCCATCCTGAGGAGTCGGGACGGTGCGGACGCGCGGAACGGCACGTTCCCCGGACACCTACCAGAAGCGGCTCAGCGTTGCGTCGCCCGCTCGGCGCTCACCATTCACCATCCTCGGGCAACCGGTCCCGGGCGCGGCCACTGCGGCGTTGCAGCGAGTCCCAGTCCCGCGCCGGTGCCGCGCCGGAGGGCCAACGAAAGTGATACCTTGACACAGTTGGAACCAGCGCCCTTGCCCCGTCGGCGCCGCGACGCGCCGCGCGACGTGCCGCATTCCGCCCGCACGCACCCCCCCTTCCCCCATCGGGGACCACGCACTTTCCTCCGCGCGTCTTCGCCTTTGCCTTTGCGCAACCTAACGCAACACCTCGATGGTGGCCACCGGCAACGAGATGCTCTTTCCTGCTTCCTTCCTCGAATCCTCGCTGCAGGCCGAACGCACCGTCGACCTTGGGTAATCGATTTCTGGTGGGGTACCCGCTCAGGGAAAAAGTTCCCAACTTCCTTAAATCAAGGCAAATTAGCTTTTTCCCGGCCCGGACTTCCTGGAGTCCCTTTGACACGGTTGACGGCGCACAGTGAATCGAGTCCTGTAGAGGTCGGACAAGAAATTTTTGACTAAAACTGCAAATTTTGATGTTCATTTCGTCGAATTTTAAATTTGAAGGGGCGCTTCTTGAAGGAAGGTTCAGATAGAACAAATTAGCGAGCTGATTATTGAAATTATATATGCAAAGTAAACATAGGGAACATGGAGCTATCCTTTTTGGTAAAACGGACCCGTTGTTATGAATTAAGATGGAAAAGGATAGACTGACTTCAAGGTATCTCGTGGGTTTCCGTTAGTTAGTCTATTCCTTATCTCTTCTGTCCATTGCACCACCCGTTTCCACCAGTAGGTTCGCTTTTTTACCTTTTGTCTTCTTCATCTATCAATTTCAACATCCAGCCCGCAGAGAACCACAAACCACAACTTCACAAAATAACAAACTTCTCATTCACCGTCGTTTACATAGCTCGGATTTTTTCATCGGGGTCTCGTGGAGATATTCTCTCTCCTCCGTTTAATGCCTTAATTGCTCGCGCTGGAAGTTCATCGAGCAACCGGTCCCCCTATCTAAAGTTTCTTGGAGCCGTCTTCGTTGCTCTAACAGCGTCGCAGTTGGTTCCGTCTCCGAGACGCATTAATAACGGCCTCACAAAGCTTTCTTGACGTAACGCGGTAACGCCGCGCCGACCGGCCGGAGCGCAGCCTCTCTCGCATTCCGCGCTGGATTAAACTGCAGCGCAGTTGTCGTCATGATTATGATTAAGTCCATGAGCTTCACCAATGCGACTTATTTGGAAATAGAGCGTGTGATAACATTTCTGCCTCGTTGTCGGCGGTCGACAATAGCTTGTCTTCCAAGCTAGCAGCAATCCGTTTTGTCCATCCCGATGTATGTATGTAAAACAATCGATAAATTATCGAGCGTTAACCCCACGAAATAACGTAACCGACCAATTTTGCCAAATTTCCCCTAGCAAATTCCATTCCTACGGGAAAATCTCGGGCATCCCTGACTGATCATTTCATCGATTTTTCTTCAGATCCTATGCAAAAATTAGGGAAATTTCGGACAGAAGTTGCACAGGTGCATTCATAGTTTTGAGCGGCGTCTTTTCGCCTAGCTCAGCCTTCCTTCGTGATTACTCATGATAATTTACTTAAATCGTAGGGCCTCTGACAAAAGGGCGTATCTTTATCTCCGCATGACCCGCGGAAAGCATAGAGTTATACGGAGAAGAGGGCTTGTCAGAGGAGCGACGAAATATTGTGTCGTGGTGCTTAGCTCGTCATTTCCCAGTCGAAGGAACGCAACTTCATTCCAAGATTGCAAAATCGACTAAAGTAATCCGATTATCGATATCTCTCCCATTTGAAAATATGGCAGAAGGTCGATTATTAAGGTTTTCGTCGCAAACTCTGTTCATCGATCCTTTTCCATAGGTATTAATGGCAGATCAATCAATCGATATATCGCGAAGTACGCAACTCCACTGCGGCATTCCTCCTTATTAGCACGACAAAAGTGCATTCGGCACTGCCTTCACTGGCGAGGAAATCAGTCTTGTTTCCTCCGACGATTCTCTGCCACCGTTTTTCTCTCCCCTCCCCCCTTGCAACTCTGTGTCCCATTTCGAGAAGAGCAGGAAGATGGTGTAACCGCGTGCCGTACGGTCGGTGGCGGTGTCGGAGCGATCTTTCCTTGTGCCTTGCTTTTGTTCGCGCAAGGTCGCGGCCCGTAATAATTGCGCCGTGCAAACTGCAACTGCAATGAGTGCCCCNGGGGCTCTAATCGCGGTGACCTCCGTCGGTCACGCCGTACCCATTCTTTTGCGCCTAAAAATTGCGCAAGTGGATTTTCGAGATGCTTGCGATTTGTACGGGGTTCGATACCGGAGGAAAAAAATACTCGGATCGGTCGGATTAACTGAAATCGTGGTGTTCTGCATCGATCGTCGGGTATCCAGCAACCTAGGATTTTCTCAGGAAATAATCACAATTTTCTCAGAGTTGAAAGCGAATTTTGATACGTATCGAAGATCTAAATCCAAAGCTCGATTATAAGTGATGCGACGCTCCGTCCGCAGGTTGAAATATTCCGCTGTCAAAACCGGATTTTAAAATCTGCATGAATTACATGTCATCGATCTTCATTACAGATCGCGCTTTAGATATTTTGCTGCCATCGACAAAACTGAAGCCAAGTTGATTCGAAAGATCATGCTTTTCGGTCTGTTTTCCTCGTTTTCGAAATTCTTGCGGCCAAAATATGGCGAAAATGCTTCGTCTGAACCGAGCAGAAAAGAGTGACTTGACGGAAGCAAAAATATTTTTGATGCCAAGGAAATTTTTTCTTGAAATCATCATTATATCAAGCAAAATCATCCTTGATTCGACCGATTTTCTCCTTGATATGCGTATTATTCCGCCTTGATAAGGTATTTTCCTTCTTTACCCACGAAAACATCTTCATGGCAGCGAATTTAAGGATCCTTAAACCAAGTAACATTTCCTTTAGTGACATAAAGTTTGCTCAAAAATATCACCTCAATGTAGCTTAATATTATGTATAACTCTGGAACTATGCATAAAATTCGAGGGAACTTGCCTCTCCGCAGGACCATTTTAACTCGCAGTAGGCCTTGTTGCATACCCAACAAAATGAAGGCAAATGTTGTGGCTGTACCGCCGAACTAGCGCAAACCTCCACGTTGCTTGCCGAGAGAAGATGCTTCTCAAGCGGAGACACCGTCGGTTGATCGGCGTTTCACTTTCGCTCGGTTCAAGGTTGCCAGATTGCACGGTAAAATATGGATATTTTACATGGGTTGCACGGGCAAATATGCTGATTTTTCAGCACTATCTGGCAACAGCGGCTCGCCCTGAAGGTGAGCGCGGCTATGTCGATTTGTGAGCTCTAGAAATCGACTCGGCACTCAACTCCCATCTCGCCCGGTTGCTAAGTAAACACAGCCGCATTTGCATGGCGAATCGAATTCAAGTTCAAGTTTCGAGTAACGGTTTCGAATCTGATCGTCAGGATCGGAGTCGTGCGAGCATTTCCACGGCCGCCAGCGCAGAACGCAAAGGTTTGGAGGTCGTCCGACATAATCGCGGCGATAACGCGATAGCGCGCTTTGTTAGCGCGCATGCGCCGTGCTGAAGGTTCAGTTGCACGATCAAATTGAGCCATCAAACTGAAGCTCTGATTGGTGGAAGAAGACCTGAGGTGAGGATGCGACCAATGAGAGACCCAATGGAGCTTTTGCACGTGTGAGGATTTTGCGATTTAAATACTGATTCCTGTGTAGAATTTTGCGAAAAATACGGTTGTGCTACTGGTTTTCTCTGAAATCAACTCCCAAGCTAGAAAAAAGCTCTCAAGTTGAGGCCGTAACGGAGGGGATATCCCACGCTACCCTATGAGTCCACCTCTACATCAAAATGTTCACTTTATTTTTTGGAGAAATCAATCGAACTTTTTGGAACTTAATCGACCGAACATCTTAATGAAAAGGTGCTGAAAATGTACTCAGTTTTGAAGGCTCCGCACAAGTTTTCGAACAGTGCTCGGTCCTGTTCGATTTTATTAACTGCGTCCAGTGCAGCCGCAGTTTACGCCGTGCGAAACGTACCGGCCCAGCGTCGATTGGCTCGCCAAATGAGCCGATAGGAGTCCGGACTGATATCATTTTAATGCGGCCTGGCCTCACGATTGATTCGCAGTGCGGTCTTGCGTGAAGANGGGGGGGGGGGGTGGCGGCTGTCGCCAAAATGCCTCGCCTCGAGCGCGAAAAGTCTTATGCAACTATTCAATTACACCAAGCTGTGTTTGCCAAGTTGGAACGGGAAAATCTGACCGAAGTGCAGTCCCGGACTATGTGGCTGTGTATATAATCGTATTTATTCAAAGAAAACCATGTAGAAACGGACTAAATTTTGCAATGAGGTATTACTTTTTCTGGCCAGGGTTACAATTTTTCATGAAAAATAAAATTTTGAAATGTTACATGAAATTTCAGAATTTATAAAAAATATTGCAAAATACGAGTTCCTTTTCATAATTCGCAAAATGTAAAAATTGTGTCTGTTTTCTATTTTTGTGTATTCGAGTGCGGGTTGCATACTCTAACCCCTGAAGAATACGAAATTTTTCACAGTCTCGTGAAATTTCTTGATGTATTTCACGGAAATGTCCAATCTTTTATATTTTTCATTTCACGCCTGTCTCTGGCTCTGTTTTTCGCTGCATAGTCTAATTTCGGATCTCTTTGTTGCAGGCCGTTGATTGGTGGAGTGTTGGCGTTCTCACCTACGAGCTGCTCACCGGTGCCTCCCCGTTCACGGTGGAAGGCGAGAAGAACACCCAGCAAGAAATATCTAGGTGAGTTTGGAAGAAATCTCGCACTTTGTCTTCGTCCTGTCTTGCCCCAACTCCCGGCCACCTGGCCCATTCTCCCGTGGCGAGGAAAAACACCGTATGAACCTTCAAACGTTGCCGAATTTCGTTTGATTAAACACGAATTTCTTTGTAAACTTTCGATTTTTCTCCTCGATTTTTTCAGATGATTTGTTCGCAATTTCTTCCAAAGCACCTGAAAATATCGAGGAAAAATATTCGTATTTTCTCGCTAAAGTAAACATTTTATGGGAGGAAATTTGGCAACTCTCGAATGTTCATACGGCGTTTTTCTTAGCGGCGCGCTGGCGGTTTTCCTATCCTCGTTTCGTTCCTGCGCTTTGCCACTCCGGCAAATTAATTTTGCTTCGTCATCCGGTCTTTCTTGTCTATTTATCTTTTATTCCCTCTATTATCTTTATTTCTCCCCTATCATAGACAAGTAGACTGTAATTTTAACGGCTTGAAAATCTTTCATTGGTTTAGTCTCATGTCCACCTATCTCTCTCCCTCCCATATGAAAGCCGCCCTCCTCATAATTTTTCTCTTTTTCCTTTACCCTTTATTTCATTTCTGGGGTCCTGAAAGCTCCAATCCTTCTCCCATTTTTAACCATAATTCAGGATCGCTCCCTTCTTC
>NW_017547090.1:496974-617882 GCF_001854935.1 Bemisia tabaci
AGAGTGCTACACGCTGTATGGATGACCCACAAAAGTATTTTTGCTTGCCGAATTTTTTAATAGTTTACTCTGGATCCAAGAGACTTTTTTTCCAGTGCAAGATACGAATTTCCTTTTTGAACGAAAACGTTTGTCGATTGTAAGGTCAACGAAAAACGACCCTTGGACGGAGGATCCGTGCGCGTTAAGCGTTAATTAATTTACTTCCTGCCGCCTTTTCTCGGTAGCTTGGCTCGGGTTTCACCGGTGACAAAAACGGCTCGGTGACACTATGTCCTTGGTGCTTGCATAATTTTCATAAATATTGATGAGTCGGACGCGGGCGCCGGAGTGTGCCGTGTAGTTTCCACACAATGCTATATCGGATTTTTAATCGATGAATAGAAAGCAACCCCACTCGAGTAGACTGCCGTGCTAAGGAAAAACGCCGTATGAGCATTCGAGAGCTGCCAAATTTCCCTCCATAAAATGTTTATTTTTTAGGAAATATATGAATATTTTTCCTTGTTATTTTCAGGGACTTGAGGTGAAAATGCGAACAAAATTATCTGAAAGATTAGAAGGAAAATATTCATGAGTTTTCCAAGAAATTCGTGTTGCATCGAAGGAAATTTGGCAACGTCTGAAGGTTCATACGGCGTTCTTTCTCAGCACGGCAGTCGAGTTGACCTGAGTTGTGCATCGAGAACCTAAAAGTCGCCCGAACTGCGTCTCACCGGGCGAGTCAATTTTATCTGTTATTCAGGCTGAGAACTTTCTTAGCTTTTTCAAATGAAAACTTCGGTTAACAGGGCCAAAAACTTCAGTATGCAATGAACGAAAGTTCGGTCGTATCTATGGAAGTTTTCTCGCGCGGTGCCAGACAACGCCTTGTTTCCTCCCTCTAGTCCGAAATTTCCGAATGTCCGGAAATAGTCCTATTTTTTTAAGGGCGATCCGGAAGCACTGAAAAAGTGAGGAAATTCCGCAAGAAGGTCCGGAAATAGTCCTAAGTTTTTAAGGGTGATCCGGAAATCCTGAAAAAGTGCGGAAATTCCGCTAGAAGGTTCGGAATTTTTCCTTCACACCACGTTTGTTTTTTAATAAAGCTTGGAAAGTATGTAATCCCCTTCGCGTTGATTCTGAGAGTAGCGTATTTGCCTGTAAGATCGCGATTGTGCAGTCAGTTAATCTTTGAGTTACCAATGAAATTTCGTGTCAATGTCATTTTTGGCGCAATTCGAGCGAGTATTTCAAATTTTCGACATTTTTCGAATTTCATCAGAAGTAGGCACCGTTTTACTGAATTTTCCTGTCGAGGAGATAAGGAGTTTCTTGGGAACGTACTGCAGAAGTACTCTGAAAGCACTGCTTTTTGGTCAGCATACTTTACTGCCGTGCTAAGGAAGAACGCCGTATAAACATTCGAGAGTTTCCAAAATTCATTCGATAAAACGTTTATTTTTGAAGAAATTTTCGTAAATTTTTCCTTTAAATTTTCAGGGACTCTAGGTGAAAACACAAACAAAATTACCTGAAAAATTAGATTATAAATATTCCTAAGTTCACCAGGAAATTCGTGCTTTATCTAAATAAATCTGGCAACGCCTGAAGGTCCATACGGTGTTTTTCCTTTGCACGGCAGTTTCGTAGACACCCTGTTCTTCCTACCTTCTTTTTTTTATTAACGGTTTGTTTTCACACCGTGATTCGGGGGTGGAATCACCTTCCCGAGAGAAGCGCGGGCCGCATAATCTGCATTTCAGTGCCACGCTTTTCGAGTAGCTTTTGCGTGGAGGCACTTGACCCAAAAATCGAAGTCCGCGTCGTTGCCACGTGGTGCGAACCCCGTCACGAGCGTGTTGGCTCCCCGTCATCACTGCCGCGTGTAGCTCGTTTGACAACGTCGCTGGTTGAAAGATATCATCTCCGCAGGATGAAGAGCGCTGTCACCCGAGCTCAGTGTCGCAAGTCCTCGTTTCAGGAACGCAACTCCGTTTTAAGATTGAAAAACGGACCGAAACGATGCAATTTCAGGGTGTCTACCGGTCCCCAAAAGTCCCCAATGTAATCCCCGATTTTGGAGATTTTGGAGGGGTGTCCCCGATATCCCCGAAAATGCCCAATTTTCTTATTCAGGTCCCCAAAAGCATCCTCCACGCGGTAATAGTCGTCTGGAATATTCTCACCTTTCAGGAAAACGGGAGAGCTATAACCAACGAGTTCGGTTTTTCGAAACACTCAGGTGGGAAAATGTCCTAAACTAGTATCCTGCCTCGTCAAGGAAAAACTCCGTATGAGCCCTCAGGCGTTGCCGATTTTCCCTTGATAAAACACGAATTTCCCGGTAAACTTATGGATATTTTCCTTCCAATTTTTCAGATTATTTTCTTCGCAATCTCACCTATAGTCCCTGCAAATTTCAAGGAGAAATATTTATAACTTTTCGCAAAAATAAATATTTAATTGGAGGAAATCTGGCAACTCTCAAATGTTCATAAGGCTGTCTTCCTTAGCATGGCAGTATTGTTTCGTGGAAAGTGATCCTGATAGCTCGATCCGGCAATGTCGTCGAGCTGATTTAAATTTCCGGAAAATTGCCTCGTTATTTCACATCCCGGACAGGCAGTTCACGCTTGCCGCGGCCTTAGCGCCATGGAAACCGGGGTTAGAGCACCATTGTCGGCAGCTGGTGCTGAAAAATTATCAATTTTCCACATTTAAACTCATGAAAAATATTCACATTTTATACTTTTGGCAACCCGGAACAAGGTCCTAGCTTCCTCATTTACCCCGCCCCGCCGTGTGGTCCGTCTCCTGACTCTATCGTCGCTCGTTTTTGTACCAAAAAGCACGTATCTCCATTGCAGTGCTCCAACATTTCTGCTCCGATTCTGTTTTTTTCGAAAAGAATTTCATGAGATTTGGTGCATTATCGTCGTCAAAATGCGCGGTAATATCGATTTATTTTCCAGAACTTTGGTACCCTTCTTATGAAGCACTTTTGGTAAAAAAAATCTCATATCCGGGGGAAAAGTCTTATTTTGATCCATGGACCTCGCTATTCTGCCGAGCTAAGGAAGAATGCCGTTTGAGTATTCAGTAGTTGCCATATTTTCTGAATTAAAAAACGAATTTACTGGAAAAATCGTGAATATTTTTCCTCCAATTGTTTTGACAATTTTGTTTGCAATTTAATCTAAAATATCTGAAAATTTCAAGGAAATGTATGCATCTTTTTCTTCAAAATACTTGCTCTATTACGGGGAATTTGGCAACGCTCTAATGTTCATACGGCGTTCTTCCTTAGCACAGTATTGCATTCTGGCGGTTTGATGTTGGATCACCTTGTATTTTCCTTTTTTCCTCGTCTGCTCTTTTTTTTTGTTTTCTCTTAATCTCCTATTTTCTCTTTGAAATTTTTCTCTGCTAATCGGCTGTGTAACTCTGTTCTTTCAGACGCATTTTAAAGACGAACCCGCCAATTCCAGAGCATCTGTCGACGGATGTGGTGGACTTCATAAGTCAGCTTTTAGTCAAGGACCCAAGGAAAAGACTTGGCGGTGATAAAGATGCCGAAGAGCTTAAAAAGCATCCTTTTTTCAAGGTCAGTCGGAGCAGTGTCTCCCTTTCTTTATTTTCAGGATTGAGGGGTTTATTCCTTGTTCAAAACTTACAAAGTTTATGGCTAGACCAAGGAGAGCTAAAAAATTAATCAAGGAAGAAACGAGTTTACCGAAAAAATTAAATCGAAACTTCAAAAACTGGAATTTTTAAATTGAAATTAAACTGGAAATTTACGTTCTACATATGTATTGCAGTTATAATATAATCTAAGTTATGATGTAAATATATATTTTTTTAATTTAAATGAATGGCAGTACTTTTTCTTATACTCTGATTCTAAAGTAGTAAAAAGTTGGCATTTTTTCTCACTCACAACATTCTTTTCTTATTTTTAGGCGGAAAGTAATAAGCCTGATGAAATTACTAGTATGAACGAACCACATGAAATTTTCTTCAGAGCCCCTCGTGTTCAATGAAAATTCTATACTCAATGTTATTTCAAGGGGACTTTAATGCCAGGAAGCTCACCGCAAGTCCCTTGCCATTTTAGAATATCGATTTTTGCATTGTATGGATATGTAAGCAAGTTTTCAGTATTGACGTTCTGCTAATAAAACTATTTTTTTCTGTTTTACAGGATATGAATTGGGTTGCTTTAGCCAAAAAAGCAATCAAAGCACCGTTTGTACCAAAGATTACCAATGAATTGGATGTTAGTAATTTTTCGGAAGAATTTACAAAAATGACTCCTGCTGACTCTCCTGCTATAGTTCCTCCTAATTTTGATAAAATTTTTAAGGTTTGTATAAATGTTTAATCTGAAAGATAAATTGAAAATTTATTTAAATTGTTTTGCCACAAAATTCAAGCCTTTGGTGAAAGAGTAAATTGAGTAAAAATTAGTAGTAAAATACCTAATAAAAAGGTTTTATCTCCATTTTATTGTGAAGAAGGTTTAACGGTCTCAAGGATCTATTGGTACAGGGATCTATTTTCTTGTCCCTATTCATTAATGAAAAATGCATTAATTGTGTGTTATCTTGTTTCAGGGTTATTCGTATGTTGCTCCCTCAGTTTTATTCACCAATAATGTGATTAGTAAGGAAATTTTCTGTGATCCCCAATTGACCGACAAGAAACCTAGTTTAGCAAATCTCATCTACTGCAAATTTAAGGTAAGTTACCCAGCACCTCACCTTGAAGAAACAATTGCTCTGTCCAGTGAACACCCCGGGTCACCTACATCTATGCATTTTTTTGTCCACTGGAACCTAAAGTTTTCAATTTTAGTTTTTGTGAGTCAGTGAAAAATCAGCCTTTGAATGTGTTGATTATAATTCATACTATCAACTAAGTACACGCTCAATCACTTGATCTACAAAAATAAGTGCACACCCAATAATTTGATCCATAAACAATCTTATCACAAAACTAAATTTAAAATAAACTTGAGCGTTAGAAAGAAGATAGGTTTCCTCATCCTATTTTATTTTCATGCAAAAAGATCTTAGTTCTCTTCCCTCCCTTTTCACCTCTTCCTTTTCTGGTGAATATTTTGTTTGATTTTTCAGTTTCAAGGAAAAGAAACCAATATTTTTGCTCTGCATAAGTTGATATCCTCTGCCTTTTTATTCCTCGCTTTGCAAGCAGACTTTTTTTCATTCCTCTCTATTCTCTGTCAAAATTCTAACAGTAACTTGGTTTTTTTAGGAATCCACCTTCTTCCAACATTATGAAGTTGATGTAGAAAGGAAAGGACTTTTAGGGGATGGTAGTTTCTCCGTCGTCAGACGGTGTGTTGAGAAAGAAACTGGTCGCAAGTTTGCAGTGAAAATAATTAGTCGAAAAATTGATGCCTCTAGAGAAATTAATCTATTGCGAGCCTGCCAAGGACATCCTAACATTGTCAATCTTCATCAGGTCTATTATGATGAGGTAAGTGGAAGTATTCTCTCATCTACTTTGAAGGAGGTATTACCCGAGTTTCACAAATTTCAAATAGCTGTCAAATCCAAGAATTTCATGGCTAATAGTCTGAACCAATTTTAACTTCTCTGCCGCACTTAATGGCGTATTTTATTCTCACATGAGCCCTGGAGAGCTCAGAGTTATATTGAGAACAGGGCTCATGTGGAAGTTGATACGTCCTTATGACAGAGGAGCAAAGCCGTATGACATTTTTGAAAAAATTGTTCTTCTCAGCATACATCCTCACAAGATCTGCCTTGAGAACAGTTGAACAATTAAGTTCATTTGTTCAAGTTTTTCCCCCCTTGCCCTTTACAAATTAGATGTTAATTTTTTTCACAAGCTTTTATTCGATTGTCTAAGTTTTAGCGCATTATTTTTGATATAACGCAGAGGTGATGCACCCCAGTAATAAAAAGAGAGACTTATTTTAAATGTTGCATTCAATTTTTTCATTCTAGCAGAATATTATTTTGCAGGTTTTTCTTTATTTTCTTTTTTTAAAAACTGACAGTTAATGGCGAACTATGATCAAATATAATATTACGTTATTTTAACTAAACAATCAATTCTGATTTTTTATCATTGTTGAAGAAAATACCCCTTTATTTTTTTTCGGCCACTATGCGGAGGCTTATACCACCACAAATGTAATAGTGAAAAGTGGTAGTGCTAAGCCGAATATCTTCTGAATAGGAAAAAGTATGAAGTTCCTATTGACATTTAGTTTCTAATGATTTTTAGTTCCCCCTCAGTAATAGAAGAGAGATTCTCTCCGAAATTGCGTTGTAAGATTTTAAAATTATTTTTTTCTCTCACTAGGTTCATACCTATTTAGTCATGGAGCTTCTTCAAGGCGGCGAACTGCTGGACAGAATCCGCCGGAAGAAGCGTTTTACGGAGACTGAAGCCAGCAAAATCATGCGGGAATTAGTCTCTGCGCTCCACTTCATGCATTCCCGAGGTGTCGTTCACCGAGAC
This sequence comes from Bemisia tabaci, assembly GCF_001854935.1. Classification (NCBI taxonomy): domain Eukaryota; kingdom Metazoa; phylum Arthropoda; class Insecta; order Hemiptera; family Aleyrodidae; genus Bemisia; species Bemisia tabaci. Next base: position 503,470 of record NW_017547090.1, read on the forward strand.
CTAAAACCAGAGAATCTGCTCTTCACCGAAGAGACGGATGATGCTGTGATAAAAATTGTCGACTTTGGTTTCGTCCGACTGAAGCAAGAGTCAGAAACAATGCACACGCCTTGTTTCACGCTCCACTATGCTGCTCCTGAAGTGCTCAACCAGCGCGCAGCTGGCTACAATGAGAATTGTGACCTGTGGAGCTTAGGAGTTATTCTCGTAAGTACCTATCTGATATTTTTGAAATACTTAGTAAGCTGTTGCTCCACACCACGGGTGCAAATAGCTCTCAACCGCATGACCTACCGTTTGGTATCAAACTGCAGACACAGACAGGTTTTTTGGCAAGACTTTAATTTAAATTAAAGTAAAAAATATTGAGCTCTAACAAGCAGTTGTTATTTGTTTTCCCCGCAGAACAATGTGGACCCAACACTGTTTTACCACCTTATTCCATATAGTTCAGGCCACAGTTTCCAGTGTTTTTTCTCTTGCTTATGCTTTAAAGTTTGTTGAGTATATTCTAAATAAATTTGAAATTAGTTAATTGGTAGAAATTTTTAAGCATTACCTGATTATTGGTTAGTCATAGGCTGCTCTACCTAGGAGTATGAATAGATATGAAAACCAGCACATGCAAGGTACTCATTCATGCTTTAATTTTTTCAGTATACAATGCTGAGTGGCAAGCCGCCCTTTCATTGCCCTTCCATCGATGATAGCGCTGCTGCGATCATGAGCCGTATCAAGGAGGGAGACTTCAACTTCAAAGCCGAAGCTTGGAATAGCGTTTCAATCGAAGCAAAGCAGCTCATCAAAGGTAAACCATCACTTGCAAAATAATCTCCAGTGAATTGAATTGTCCTGCGCATAAGTAGCTTCTATTTTTAGATTTCTTTTTCTTTCATTGTTCTTAAAAAACAGTAGACAATTAACGTAAGCGAGAATTAAAATTGTATCACAAATTCTAATTATGTGAAACTAAATGAAATAATCATGAATTAAGAATCTGAAAAAGCTATTGTGAACTAGCCTATAAAATGAAAATCATAGATTTGGTAGACTTGATTTAGATAAATTCTTTTAGATGAGAGGGGGAAATCAACCGCAAAACCAAGGATTGCTCAGTTTTCAGTTCTTAGGCAGCAAGATTACATTTTATGAAATTCGCTCCCTCTATGGTGATGCACAAATTAAATTAAATGATTTTTTCTCAGGACTTTTGACTGTGGACCCCACAGAGCGCTTGAGTATGCACGACCTCCGCTGCTCACCGTGGCTCATGGGTAATGGAGTTTTGTCGACCCCACTGATGACCCCTGGAATCCTCACCGGTGGCTCATCAGCCCGATCAGCGGAACTTGGTATTAGTCTCACATTCAGTGCTTTCCATCAAGCCCATCGAGAAGGATTCACATTACAGGTGTGTTAGCATTTCTTCATTTTTAAATAATGTAAGCCTTTCTCTCAGGTATTCTCAGCATCAAGTTATAAGCCATTGAGCAGCTCCAAGGAACTATGCATAAATTATGTCTGGTATTAGAAAGAGACGAGGAGTTTGTTTCAGTCTAACGAGGAGAGGAATGAGGGACAGGCATTATGTAGCGTCATGTGGAAGTTGCTGTGGAGGAAAATTTCGTATTTGTCAGAATTCATTCGATAGTTTTAGTAGGGAAAAATGTAATATGTGCTGATTTTTATGTAAAGAGAAATGAGGTTTAAAAATTCAGCGTGGTGTAATTCATGAAAAGTTTCTAGTTCTAAAATTGATTTTGAGTTTAAGTACAATGATGAAAACATCTCTTAGTACAGAGTTCATACATAATTGCATTTTACTCTGTTTAGAATATTGAATTTATTAAACAGATAAAAAAAATTAAAGAACAAAGTTGAACATCTCTGAATAGGAGGCAGGAGAGATCAGATTTTACTCAATCCAAATATTTACCTATGTTCACATGGTTTCACAAAATGCCCCGGTTTGCAAAGCATTGGAGGGCAAAAAATTTGGAATGAAAATGTTTGATGGTCAGGAGCAGTCATAGAGAATAAATAGGTTTAATTTCGTCATTAATGAGTAGGATTGCAATTAAAAATTAGGGCAAATAGATGTGTTAGGAAAGAGAATAAATGAAACAGAGGCAAGGAAAAATAATCGCACAGTATAGCACATTACAAGAAAAGCAGAAAAGTTAAGTACTTAATAGGGATGTAACTGACTTACAATCACTTCATTTTTATACTAATCTTTATGTTTTTGTTTGACTTTGCAGGATGTTGGAAAAGCCAAGTTAGCTCAACGACGTAGAATGAAAAAATCATCCAATGATAATCGTAGTTTCTCAACTTCTAGTAGTTTCTCTTCTAGTTCCTCTGGTGAGTATTAAGCTTTCTGCAATCATCCATTTTATCACTTAACTTCTTTACTTCTCAGTTTTCACGGAAGAAAATACTTCAGTTACATCGGTGATGTGACATACACTGCAAGTGACTTAAAATACTTCAGAACAGAGATTCCTTTATTGTTTTAGAGAGAGGGCTATGTAGCAACGTGGTTTTTAATTTTATAGATTTCATCTCTGAATCATATCAAATGAAGATACTAGGCCTCAGTAATCTGTGAGATCTACTTTTTGATTGAAAGTTGGTATGAATGTTCAGGAAGCGTATTTGCCCTTAATCTTGACCAACATATTTTATAATTTGTTTAAATTTTGGTATTTTTTTTTCAGGTGCTTCTTCAATGCGAACACCTCTATCTCATAGCAGTAGCCTGCCAAGTAGCTCAACAGTTACGCAGAAAAAACCATTTGAGCAAAAACGCAAAGCAATGAGTGACAATGAAAGCAATGTCTTCAACTTTGGTGAATCTCGCGTTCGTGAATACCTCTCGAGTCTCTCCTCAAGCTCATCCTCAGACAGCAGTCGCGACTGTCCCTTATCCACCGCCACCTTCAGCTTCACACCGCTCACGCCTCCCCCGAAGCGAAAAAAGTACTCAGAATTAGCTTCAAAAGACCCACTGCCCAGTACCTCTGCCACAATGCCCACAGAAAAAGAAAAGCCTATCAACGAACTGGTTCAAGAGAGACTAGTGCCAACACAAGTTTCAGAAAAACCTCTGATTTGCGGTCCACTGACTCGAGCCAAGAAAAGACAGCTCGACTCGGAATCTTCTTCTAGTAGCTCCACAAGTTCGTCCAAAAAATTGCGAGAGTCAAAGCCACGCAAACACAAGTACTGTCATCACCAGCATTTGAAACGCGGGCGGCATAGGGCGAAAAATAAGAAAAAATACGGTACAAGTAACTCCGACTAATTTCGTAGTTGAAATTGCCTTAACATATAATTACCATTGTTTGTTGATCCTTTTTGTTTCTCCAATTGTTAATTGGTCATTTGCATGCTAGCAGCGCACCGCTCTCGTGAACACCCTCGCCGGTATTTGTGTTTTTAATTTTTCATAAACAATGGAATACTGGTTAAGTTTTTGGTCGCAAGCAATTAAGTTACCTTTGTCTGTCGAAAGATCGAGATTACTCCATCGAAATTCCCACTTAGTCATTGGAAAAATTTATTTTTCCAAGCCTCTCATTTAATTGTTTTATTTCTTCCTCTTTTCAGGGTGTCTTTTTCCTAGGTGAGGTGATTCTTAAGTATCTCTCATTAAAATTATATGAAGCGTTTAAAATTTTGAAACTAAATTTTCTTTCTCTGTTGATCAGGGAACAAATGTATTTGTCTCTTGAAATATAATGTGTACCCTGTGTTGAAAATTTCTAATAGAAGGCCAAAAAATTTGAAAAAGATGATTTTATCCCCTAGACAATTTCATGAGTTGATAAGGTGTTTTGATAAATACTAAATGATTTTAGTTTTATCTAACCATCCCTCTCATCTTTTGCTGATACTTTTGAAACTCTGGATTTCTCTTTTTACCATATAGCGGCTTCATAATTTTTTTCCTAACTCTTGGTTTTGAATCAAGATTCGAGTGGATATTGCGTAAACGGTGTGCTGCTGAGCATCATGGATGAAATAGGCTCTATTTTGTTCATGTATTTTTCCTCCTGTCTCTCTTGTCAAATAATATTATCGGTAATCGAATCTGATAAATAAACAGCTATTATTAATATGTTAAAGTTGTGGCGTTGCAGCAGCTAAAATCAAATATATATATTTTTGTTTAAAATTGTATCAAGTAGGCATCTTACCAACTACCTCTTGCCTACCAATCTTTCAGTATGATTGCGAACCATTAAATATTTGATTCAATCCTAGTAACTCTATAGTAAAGAAAAAATTACCCTAGTAATCATTTACCTAGAATGCACAAATCGATGAAGAAAACAAAATCTCTTTTTCAAAGTATAAAAAATTGTTACTTTGCCAGACCTTATTTCTCCCCTAATTTCAAGGCTCATTTGTCAACAATTTTTATGCCGCTAAGTCCATAATTTTCTTTTAAAGTAGCCCCAATTTAAGTCAAATGAGGTTGCTTCAAGGTGCACTTAATACCACGGGTGTCACTTATTGATCGAAATTTGAAAAATAATAAAATTAAACATTTTAATAACATAAAGAAGGTGAACTACTGAAAAATGTATTATATTATCATAGTGTAATTTTTTTGTAGCAGACTCTGAAATAGTTGAGAATATTTTGAAAATTGTCTCCAAGCATGAAGGACAAGTTTGCTACAAATTCTCAAAACTTTTGAAAGTGAATATAATCCACATGCTTGATATTGAGTAAGGAAATTCCTTTAAGGAAATATGCTCTACATCTTGGATTGAACCCATGCCAAGTAAATTGACCAACTTTTTGAGCGTGATGAACGGTGTGCTGCATTTGTTTTAGCATCTAAAGCATCCGGTCTCTCTCCAAGAGTTGATGAGCTTATTATACACTGACTAAAAATCTCAGATTTTTGAACTTCTGAAAAACAAGTCACCTTGAAGGAACCTTTGATTCAAAACCTTGCAAGTCCCTCAATGAGGAAATTATGCTTGCAAGACAACGGCCTAAAAAATTTGTTCAAATAGATTGTAGGTTCCCTTGAGAAAATTCATCATTGGATCTGCTTGACTGTGGTCCTTTTCCCCTCAGCACTCTGCTTAAGTATTTTTTGTATTTTAATCAGTTCATGCAGGTTTCATGACTTGAGTTTGTGACTCTTACACTGTGCTCTCCTGTAATTTTTCTCTCTCTCGTCTCAAATTTTAAGTATTTTAGTAATTACTTATCTCTCTACTGCCACTCATGGTTTCGGTAGTTTCAAGAAGAAAATGAGGAATTGAGTCCTGTGTATGAGGACGGTTTACCTACACTATCAATTCCATTTACCTTTGAAAGCACTGCATTAGGCACTTCATGTTTGCTGTATGTACCTTTGTTCATTTCTGCTCCTTTCTCCTAAAAAAAATTTTGACTGCTTCATTAATATCTCTGCCTCAATTTTGTTCAGTTGGCATCTCTGTTCACCTAAAGCATTTATCAGTTGGTTTAAATTTTTGGAGTATAAACTATTCACTGGCATTTATTGAAGTTGCGCAAATGCATTTTCATGTTTCTGTTATTTCTCGTTTCCCTATTCAGTTGTTAGCTGATTGAGACAGGGCGGGTGACTTCATTCTCATTTTCGGTGTACCCTAAATCTGTTTTAAAAATTTCTATGGAAAGTGATCAGGTCCAAAACTCTGTCAAAAAGTTGACTTAACAATTGCTTTTTTGTTGCCTTCATTAAAACAATGTGTCATCCATAGGACTAAGGGGTCGCTTTGTAAAGTGAAAATTAGAAAGGCCAAACTTCGTAAACTTTCAAATGACAACATAATTTATTGAGGCTTATTATCAATAAGCTTATGACGAGGTACCAATTGTTGGGTAATATCGGTCTTTTTGGCGGCCCTGTTTGCTACTTTCAGTACCTGATAACCTCTGTATTTGCCCAAGTTCAAGTAAAATCTTCACCCATGGAGTGTTACCCCAAGATTTTTATTAAGAGAAATGTAAATACAAATATGAAGACAGATGGCTACAAAGTTACTTATATCCATAAAAATTAGAAAATTATCTAAAAATCAGTTTGGTTGTCAGTCAGCCAGACACAGTTTTTACGATGTTATGTTTTAGAATTGTTGGCTACACCTGCAATGGCAAGTAAAAATAAGAGCCTGTAAGACAATCTTCAGGGTCATTTTTGTGCTTGCCTCATATTTGGCCGTGTGCAGTGTTTTTTTGATGACGTGGTTAAAAAATAAGTATTATTCAGAAAGGAACCAAGGACCGGGTGCCAGTTCAGTATTAAATATCGTCAGAATCTTTTTCTACTTAATCGGCTGATGGCTACATCAAAAAATGTATTGTAACTTGCCTATTACTGAATTCACAGTCTATAAGGTCTCAGTTCCTTGTGAAGTGTCATTAAATTCATCATTAAATTTATTTCGTTTCGTCTATAATTTTTTTTTTAAAGAAAATATCTGTATTTTTGCGTGTCAGAATCTCAAGCTGAACAAAAAGTATTAGTAGCCCTTGAAGTCTCAGGGAAATCTCTGCAAAATGGATCATTTATCAAAATTGGCACTTCTTCCTTGGTTATTCAGCAAAGTATCAAAATCAGGTCCACCTCAGAACTATCACAATTTTTTAAGCTGCTTTGTTTAGTTGTTTCATCATGAGCAATTATTTTCGCTAGTGCGATTGAATCTATCTTTGTAACTAAAATTAAATTTAACTTTAGTAAGGAACGGGGAATGCACAACCCGCAGAGTGTTTTGTCTCAACACTGCGTGGCCTTTGAAATTTATTGTTGAATACCTAATTACCAGTTTTATCGTCTAGTGTATAATTTAGTCATTCTATTTATTTTCTTTCATTGTTTGTAAGTGTTAATTTTTTATTTGTGTTGTATGGATTCTATTGTCACAGAAATTAATGCAAACGGATTATTTTAGATGCGTGAATACTTACTGGGTTGTAGTTAATTTGTGCAGGCATCAGTTTTAACTGACAAGCCAGAATATCCTCATCGAACAGTCCCTGTAATTTGTTCTTTTCTCACTGTATCTTAATTTCAAATTCCTTGTTTTAATTCTACGTTTATCTAATTTTATTTAATTTTTTGTTGTAGAATAATTTCTCAAACTGGCCCAATCAAAAGGGAACTGTCCTTTATTCATGCCAATCAAGTTAGTTTCTCAAATTGATCAAAAATGAAGCAACTGGAATAATGAGTTGATAATGCAATAAAGCATTGCATATACATTGGCACGCATGAAGCTCTTTACGAGTATCACTGTTAATAATGACACTTATCAAGTATTACTGCCTCCAACTGCGTAGCCCTTTCGCAGCTTACAAACTTAAATTAAACTCTGGTACCTAATCAAGTGCGCTCTTGCCTTATACTTATTTACATTCATTCAAGAATCCAGCAGTAGTGGTATGTTCTTATGGCTAATAATCTAACTACTTATTTTTCCTCCCCCACCCCCATGTTTTCATCTTGTTTTTGTTTTTGCTAGTTGAGACCACTCAAAGGATCCAAAATTATTGTTTTAGATGATCGTTTCCATTACTGTGATAATAATTAGTAATTAGCTGAATTCTGTTGATCACATGAATCGAAGATGAATAAATTGTACAGATAGTTAGATTATTTTCAGTGATGTCCGTCGTGTACAGCCGACAATTTTAGTAAACGAATAATTGTAAATCAGACGGAACACTCTTGTAATTTTAGTTGTGCTTAGCCTCATTGTAGTAAATTTTGTTGACTTTATAGATGTTTATTTTTTATCCACCCTAAATCGTGTATCCTCCCACTTTCTTCTAATCTGAAATCCTTGTTAAGTTCATCAGGCCTGGCTTAACTTAATTTCAAAACGTTTAATCTATGAATTTTTATGTTTATCATAAAACATTTTTTTTATTGAATCATATTTGTACTTGCTACAAGAGATGGAATGACTAGTCATCCCTGGCTCCTGCCATTCATCCTTTAAAATGTCCAGTATTCATAGAGAGTCCAATCAGTTAATTTGGCTGCAGGCTTTTCGTTCCGAGTCTAGCACCGCCCTATTTTTAACTCAGTATTTTCTCTTTTTATGAGTTTCCAAAGGATGCACTAAAATTGGAGTTATTTTGCAATAATATCGCCAATTTGGTTTGATGAAGTAGCAATTTTTTTGTTTATAATTTTTTAAACGGAACGAATACTTTCTATAATTGAATTGGAACTTTTTGTTCCCGAAAATGCTCAGATTGTCAAAATGTATGTGTGTTTTGTTGCATTGATATTCTAGTATGTTTAAATTTTTTCTTTTCTTATTCTTTTTTACGAAAACAATTGAGGTCATAAAATGCGATTGTACCTCAGTATTTGTAATTTGAATGCATAAAGTTATCTAGCTGAACTTTGTCGCGTTTATTGTTTTTCATTTTTCTACTGGATCAAAATTAATTTTTCCGAGGAAAAAGAATGTATTGAAATCAGTGTATGTTCTTCAATTATGGTTTGAATGAAGCAAGGTTTTTGCGTATTATAACTAAGAATGTTTGTCAAAATTGAATTAACAGTAATTGTTGAACTGAATCCATTGTACATTAAAAATGTAATGTCACTTTCTAGTATGTCTTGTCAAATTTTTTGGCAGTCCTTTTCTGTGGCATTGCTTCTAGAATCACACAAGTGCATCACATCCGACCAATTTTCCTCATCTAATTTTGCATCATTGGGAAAAAGTACCTCGCTCAAAGTTTAAATGACAAGAATTCAGTGACTCACTTTAGTTTTCACCCATTAAGAAATTCTCAAGTTTTGCTCTATTCTTGTGACTGTAAAAGAATCCTTGTCATTTTAAGCTATTGGCTCTGTAAATTGTAGAGTCAACATATTAAGCAGCCACTGTATTTATTTTTTTCCCTGATTAGTGATTTTGCAATAAATTTTCGATGTTTGAAGTTGGATTACGTCTTTCAACAATTATTGACATCAGTTCTTCAATCATTTCTCCCATGTTTTATTGTCGAGGGAATGAGTGTTTCATTCAAATCCAGAAATGTCTACCTTGCTGAGTTGAGATTTTAATGAGTAAAACCTCAAATAATTTTTCAGTGAAACTTACTTCACCAAAGTTGAACGAGTTCAACCTTGCTAAATTCTCACTGTCACCAGCTATATTTTTCAATCACTCTCTTCCTTATTCTAATTTTACATTTGATTTTTCTCCCTTTTTCTCCTTCTTTTGTCTGTTTACTTGACAATGATCAAGTCAGTGCTGGGCCTGTTACTTGAGTGTCTGAATTATGCTTTTCATCTGTAAGTTAGTGAATTTTTAGATTATTATTTTGTTACCTTTTATATCCCTATCCTGTCAACATTACACCACTCTTCTTTGATGCAAGAGGACTAATTTCCCCCTTTTTCAGTGAATTATGAACATATCTATATTTTTGTGTGATATGTGATAATACATGAAAGTTCATTTCATCTGTTTAATTTATACAAAATATAATTATATTTTATGTTATTTCCTATTTTCTCATTTCTCAATCTCAAACCTCCTTTATCCATGAATCTTCATCGATTATTCATCATTTATCCCAACATATTCTCTCTAAGGTTCAGTAATACCTCTATTATCCCAAGAATTGTGGAGAAAACTCAAAAACGGAATTCGTAAAACGCCAAAATCCATATAAACATCTAAAACCACGTAAAATATACGTGAGAGATGTGTCAATGAATGCCCATACCTGTTCACGATTTAAGGAATGAATGAATGAAATAGATAGTGAAACTGTAAAAAATAAAATGGAGAATAAAGTCAGGGGAAAAAGAAATAGACTAAATGAAAATTTAAAATGAAAAGTTTACCAAACTGTCATGGAAAATTATATTCTCATGGCTTACAATTAAAGTAAGGATTTCTAGTTTTTACACTTGTCGCTTAAGGAGTCATACTATCTTACCTAACATCTGAATCGTTACCAATTTTCTTATACGCAAAATCAAATAATGGAACAGTGTAACTTACACTCGAGTGAGTTTCAAAGTATTTGCATGAAGTCAATGCTCCGCAATCCAATTTTTTTTGGGTTGGTTGTATAGGAGTGCATTTTTGCAACATATGAACATTTTCAGTGTAGCAGGAAAAAAAGAGTGCCCGATTTTTTAAAATGCACTCAATGAAAAATTTAAGACTGTTCCAAAATGAGTCATTTGAAAACTCAAAACATGTAGTTATTGACTCAATTTTTTGCATTTGACTACTTACTTCACCTTCGCAACCCCAATGACTTTTCTTTCCTTATTTGCCAAAGAAGATGATTGGTACGTCGATGGCGAAAGTGCAGAAGTGCGTAACTCGGAAAACACGATTTTCCAGAAGAGTAAAAAAAAACTGTCTACATTCCTCTTTATTGATAGAAGAGGTATAATAATTCTTGAGGCTAACAAGAGTAAGATTCTTTTTCAGACTCCATTAACATTTCCAATAATTTTTTGAACTGTTAGTAAATACGGCAGAAATGCCGAGATTCGCGTTTTCGGCACTAAAAATTGACACTTCATCACGAGATACGCATTTCTGCAATTAGTGTTTTAAACCTGTTGGTAGCGGATTTGGATCATTTGAAGACTGAAAAAAGAGTTTCACGCTTACGATTTCTTATCAGATAAGCTTCAGTTTGATCACATATGGCCAGATCAAGCATTTGAGTAAGTTGCGATCTTGTAAACGACGACTCTCTCAGTCTTTCATAATAGTGCGATGACCATAGCCAGAAGACTTAAATCAAAATCTCAACCGATCGTTTAGATCCTCTTTTTTAAAATAAGAATTACAGAAAAAAAAAGAAAAAAATCTTGGAAAATGCAATAATGTTCTTCAGTCATTTTTCAAAATTCCGGCTCGATTGAAGATTCCAAAATTCTGAACATTTCGGGTCAACATCGTTGTAGTACAGGGCCACTCAGATACGATACAGAAGAGCGCCTTCAACCCACTATGTAATCTTAATGCGAAATTCGGATACCACTATTAGTGCGTCACGACAGTCATTTTGCATAGCCGGCCAATTGAAGGCAAATTATAGATCCAGGCAACGGGGCACGAATTTCAGCAATGTGATACGTGTTTTTTCGGGAACAAAACCTTCGGGGGTGCTCCACCTGACATCCAAGAAACCCAACCTGCAGAATTGCCGTTTGTTCTTAATTTCTAGAATATCCTTAATATATTTGTACGGTGTGTTCCAATTACATCTACTTTTTAACATAAATCTATTATTTTACCTTTGGACCGCGTTTAACAGAAAGGAACCAAGCCACATCAGCTATTGCCAAATTTAACTGGGCAATTTAATTTTTTACGAGAGAACGTGTGTATGGATTCCTTTAAATATGTTGAGGCATTTGCTTCGTATACTATGTAGAAAATCCACTGAAATTTGCACGAAAATCCACTGTTTTCTTGTAAAAAATTAAATTGCCCGATTAAATTTGGCAATAGCTGATGTGGCTTGGTTCCTTTCTGTTTAACGCAGTCCATTTATCTATATTTTGTTTTATTTTTGTGTGTCATGGTGCACCTTTCAAAATGTTTCCATCTTTCACATCACTGCTTTTCCTGAAAAATTCTCACGTCATTTTGAAAAACAAGAACTATCTTCTCAATTAGTTTTCTTGGCAGTGTGTTTTATCGTTGAGTGAGATCTTGATTTTGAGCAACATACAATGCGAATCAATTTATAAATCAAGAAAAGGACGAGGGCAATGAAAGCGATCACATCCAGTAGGAGGTATTGGTAGAAAGATAACTTGACAGAAGCTGGCCTCAGATGGGGGGCCCCATTGTGTCGGACCACGTATTCCACCCAGTAGACGGCCGTGTCCAGAGGACTGAGGGGTCGATCTCTTGTCCGCCAGGAAACCTTCTTTGCGTTCTCTTTGTAGCTGTGGAGAAAATTTCGATGACATTTATGTTACATTATTGAAACATTTTTCAAAACCTGTAAGAATCTAAGAGTCGCAGTAGTTGTTNGGGGGGGGGGGGGTAGCTTTTAAGGTTAGCACTGCACACTATCTATCTATTATCTATCATAAGTTTTTGCAACAACGTCAATTTGATGAGCAGTCCCTGAGGTTTTGGCCTCTAGAGCTGCACTTGGTACAGGGTACCCAAGAGTAGATGCGTTAGTCAAGGCGCCTTAAATTATATTTAAGTTATCCTGAAATTGCTTTTTTTGCGCCAGAGCCCGTTTAACTTGTGGAAACGCTAGAAAAATAATCGGCAGTCTGCGCATATCCACTTGAATCGGTAAGTTAAAATTGCATACGCACTGCCAAACACTCTTTAAAAAGTTTCCCTGGCAAAAATTGGCGATAGGAGCTGCGTTTCAAAATACCATAGGAGTTCAAATAGCCGACTGAAGAAGGCGATAGAAAATCATATAGCTGGCTGTAGAAAGTGGAAAAAATCATACGGCCGGGCTACACGAAGCGATAAAAAATTGTACAGCCGGGCTATAGTTCCTATCACCGGGCTTTACACTTTATCGCCTGGCTGTTGCTTTTTCTTCATCGGCTATAAAAGGCTATAAGAAATTTTGTAGGAATTCGTGTGCTTTGAAAATGCTTAAGTTTGTACGGAATCACCTTAAAATTTACAAAACGCACATTATATTTTCCTTTACTGCATATTTTTTTTCATCAATTAAAATGAGAATAATCCATACAGAGTGTGCAAACATTTCAAAGTCATGAGTTCTGAAACGCTCACTCCACGAGATTAATTATTAGAGCCTAACACAAAGCGGAGCGGCGGCGCATTGGCGCCTACAAACCTAACAGGGATACTTCACGCATTGCGCAATGCGTGAAGTATCCCTGTTAGGTTTGAAGGCAATGCGTGAAGTATCCCTGTTAGGTTTGAAGGCGCCAATGCGCGTCTCGCGCTGGCTGCCCGCCCGCCGCGCCGCAGCGTACCACGGCGCTTGAAGCAACTATTCCACACCTGATGTATTGCGCAGTATCATACGAAATTGCAGGCGCTCCCACATGTTAGGAATGGCAGGCATCCTTCAAAAGTACGGAGCTTTCCTCGCAAAATAAATCAAGATACTACGGCCCAAAAAGAGAGCGGTAGTCAAAAAACTCACTATACCTAAGTCCTAGCATCCGTAATTAGTAACGTTTAGCATACATTTTATCGCCAGGCTGTTCATCGGCTATAAAAGGCCATAAGAAATTGTGTTGCCGGCTATAGAAGCTATTGGAAATCTTACAGCCGGCTGTAGATCTATGGTATTTTGGAACACAGATTCTACTGCCAATTTTTACTAGGGTTATAAGTGGGAAATGAGTTATTAATTAAACCCTTTTGAACTTGAGAGGTAGAACGTTAATAGAAAGAAAGAAGCCAAAAAAAACCCCGAACAAAAATGAATCCCATGACAAGATACGAATTGAAGCAGTCCACCACATATTTCCTGGTTCCTTATAATTTCATATAGAACAAGATCCAGGCACCAAAAATAACTGAAATAAATTCCTAACCGAGATTTTTATTGTTTTTTGATGCCTGAATTCAAAAACCTGCGTTCTGCGACCCTTACCCAAGTATCAGTGACCGCGATGTGTTGCAATTTGACCGGATAATTATCGCGATTTTATCAACGTAGATTTATTGCAATGTTATCGGATAAATTGCGCGATAAACTGAGGATTCATAGTACAAATCGCAGTAAATTCGAGGTTTCATCGACGGTGATTTATAGCAATATTATCGAACAACAAATCGTGATAAATCGATATAAAATTTCTATATTATCGAGCACGATTTTATAGTGATAAACTTGCATGAGATTTAGGATAATCTTTCAGATGTTAATGATCCTAGTGATTTTATTGCAAAAAAAAAAAATCGTATATAAGTTGCAACTTACTTGCATGTATCTCGATTTTTCCGTTGGAAAATGTCATTTGGGTTAAGGGTGATAAGCTACGACACGTTGAGTTAAGATGATTCGACAGTTGCCATTTTTTGGCCAGAATGACGTGCGATACATCGCATCAATTCGTTCCATAATTTCAGTTACTTGTCATTTCTCGAATATTTAAATCGCACTGCAGTTTCACATCGAGTGCAGTTTCGATATCAGTATCGAATGCGATATTTTTCCTCTGAAATAACCCTGCCTATAATACGTTGAATTTCTCTGTCAAATTTGGTACATGAATTCTTTAGTCTCGTGACAACAGAAAAATTCGAAAAAAATGACAAGTACCTATAGCTGAAATTATGGAGTGAATTGATGCGATATATCGCACGTCGCTCTGACACAAAAAATGGCAACCGTCGAATCACCTTAAAAACGAAATAAACCTAAAAAAATGCAGTAATGCTGAGCACGGTTCCGGATAATAAGGACGGACCATCGAAGGTAGATACTTACGAGGGTGTGTTAATCATATGGAGTATAGATTTGTAGAGATGGTCACCCGATAGCTCACTCAGAAGAAAGCCTATGCCCATGCCGTACGTCTCGTAGAGACGGATATTGCGGAACTGATCGGCGACCACAGGGATGCCCAGCACAGGGACACCCGCTTGGGCCGCCTCGATCAGGCTGTTGTACCCTCCGTGGGTCACGAACAGAACCAAATTTGGATGTGCTGAAACCCAAGTAATCGAAAAATCTATCAGACGCCGTATTTGTATAAAATGGGCATTTTATGAATGTCGACGGCGTAAGTCCGCAATCACATATCTCGTTTGTGGTGTCTGAAAATCTTCGCCTCTATGTTATTACTTTAAAGGAGAACTAATTGACATCATCTTTTGAAGTTTTTGCAGAATTTTCCTCGCACAGAGAAGAAAAATCAGGGCAGATTTAAAGAGTTGCCTTTGAGTACTTTTCCGTTTTTTAAAATAAAGTATGACAGGAAGTCTGCTTCGTCGCAGACCGAGTTATGTGATTGCCGACTTACACAACGGTGCAATATTTAGCTAATATATATCGTTCGTTCTATTTTATTTTAATGTAACCAAAGAAAAAAAAAATTAAATATCACCCGAGTTTATGAATCGTTACAACAAGAAAACTTATTTTTCCTTTAATTATGGTGAAAACTGGAGCAGAAAGTCAAGAATGATGTCACGCAGTCCTACAGCCTTTTGTGCTCTTTTATGTGTTTCACGCCAACTCAACGACTGCACTGGTTTTGGCGCAATGCAAGAAGTATTCATGCAGCCTTGTAGGCGCCAATATGGGCGTTACACCAACCGCACTGTTTGGCGCAATGCGTGAAGTATTCCAAAAGCCTTGCAGGCGCTAATATGCGTTTAACGCCGGCCGCATTCGAACTCGCGTGAGAATAATCGCGGCATCGAATAATAGAAGGCCCATGTTGTGTTTCGACACCGTATAAGCATTCCAACGTTGCCTAGTATCCTCCGATTAAATATTCTTTCCGAGAAAAGTTAGGAAAGTACTTAACACCCACGACTATTATTCAATCTTTCCACTTTATTTATTATCAGAAGGCAAGACATCGATAACATGCCAACGAACTAACCTAAACTAGCGTTAACATAAAAATGCGTTTATTTCCCAAACATTTCCTGCTTTGCCAAATTAACTTCATTTTAAATTCGCGCATCCGTATAGCAGGTGTTAAGGTTTCTATTCGCGCAATCTTTGTCCCTTTTTCGCGCAATCTTCATGTATTTTCTTAGACCTCTCGCGCAATCCTGGATTATCGCTCCATCAGTCGGCCCAGCCCAATCTAGCTCAAAAACCATTGCCGTCTAAGAAAGTACCTTTTGGCTCAAGAATCAGAAGTACAACACAACTTAAAGATTATATTCTATACTGGAGATGCGTTTTACTGACCTAATATTTCTTGTTGCGGGGCAAATGGCAATGTCAGGACATTTTTGGCATCCTTAAAAGGTTCCGGGTCCTTCCATTTGATAATGACACGCTGTTTGAGTCTTGAAAGAGCATCAACGATTGCAAGTAACCGAGCCTCTCCGAGCATGTCTTCTTTGATAACGGTGCCGAAACTTACGTAAATCACACCATTCTTGGCTCCATCCATAAAATCTTGCAAGTTCTGTAAAATTTAAATTTAGATTCAAAACTGCAGAACTCTAAACAGAATACAATGTTTCTTGGTTAAGTAAAAACAAAGACGAATCTATCATGAAGAAGTTTCAAATTTGTGTTTTTACTTAAGGAATTCAACCAACAGTTTTTCATTCGTAAAAAAATATTCACAAAAATTTCAAGGAAAAATTCCTGTTGGAATAACAGAGGTATTCATCGATTGGAGTTATTTGGAATCCACTTTATCACCGTTAATAAAATATTTAATTTACTTCCTCTAAGTAGGTGTGAATATTTAGAATTCGCTGAGAAAGTTACTCAGCCACTTTTGATCGTATACTGACCTTGGGCAGTTTTTTGATCGGTTTCAAATGCATTCCAGCGACGTCGATCATGTTCGGTGGGTAGGGTCGCGGGTATCCGATGGAAAAATGACTATTGAGCAAGAGTAGAGACACGTTCTTGGCCATTTCCCGTAGCGGAGGCATGTTTTCTGATCCTGGATAGACGAAGTGCTTCCGCAGCATCTTCTCCTGGGCTGGCAGGAAGTACCAATGGTATCCTGCCAGTTCCCACAAACCAACCACGGTGTTTTCCAGCCTTTCCATGAAGCTCATGGAGTCGCTCAAAGGTAGCATTCCATCAGGAATGTAAGAGAATGAGAACGGGGCACCTGTGCGAAAAGAACCATCAATGATGGTACGTGAAATGAAGTTGCTATTGTAAATGAGAACTTACCTTACTTGCAGTGAATACGAAAATATGGGTATCTCCTTCTTAATTATTGGACGTATTTATGCTAAATGGAAATCTGAGCATGTGGAAAGATGGGGTGTGCTCGTTAGTGATCGGGCCATAAGAATGAATGGGAAATATGAAGCGCCAGTGACGTCAGTGGCAACGACCGAGGTCGGGCACGACGGGGAGATCGGTGGCCGGACTTTTTAACTCATGAGCCCTGTCCACAAGGCTCTTGTCACATGCCCACGGCTCACGAGCTAGCGCTCAGTTTCTTTTGATTTAATGTAGAATCCCGCTTTTCCATTTTCTCAAAAGGAACTATATCCACTTTTACATTGTATCTTATGCAGCTTGCACGAGCACATCCCATCTTTCCACTTGCACATAGTTTCTTTTAGCATAATTTTAGTTCAATTCAGGATTAGGCGCTCTTTGTCCCTCAGTGATGTCACGTCGAGGAAGTCTGCAATGTCACAAACTGAGATGTACGTGCGGTTTGGGAGTTTCACCGTAGATAGGTGTCAATACATGCTACCTCATTTTAAGTGAAAATTAAATTGAAGCAGGAAATCAATATTTCACGCACTGAAAAATATTTAAAAAGTTCGGTTACAGGACATTTCGTCAACGATTTTTTTGTCCGCGCACCTGTTTTCTCCAGTAATTTACTGCCACGCGTTTTTTCGGCACGAGAGTTTTGGTTCACGTACCAGTTGAGACCCAAAGCTAACTGGCCCACATGTAAATACAAACGACAATTGCTCTCGATGTTTTTGGATGAAAATGTATAATGTCTTGGAAGAATGAGGGTTTGCTTGTTTTTTTGTTTTGTCTGTTTGGTCCAACGGAGAATAATACATAGTTGAGAGTTTTGGTAAAAATGGGGGAGCGTCAATTCCATGAGACAAAATTCACTAAAACTCTCTACACCTCTTTGGTGTAACAGGACTTACTTATCTTTCAAGAAATTCCCACCTTGTTATACCTGAACCGGATGAACCTCTATATTTGCCTCAGCTAAAGGCTCTTGGATTTTGCCTGTGTACGATAAGTATCTTGATTTATTTTGCGAGGAAAGATCTGTACTTTTAAAGGATGCCTGTCATTCTTAATACGTTCAATTTCGTATAATACTGTGCAACACCTCTGTTGTGAAATAGTTGCTTCAGACGCCGCCGCACGGCGGGCGGGCAGCCAGCGCAAAACGCGCATTGGCGCCTACAAACCTAAGTGGATACTTCAAGCATTGTGCAATGCGTGAAGTATCCACTTAGGTTTGTAGGTGCCAGTGAGCTTCTCGCGTTGGCAGCACGCCCTGCACGCCGCTCCGCTCTGTTAGGCTTTAATATTTATACTCGCATAGTCAGCGCTTTTTAACTCATGATTTTGAAATGTCTGCACACTCTATATTGATTATTCTCATTTAAATTGATGGGGAAAAATATGTATCAATTTATCAAAGGAGAATAATATTATAATGTGCGTTTTTTTTAAATATTGGTGGTTCCGTGTCAAAATTAATGATTTCCAAAGCACTTTAATTTTTTCTGTTTTATTTTATGCTTTTATTGTGCTGCAGCGAGGTGTACGCGCAACCAAACGCTCAAAATTTGACGTATTTGACTCTAAAAGATCGATGTACAAATGGGTTAAAACTAAAGATTGCGTGCTTCTGGGTTTTTTTTCCTCTTCTATTCATTTTTGCAGTTTCTGTCGGCACAACTGCGGCTCATTGATATTAATGTCACTTGGAAAAGGTTTTACAAATATTTACAACGTTTTACAAATATAAATTTTTTCAAAATGAAGTAATAATTTCGTTAAGAAAAAATTAAGAAAATAAAAAAAGTACCTTTACACATACAAGATATATTGTACATCGAATATTTGAAGGATAGAAATAAAACCAAATATTCACGAAAGACGATTTAAAAAGATGATTCAAAAGGAGAAAGTAATAACATTTCATTTAGAAAATGAGCAACCATAACAACACCACTTTCTCTCTCAATTTCTCATTTCCATATATTGTCAATATAATTTTACATACCGACTAAAATACAACGCTTGGACCAAGTCACTGTTGCTTATTTTACGTGTGGATACTGGACAAAAAAGGTGCGCGGACAAAAACTCGTTGACAAAATGTCCTGAAACCAAAAGTTAAGCATACACTGAAAGCGCCGTTGCTCCTTTAATGGCCCGCACATTCAGTACAGCTAGCCGTCAATAGAAATTATTTCCAGCATCTCGTCCAATGACAAAAGTAAGATGTACAGTAAAAGAAATCGATGGCTTTTCCAAACATCTTATTGGTCAGTGGTATGATACCTGTACGTATAGTTATTCGCTTCTAAGACCAATTATTTTTACTTGCTCTTACCCGACGAAAGCTACTTCAAGACAACGCTTGACCTGCTGCAATGCTGCCGTGCTAAGGAAGAACGCCGTATGAGCCTTCGTGCGTTGCCAAATTTCTTTTGGTAAAATTCGAATTTTCATAAAAACTTGTGAAAATTTCCCGTCCAATTTTCCAGAGAATTTTCTTCGCACTCTCATCTAGATTATCAGAAAATTTAAAGTAGAAACATTCATTATTTGTCTCAAAAATAAATATGTTTAAAGGGGAAATTTGACAATTCTAGGATGTTCATACGGCGTTTTTCCTTGGCACGGCAGAATGAATCACTAGACAACGCACGAAGTTAAGTATTCTAATACTTATTCTAATTCGTAGATCACGATTCGCACAAGGTAAAATACTGAATTTAACTGCCAGCCCAAATATTATACGTTTCTTGACGCGTGAATTCAAATCTTCCACTCATGATGACGCAATGGCGAGTCAAATCGTACATTGAACGTTACCCTGGCAATCTCAGCGATACAGTAATATGGCAACCTCAATCTTGACGCTTTGGCTCAGCTATAGCAAATTGTTTGAATGATAAAGAGTGGGAAAGGAATAATGCTCGATTGAGAAGACTGCCAAAACCATTGTGAGGCACGATTTGACTTACGCAGAGTATTGCGTTTCTTGTGACCGAACAATACATTTTTTCCGTAACCAGT
The DNA here is from genome assembly GCF_001854935.1 of Bemisia tabaci. Classification (NCBI taxonomy): domain Eukaryota; kingdom Metazoa; phylum Arthropoda; class Insecta; order Hemiptera; family Aleyrodidae; genus Bemisia; species Bemisia tabaci. The sequence goes on from NW_017547090.1 coordinate 523,390, forward strand.
GTAAAATAAAAACGTTAATATATTAGTTATGAGTTGGTTTCTGTAATTTTTGATGCGAGAATCGTGCTTTACGGGAAATTTGGTTAATGAAGAAACATGTATCAGAATGCTTAAATTTGTACCTATTCGAGTGGTCAATTTTTCCCGCTTAACGGTCGAGCGTGTTGTATCGACAAGAAATGAAGGCACTTTGGCAAGGATTCACCACGATAGCCATATATGGATTGCATTTTGCAAAAAGGAACGAGGAGAATTGCAATGATGCTAAAATTGTGAAACTTTATCCTTTGCAATAAAATTACGGAAATCGTGAAAAAGTATGAAATTTAGATGGTAATTTATGTCTTAAATTTACAGTTTCTAGCGAGTAAAATAGAAACTATTAATGGATAATCAGGTTTTTCCGCCAAGACAAAAGAAGCTGCACAATCTTAGCAACATTGCAATGCTCGCGGTTCCTTTTTGCAAAATGCGATCCATTTAGCATTCAATACAAATAGACTGTTTTACCCATGTTACTGGCGATGCTAATCATAACGGAAGCAGCGGATAGGTCTATGACAGGAGCAGAGAACTTGTGGCCGAAAGCAAGAATGCACGGCATAAAGAACGTAACTTCCCCCAAGACAACGTCATAACGCTCCTTCGACGCAATTAGCTCGCGGAACGGTTCCGAAGCGTACAACAATTCAGCGACGGTGTTGAAAATAGGGAAGAGGATAGCTCGCATCATAAGAGGGTTCAGTGTCCCCATCTCTGTCACATTCACGTCTGAAACAACCAATCACCAAATGGATGACTTAGACTGACATTGCGTTTATAAAGAGAATTGTCAAGTTTAGCGAACATTGCACTTTTGCACAATGTCCAAAAGGTTGTGGCACTTTAAATTTTTCGATATATGGAATGTAGCCAAATGCCAGAAATATTGTAACATTTTTTGAAAAACTTACATTTTATTCATAAAATTTTACCGAAGCTTTCCAAAGCACGCGCTTCATCGTCAGGGTCAAAGTGTTGATTACAAAGGCGATAATTTAATTTTAGACAGTGGTAACAATTGATACAACATTGACAATTAATACAGCATGACAATTGATTCGGATCTGTTAATTGTTATCAATTTTTACCACCGTCTAAAATTAAGTTATGGTCTTTGTAATTAATACTTTGTGACCCTGAGTGCTTTCTGGCTCTCTTCGACACCTAGCCTCCAAAGTCCCCTATCCTCTCGATGCCCCTCAGGGAGTTAGCACACCCTCATTTCATCTAAAACCCCCTGTCGCCACCCTTTCACAAGGCGTTCCCTTCGTCTCCTCCCAGGAGGAACCCATGCAATCAAGCATCTTACATAATTCAAGCGTCAACTTACAAGAGTCTTACATGAGCTTTTCAAAAAGTATCTTGGAAATACCTTGCTTCATAAAATCATCGAACGGTTTGGTGTCCAAGACAATTTCCTTGTAACTGGCCTCCTTATTCGGGAAATGCGTCAGAACCGTGACGTCATGACCTTTGCGAGCGAGCTCTTCAGCGAGAACACTCAGGGCTCCGAAATGACTTTTTCCGGGGAACGGAAACAAGAAAAGAGCCTTGAAACAATCGGCACCCCGGAGGACGGTGAGGAAGAGTAAAACTTTACAGTTGTATCTTGACCTTTTCCACTGCATCTTGATGTCAGCAGGAGGATGGAGCTGTTGAGTGCTTCAGTTGAGGATTTTTGCCTGGAATGGATATGGATTACTGGAACTAAAAAAAAAAAAGACAGATCACTAGATTTGTCATGACGAATCTTCAGGACTCGCAGTCGCGTACCTAGACATTATCATGGGGGTTGGGGATCTAAAATTAACCCTTTGTTGCATAGCGTTGCATGAAAGCAACAAATGTTTTCTTGGCTTTGATTCTTTTGTGCCTTTCTCTCTCATTCTTTCTTTTGATTAAATTGCGCCAGAGCAACACATGGTTTTTTGAAAGGTGTGGGTCTAATCTCCAAACTTTCCAAAAAAAAAAAAAAACTGTACAATGCAGATTTTTTCTCTGAAATCGGTGACTGACTCATGAAACGAAAGGTAGATGATTTAATAATCGAAGTTCAAGGGTCGGAATTTTCGGAGTATTCAAGGGTAAATAACCCTGAATATCATGGAAAATTAGATTTTTGTAGACATTTTTGGCTCTAGGGTGGAAAGGAACCAGACACCCTGGACCTCCTCCTCTGCGGCTTCGCCATTGACTCGAACTGTAGCGCCATGCTAAGAAAAAAAAAACCGTATGAACATCTGTCAGATGCCAAATTTCCTATCATTATGCACGAATTTTCAGGACAACTCGTGGATATTTTACCTTTAAGTTTACAGTGGATTTTCTCCGTACTTAGACCTAAATTATTAAACATTTCAATAGAAAATATTCATAAATCTCCTCAAAAATTAATATTTCATTGTAGAGAATTTGGCAACTTTCATATTTTCTTACGGCATTTTTCCTTAGCACGGTAGCGTAGTGTAAACACTTTCCGCGCTGAAAACGCCTCTGTAATGTTTTGATTTTTTAGACTATGTTTATGGAGCCCAAACTTTTGGAAAATTGCTTGAAAAGTTTCGGACCAAGAATCGGAACTTTAGTTTCCATTTCTACATTGTACCTCCTATGAAAATGCTCCCACAGGCTCCAGAAATTGAAATCGGAAGTTGAAGGAATTAAGTGAAATGACCTCGGATCGATCAATCATCAGCATTTGCTGGCGGCCATAATTGCAGCCGTTTCTTCGCGTGTATAAATTCTGAAAGCTTGAACTGCTATCGGTTTCTGGAGTCCAGAATTTAGACTGTAATATTCATCCTTGAAATCTCGATTTTAAATTCTGAATTCTAAGGTATGCTTCTAGGATTTCACAGTGATTGAACTCTCCTGAAAAAAGTCTGTTAGTGTGAAGTTTTACTCTTGTCCAGACGTGACTTTGGTCGTTCCAGAGATAAAAAAAGAGAAAAAGAACTTCAATGATTGAATGTACATTTTTGAAGAAAGCTATTTTGTCGAGCTTGATTTAAAAAGCGGAATATGATTTTCTGATCCGAATCCCTTACCGAAATCTTCGAGGGGGAGGGAATAGAAGTTACAGCAAGTTTTTTTCGTCGTTTCTCTTACGAAATAACAAAACTCTATTTTAATGTTGCCAAATTTCCCCGCGCAAATGGCCCTTTGACTAGGAGGGTTTTGGGAATTTCCAATTGAAAATATTAGATATTTTTCTTTTGATCTCATACAAAAATTCAACAAAAAACGACATTTCAGGTTTGAATCCATTTTCGCACCAAGCTTGGAAGAAAAATTACCTTCACTTCGAATTTTAGATGTAATCATCGTACAGTTGCACTAAAGTGCAGTTTCTTGCAGTATGAGGTTCCTTCTCCCGTGAATGATTGTTTTGAGGACCTCTCCGACCTATTCGCATGTGCCCCTGTTGCCAAGATTGTGCATCTTCTCGATTATTTAGCTTCAAGAGAAATATACGCACATCCTTGTTATTCACCTCGTATTTTCTCCATATTTGTCTTAATAGAACAACGGTAGTACAACTTAAATGCACTTTTGGGTGCCTGAATAGGAAGACTTACATAATCTTATTGACGTCGTTGTAGATACTTATGCTGTTTAGTCCGAAGGATCCTCATTTGTGACCATTCACGGAAAAAGTGACCTCAACCCGAACTAAATTCAAATTTGAGAAATTAGTGCCATTGTCATATTCAACGAATGCCTTTATTTTTCGTGCATTTTTTCCCCCGTCACAGTCCAAAAGTGTTCATAAACACATGAGATTTGCAGTTCAAATACGTATTTTCAGGAAAAAATCATTTTGTGTTTTAGTTTACTGTGATAATAACAATTGGTGCAGGATTGATTTGCAATTTTACAGCGTTTGTTGGTGCCAAAACGTATTATATCACTCTCAACTTACATTTTTGGACTAGACCACTAGAGCATTCCCCTTAATACATTAACTCCGATTGATCAACTTACTTGGCAGAAACTCTCTCGAAAAAAATTTAATTCCGTTTAATAAGGTCCATTTGTTTGTGGACGACGACAGATACATCCATTACATGAGCAGGTGGAAGGTGACGTCACGTTATCCGGTATACCCTGACCACACTAAACAAACACACACACGCAAATTGTCGTATTTACTTGAGACGCACAGTACGAAGTGCGAAGCAATACGCAACACAGTAGCTAGGTCAAGGTATCGACGGACTGCCTCGCTCTTCACTTCAACATTGTGGATCTCGCTCTCTACCGAGGCTCTTCACAACGAGTGCATGTGATGCAATTCTCTTGTGATTTAACTCCTATTAGAATAAAAGGTAGGAGGCCCGCGGCTATCGCGAGACTATCGACAAGGCTTCACAACTTCTGGTCTGCCATTTTGTTTCTCGGTCTGTTTCAAATTGTATCTTCTCATTTTTGTACCAGGCGGCTAAACCTCATATCCCCTCCCTTAGAAACCAGAGCCCCAGAGGTCGTTCCACGCCCTCATTATTAAAAAATCTGGGACATACTGCAAAATTTAATCCGTTCACTACTTTTGTCCATTATAAAAATGGGCGTACATTTTGGATGCTTAAAAATCACGAGCAAAATGAATGTTTTTTAAAAAAGGAGCATTAGCACGAACAATTTTCATTGCTGTATCTGAGAGAGCTTAGGGAGGTGATTTCGCATTATTTTTCATTACTAAGTCGTAGCAATATAGATGCAAAAGAGTGTAATTCTGCCTTTTCCCTCGGTGTTTGAGGTTTTCAGCGTTATGCAGATTTTTAACGCACGTTGGCTAGAAAATTCCAACTTACTGTCGATATTAATCTCAAAAAGCGGTAGTTGTGTTGAAAAAGACTGTAAAAAAATGAATAAAGGGGGGGGGGCAAGAAGCACGCAATCTTTTGTTTTAACCCATTTTTACATTCTTCTTTTAGAGCCAAATACGTCCAATTTTGAGCATTTGGTTGCGCGCACACTGCACTGTGGTACAGTAAAAGCACAAACTATAAAAGAAAAAATTAAAGAGCTTTGTGAATCATTAAAGTTGACACGGAACCACCTTCATATTTACAAAACTTACATTATATTTTCCTTTAATACGTATTTCTTTCCATCAATTTAAATGAGAATAATCCATGCAGAGTGTGGAAACATTTCAAAATCATGAGTTTAAAAACACTGACTCCGCGAGTTTAAATATTAGAGCCTAACACAGCGCGCGTGTCACGTTGGTTGCCCTCGCCCGCTGCGGCGCTTTCAAGCAACTATTTCACAACGGAGGTGTTGCACAGTATCAAACGAAATTGAAGGCGCTCTAACATGTTAAGAATGGCAGGCATCCTTTAAGAGTACGGAGCATTCCTCGCAACGTAATATACCACCTTGTGACGACATCTGGCGGCATTTTCTATTTAAGCGTATGTATTTAAGCAGACTCAAGTATTTTGTCATAACTCGTTTGGTAAGTATTCAATTTAGAACCAAGGCTATTTTCGTGATCAGTTCTCTTAGTAATTTCAAAAATAAAATTCGCCAAATAGACACCTGCAAATGCTTCATTCAATGGGTGAGAACTGGACGTCGGTTTCAGTGATTTGCTGGAAGGAAAACACCGCAGGTTAGAAAATCAGTATTTACTTTATTTTTGACACGAACATTTACTATGAACAAAAAAAGGAGAAGATAAAATAGAAAGGTAGAAATAACTCAAAAACTGAAGGAAGTCAATTAAATACAGAGGATGAAAAGGCAGGCAAAAATAACACTAAGATTATAATTGATAGGGTGAATTCGAGTAAAACCATTTGTTCTTTAAATTACACGGGCTAAGAAAGATAAATAAAGTCACTTCATTGTAGAAAAATAAAAACATTCAACTTTACGTGATCACTTCGGGATTTTACAAATATTTACAAAAGGAATTATTATTTTAATACATCTTATGTTAAATACTAGTGAAAGTCACACGGTGACATTAGAGTCTTGAGCATTGTTTGAGTTTAAAAACTCAGACTGAATTACAATGTTTGAATGACAGTTTTGCAACTAATAACAATGTATAATTTTTTCAGGGTTAACTTTCGCTAACGTACGCCCAAAAATAATTCTGAGCAGCGTGCACTGCTTTACGAAAATCGACAAATTCGACTCAGGAATCATCAATTTTTGCACTTGTCCAGAAAAGTTCTCTCTTTGTTGCCCATCAGAATAATTACGTCAAACTGCAAAAAAAAACACTCACATTTCCGGTGCACTTTAATCACTGAAAATGTTTGGTGATTTTACCGCATTCTTGGTAAGAATATAGAACATTCCAAGGATGGAATGTTTTAAGCAGCAATATTCATCAAAAATTCAACAAACGAGCCATTAGATGGCACTGGGGAGAAACAATAATCACATGATGCATTTAGATGTATCGAAAAGTCAAAGGATACGCATAAAAATATGATTCCAAACCCTCAGTGAACTTTTCGTTTGATTTCATCCAGAATGAAATGGAGCGATTTGTACACAACCTCATGATCTTATGCCTCACAAAATTGATCCGAATATACTTACACACTCCAACAATATCGTTTCAATCACATTGAAAATTGAAATTATCATCATGCATGTAAGCATCCTATCTTGTGCCAGACACATAATCATAGTGATTCTTTAGAAATAAATAATTATATCGAACGAACCTTTCAAAGCTTCTTCAAGATTCGAAACGAGCAGTTATGATCTCGATTTACTAGTCAATATTATATACAAAACTAGCAATTTTGAACTCTTTAAATACATCAATTATTCTTTCTTTGGGTTAACAATTTAAAATTACAGCTTAAAAATAAATATCCCAAGAGAGAGTATCAATCTTGAGCATTTTAATTTTAATTTACAAAAGGCTCGGATTCGTCGTCTGAAAAAGTTCCAGTTACAACTTACGAAAGATCAGTGATAGAAAAATTAGCAATTTCGATGGTCCAAATTTGGAAGGTATCATTTTATAAAAGCTAGGATCTTCGTTATTTCGGTTCCTCCATTCTCTTATAGGAAGCCATAAGAGAATGGAAGGTTACAATCATGATCTAGAACAATTTTAAGCCATTGTTAGGGAAATGACAGAAAGGAAAGAAACGTCAAGCAGCGTTCATATCCCAGAACTCTTTAATTTTATGTAACTAACAAAACTTTCAATTCCGTTTGTACAATCTACATGAATCGTCAAATTTACATTAGGTCACAGATTTCTAGCGCGTAGAACGGCTTCCACGAATTTCTATGAACGAAATTAATGGAGAAAGCGATGGAACAAAAAGGATAAACAGAAAATTGAGCGATAGCAAGTGGTTGCAATGGACAAATGAGGTAATTAATCACCTATAACGGCAACTAATTAGAGATCCTATATAGTGTTGGTCCATTTCCCCCTTAGTTAAAAACACCCAGCCGTTCCAACCATTGGGATCGCTCCATTCTTCTTTTGCACTCTTAGTCTATCGCTTTATCTATCAATTTCAATAACAAGCCCGCTGGAGCCTCCCAATGGGAAGAGGATCTGATCATGAAACAACTAGACTTTATTTTGCATTTGAAATCTACAATCTCTGGCTCGGTTTAGAAACTAAGTATGTACCATTTTCCAATTAGGAAATACAATTTCTTTCGCAGCTTGGGAAAAAATGTGTGCACCATTAGTTATCTTAAGCACTTAAGTGCTTTTTGCAGATGAGCCAAAAATTGATGTTATTTATTGCAAAGTGTAGTCAATTTGTTATCCTATACGTGCATGTGTTTACGGACGAGCCACAAATGGATCGAGTTCATCAGAAAGGAACCAACCCACACCAAGTTGAACTTGAAACTAAGAAAAGGAGATTTGAAGTTTTATTTCTGCATAAAGCTCAGAGAACGAGGGGCGTTCAATATGTAAGTATCCCCCCATTCTAAAATCTATAAAAATGGACAAATTTTTTTAAAAAAACTTGTGCTTGAAATCTTTCTTAAGATATACTGAGTTCAACAAAAGAAACCGCAACAAAATCGGACCATATGCGGCCAAATTCGAGCTGTTCGAACGCGCAAAGGCGCGCGCCTCTCCTGCCGACTCCGGACCTAACCTAACTACATGTGAAAAAGACTACCTCCGGACTGACTGTTTTTCGAAACCCATGATGGTAGGGCCTTATCATCAATAGACATTTCATATGATCTTGTAACATGTGTTCATCGTGATTTTATGATCAATGTAGAATGTTTGGCACACTCCCAAGGAAAATCCAAATCATTACCTCAGAAAGGTAATAACAGAACACCTAGCTGCGATGGATACCGATCCGGCGGGAACGGCGCGCACCTAGGCGCGTTCAAACAGCTTGCGTTCAGCCGCACATGGTCTGATTTTGTTGCGGTTTCTTTTGTTGAACTCAGTATATCCTAAGAATGATTTCGAGCCCAAGTTTCTTTAAAAATTGGTTTATTTTTATAGATTTTAGAAAGGGGGGGGGTACTTACTTCTTGAACGCCCCTCGTAGAAAAGAATAACTTTAACCCCTCTTTCCACAAACTGATTTCTGTTTTTCAACTTTCAGGTTTTGGCTAGTAGAACTCAAAAACATTCTTAACTCAATTTTTTCGATAATGTGGGCTGGTTTCTCTCTGACAGACTCACAAGGGGAACTTACGGACCTGCCGCCTCCGATTGGGCTGAATTTTTTTTTACAGACTCTATGGACCAATTCTAGAGGTCAATTTTGAGCCGTTTCCCCGAATGCGCAATAGGAAGGGCGTAAAAAATTCCCAAAAGTTGCGTTTTCGGCGTGTGATTTGGTCGTGCGGCGCGTGGCAACACTGAAGCAGCCTCTAGTACCGCTTTATCGGCCGGAAGGTTTCAGCGAAGTCCGGAGCCCTACTGCACACGTACTGGTTCCATGATAGTGATGTCCCGGGTTCGTTCCTCGACTTTTTATTTTCCGCATGATCACGTAACATTTTATTTTTAATTCTTCATCCGCATTTATAAATCAAGCAGTTCCGATCACTATCCCCCCCTCCCTCATTTTACGTACATTTTCCCCCGATATTTATTCACATTGGCCACATATAATCGTATGAAACTTCATTGATATAAATTAATGAATTAAAAAGCAAAAGAAAACCTTATTTGTTACTACATTATCTTCAAATGTTTTCCTGGAAAAATATGTAATGTGTAAATAAATCGAAGAGCAACCCCAAACCCATGTGCATGCAAGGGTCACCAAGAAACACATTATTTTAGCCCTTTGCTTTTTAATTCATTAATTTATATCAATGAAGTTTCATACGATTATATGTGGCCAATGTGAATAAATATCGGGGGAAAATGTACGTAAAATGAGGGAGGGGGGGATAGTGATCGGAACTGCTTGATTTATAAATGCGGATGAAGAATTAAAAATAAAATGTTACGTGATCATGCGGAAAATAAAAAGTCGAGGATCGAACCCGGGACATCACTATCATGGAACCAGTACGTGTGCAGTAGGGCTCCGGACTCCGCTGAAACCCTTAAGCCGATAAAGCGGTACTAGAGGCTGCTTCAGTGTTGCCACGCGCCGCACGACCAAATCACACGCCGAAAACGCAACTTTTGGGAATTTTTTACGCCCTTCCCATTGCGCATTCGGGAAAACGGCTCAAATTGACCTCTAGAATTGGTCCATAGAGTCTGTAAAAAAAATTCAGCCCAATCGGAGGCGGCAGGTCCGTAAGTTCCCCTTGTCAGTTCTAATGGAGTCCAACAACGGGTGCTCCACTAAATTAGATCTCTTCAGAAGAACATCTCAGACTTAGCGTTGGAAAACGAAGCTCCGAAGGCATAGCTCCCACCGCTACCGAGATAGCGGTGAAAAGCCTCAATCTGCATCCTGTCCTGGGGGACGCAGGCGGACCCGTCCTAGAGCGGCGTGTCCGCGATGGCGAACCGTCATGTGCCGTTGGCGAGGATGCCGAGCTCGGGGTCGTTGGTGATCTCGTCGATGGTTGCGATGGAGACCTTCTTGGGCTTGGTCTGCTCGAGCATGGCGCGGCGCTTCTCCTCGTTGGTGTAGTAGTAGGCGGTGTGCTGCTTGGAGTAGACGATGCCGAAGACGACGACGGCGCCGGCGAGGATGAGGGCGGCCGCCGCCGCGAAGACGACGAACATCCCGAGCTGGGTCTCGCGCACGAGGGAGAGACCGGCCAGGCCGTCGCCGCGCCCGCCCGAGAGGATGCTGTTGCTGCACCAGGACAGCATGTTCGGCGTCAGAGACGAGACCGCCCGACCCGCCAGGTCCTCCGGCCACGTGCAGATCGGGATCGAGCTCACCTTGCTCGTCTGAAACGAACAAAAAAAATCAAGAAAATTTAATAATAATTTTAAAACAACATTAAATCGTGTCGTTAAACATTAAATTAAGGCGTGTCCCTGTCTGTGAATTTAAAATGTCATTAATTTAAGGTAGAAGTTTGGCAAAACAGGGAACAGTTGCGGAAAAACGTACATTTCTGTTAACACTAGTTTAAGTTATTTTGTTGACGAGTCATCGATGTCTTACCTTCTGATGATAAATGAAGTGAAAAGATTGAATACGGTCTTGCGGGCATATAAAGAATTTTTCTAACTTTTCTGGGAAAGAAATATTTGATCAGGAGAAACGATGCAACGTTGGAATGTTCACACGGTGTCGAAACACGACATGGGCCTTTGAAGCTCTATTATTCGATGCCGCGATTATTCTAACGCGAGTTCGAATAATCACGCCAAATACAGTGCGACCGGTGTTAAAGGCATAATAGCGCCTGCAAGACTTTTGGAATACTTCACGCATTGCGCCAAACAGTGCGGTTGGCGTGACGCCTATGTAGCGCCTACAAGACTGCATGAATACTTCTCGCATTGCGCCAAACGCAGTGCAGTCCGTCAGGTTGCGCGCAACGCATATTAGAGCCTACAAGGCTGTAGGAGTGCTGTAGGACTGCGTGTCGTCATTCTTGACTTTCTGCTCCAGTTTTTACCATCATTAAAGAGAAAATAAGTATCCTCGTCGTAACGCCACAGAAACTAGGATGATAATTGGTCACATTAAAAGAAAATAGAGCGAAAGAAAATATCGCGTCAAAATTTTCTATACTTTTATTTGAGATCATTTCGGTAAGTTTGCGGAAACTTTTCAGAAAAACTGTGTGTAGGTTTTTAAATACATTTTCCTATTATAAATAAAACAGAAACATGGTGCATAACGTTGCAATCAGAGATAAATGCGCGCTTCCTTTTGGGTACACCCGTTGGGTTTTGAATCGATTCATCTCTTAAAAAAACTTGAGCACAGTTGTTCCACAATTTTTTTACGTTTAGTACCAGGGAAAAAAATTAAAAAATAAAAATTCCTTTACTCCTTTTTGATGGAAGTGATAATCTCACTATTTGTTATCACGAATGGGGCTCTAGGAATTTTTATTTTTTATATATTTTTTTTTCTGCAGGTTGAGGAGGGGGTTGAAACCACCCTAAAAAGTCCCAGGCTTTATGTCTCTAGTTTTTTAGCCTTTGTTACCCATTTGCATGTGTTTTTTAGGTGAAGTACTTACATTGAGACGATGTAGCATGGGCGTTATGTGACACAAGTCACAGGACCATGGGTTCCCACTGAGGTGAATCAGGTCCAGGGAATCCAATCTGATCATCAAGCGTTCGTCGAGACCTTGGAACCGATTCCGGGACAGGTCCAACTCTACCAGCTTCGGCGTCGACGCCAGAGATAGTGAGGGAAGATTGACCAAGTTATTATTGGACAGGTTAAGAGATCGCAGATGGTCCAATCCCGAAAAAATTCCAACTGGGAACTCGTGGTGACCCATGTCAGCCAATGAAAGATGTCGGAGCTTTCCAGCAACCTGAAGGAGGAAGTACACATCATTATGAGGAAAAGAAGCTGTTAAATAGGAAGATGGAGAGAATGTTTCAAAGCAGAGACAATGTTAGGACCAGAGACTAGAGACCCTCCACTGACCTCTTGGCGACAGGTGGAAGTTTTTACTCTCAGGGATTCTTCAATTCCTTATGGACATTTATAAGGGAGCAACAGTCATCACCCTAATTTTGGCTGTTGACCTACCTACATGGTGGATGATGAGCTTCGGGTGACGTCGTGAGCCAAACAAGTTTCCCAAACTTCGGCCATTTTCGGCTTGTTTGTAAAATGAAACTGCCAACACGTTGTTAAACATCAACCATGTAGGTAAGTCAACGGTAGAATGCTGAAGTCCCGAAAGTAAAAACTTCCACCATGGCCAAGATACTGGTGGAGGGTCTTTTGTTTCTGGTAGGGACCCTGCTGTAGGAATCTGATTGTGAGCTACGTAATCGGGTGAGACCAAAGTGGGCTACATCTTGCAAATAGGAACTAAAATTTCTGGCGCTTCCGTAAATACACACACACATCGATGGTGAAACTGCAGAAATGTTCGGTTTGCAGCGTTGCAGACTTCTTGCCATATACTTTATTTTTTCCATTGAAACTACTGAATTTCACTTCTCGAAAATTTCAGTGAACTTGCTCCTCTTTTAGGAGAATGGTCCGTGAAAACTTCAAGTTATGATGTTGGTTCGGTGTCCTTTTAATTAATAAAATAAGAGCGGAGATTTCGAATCACTACAATCGAGAGACGCATTTTCGTAGTTTCACCGTCGATATATCTCTGACGAAACTAATGGTACGTACGTTGTTCTTTACCGAATCCAGAAATTGTAGCTCCTCGTCGCTAAATTTGGTAAGAGCGATCTTCGGAAGTGTTGGGTTTTATCGGAGCTTATTATTTAATCATCAATTATTTATTCATATTATTAAATATGAATTTACTTTTATTATCACATCACGCTGATCAGACGTGATGCGGGATTACATGATTTGATAACTGTTAAACGGTGAACGGCGTATCAAGAATAAACTAGGAGGAAAGTATGAGAAATAGTATTCAGTAAAAATGAAGGCTAAACATGTATCTACACAATCCAACCAAAGGCCAAAGCTACTTTTCGCCTAATAATGTCATGATCAATTTGTTGAGCAGAGGGTCAATTAAAATTCGCCTGACGATGACTGAAAAATGTCGGAGTGAATACTTTTCTAGGCGGTATCTGGCAAATAGGAGTACTAGATAATTTAGATCCAACCACTAATAAAATTCTCTAAAACTTTGGAGGAAAAATGTTCTCATATTTCCCGTGAAATTCGTATTTTATCAGATGAAACTTGGCAACGCCTGAAGGCTCATACGGCACCCTTCCTTAGAAACTTTTGTAGGGGACAGTCACAATTCAAATTCATAAAAAATGATAAAAAACCGTGAACTCACTTGTACTCACTTGTGCTAGGTATATTAATTTAGATGAGACGAGTTTCGGGGCGAGATGGCCTCATCTAGCACAAGTGAGTTCGCGGTTTTTTATCATTTTTTACCCTTCCTTAGAACGGCAGAACTGTGCAGTGGAAGACGTACCTGGAAGATGTTCTTCAAGACACCAAGACGGAAGTTATTTCCATCAAGGGTGAGACTCCTGAGGGACTCGGCTATGGGGGCAAGGGTGGCGGTCTCAACGATATCCAACTTATTATGCCCGATGTCCAGCTCGCGGATGCGGCTCGCGTGGCGGAAGGCGTTGGCGGTGATCTTGGCGAGGCGGTTGCGGGCCAGGCTGAGCGTGTGCAGGTGGAGCTGCTCGGAGAAGGTGTCGTCGAGGATGACCGAGAGCTGGTTGCCGTCCAGGTAGAGCTCGCTCAGTTTGGGCAGGTCCGCGAACTCGTCGGCCAGGATGTACTTGAAGTGGTTCAGGCCCAGGTCCAGCACCGTCAGCTCGGAGAGGATCGAGTAGAGCTGCCGGTTGATCCGCCCGATCTCGCACCCGCGGCACCGGAACACTTTCAGCCGCTGAAACAAGAGCACACAGATCGTAGGTCAGGGACAACGATCTAGAAACTATAGATAGTGGGATCCTATGCTAAGCCAACAGTGAAATTCGTAACATACCAAGAGCAACAATTAGGTTAGGACGAAGATAGTCGGTTTCTATGGCTTCTTATGGAACTGTTGCTGAATACGGACTTATATCAAATTTAGAACCAACCATTTGAAAATCTGTGTCCAGATATGGAGCTTAGCCATTCATCAAGTGCGTTTATGATGCAAATTCCAACGCTAAATCATTTATTCTAAAAACTCCCGTAAGGTTCCATGTATTTGAGGTTATGAAGAAGATAGCAATCGGTCATTTCCGCTCCCCGGCCGCCTATCAAACGACCGCTCCATATGTGTTACGTTTTTTTATAGGCCACCACCAATCTATAGATTCTAGATCGTTGGTCAGGGAGGGGCCGAATTTTGTTGGCACCTTTCACATGGTGGTGCAACAATCATCGATGAGTCCAAACCGCACCACCGGCCAATCAGAGGCGTTAAGCCGGACTTAATAAAGTGCAGTCGAGACTCGTCCATTAAGTTGTCGCCTACCTGACATAAGGGCGCAACCACGCATTGAGATGACCCCGGAAAAGCATTGAATTGTATGGAGGATAGGGTTCATTGCAGAATGTAGTTACGCCCTTATGTCAGCTATGCAAAGAAGTATGGTAAGTTGTTTTGTGGTGCGGAAAGTCAATACGCCTTCGATTCTCTGAATATGCAATACGGACATCCATTGAGCACGAATAGTTGCATTTAATGTTCGATACCGAGAAAACCATTGCACCTTCATATTTTTTAAAATATGCAGCATTGAAATGAAGGTCTTGCATGTCACGGAGATGCGCGATTTATAACTCATCCTTGCCCGTAAAATGTAAAATGTATTGCCGTTACGTATCGGCTCTGAGGGGTATGTGGAGTAAAAGAATCGGTAGGCTTGCGTTACATTATTTATGTGTGGAACGGCCTTCGCGGAAAACCATAAACCGAGCAACAAACACAGAAACAAATGCTCCACTAATCTTCACCGAGGGATCTTAGTTTCCTGTATATGTTTTACTATGCTTCGTAAACTTTTTATCGATTCGACCCGGGAAAATAGAAGCCGCCGTTTACAACTCAGAATGCACCCGACAGAAAATACATTTCGAAAAACTAACCAGGGATCTACAGCTCATAAATCGTGAGAGAACCGGATAAGAAAAGTTTAGCCTGGAATAAATTCTCGTCAATTTTTTTCCATTCATCCGCAACCTTTTTCATTTCCTCGACACACTTCAATAAGACGAGCGTAAACAAAAGGGAAAATAATACTTTTCGACTTTTACTGTGATTTATTAAACGTACAATTTCCGAATGGCTGGCTTGAAAGCGATTCTTTAGTTAAAATGTGCAACACAGTTAATCCGAGACGTAATCCGGCGTAGCACCTGCTGAAATTTGCAATACCACGCGCGTGTTTATAAAGGGTTTCTGGCGAAATACTCAGCTTGGTGCCGAACACGAGCATGTGTCGGGTAGGTGCTAGCTGCTTAGATGATTAACTGCTTCCGAAAGAGCGAACTTTTCCGCACTTACCTCCCGTATATTACTTTATGAAGTTGGTGTCAAAGTTGAACTTTTAATCATTTTTGACAATCCAATCCGTGAGAGGCTGTGGTGTCGGATTGGCAGGAGCAATTCGTTTCAGTGGAGAGAGGGGACAATTTGGACGTGAAACAAAGTGAGATAATAAGCAATAACAGTTTTCATTGCCGCAAAATGTGTTTTTCAGGCGTAAGTAAATGTTAGTTTAATATAGAGTCCCTTCATACCGAGAGTAAAGGTAATCCGAATCCATTTCTGATTGGTTCCCGTATGTTAGGCCTTCATAGTGTCACAAACGCGAATAAAGATTACGATTTCACTAATTGCAAAAATTATATTTTGGAATAGACCGGGGAATTGGGGGACGACAAGGAACAAATGGAATGAGAGAGGGAACGGAAACAGGAATTCGGGAATGGGTTGATCGAAGATTACAGAAAACGTCCGATTTGTGTGATCTTTAACAAAGATTAACTCGGAGTTAGATGATGCAAATGGCGTCATTTATATTTTTACCAATTACCTGACAAATGTTCATTGGACACACTTATATCCTCTTTAGGAGCAGTTGATTTTCAGACTGCCTGTTATGCGATTCATTTTCCTCGTAAAATTTTGCAAAGGTTTTACTCAAAGATTTGATTCTACTTTCTGTAGTGGCCCATCGAAAAGTAAAGAATTCAAAAGCACGCGTCGATATTTTTGTTGCCTTTATTGTTGAACTCTATCCTTGTTAATGTATCCGTCAGAAAAAAAGAACAAATGTGGCCCGAACTTTATGTAACATTAGCTCATATGTTTGACTCAATTGAAATGTTCGGAATTTTTTGGCCTTGCTTTCACCGCAAATTAATGCGGACCCAGCGTTATTTTACCACATTCTTTATTTAGTAGATGTGATTTTTTTGTAGATTGTATTTGTATCAGAGTTCATCAAAACTAACTGCAAAAAAGTATTGCGTAGTTGAGAAATACGAGGCAAGCCGTTTGCTGCCACGCGAAGTCACACGGGAGATATCATGAACGGAAATTGCATACTTCCCCTACTGAAGGAGTTTCTTAGCGTCCGATGTATAGTCATGTTACTACCAACAGCTTGTACATCTAACACGTTAACGTTCTGCAATGAAAGGCCTATCAGACACGGAATACGTTAATTATGTCTTTGTCTAAAAAGTTTTAATTTTTTTATCTACATGTCTATCGTGTATCTATTTCTTTGACTATGTTAAAAACGTCAAATGGAGTCAATATAGAATTTTGAGACTTCAAACACAGCTGTTACTGATGGTGAGGATTGAGATACTGGACTGTTTTTGCAGTAATGATTATTTCGGTTCTAAAATGATTCCAAAAACAGGAAATGGCAAGGACCATTTGAAATTTTGTAAATTGAATGAATCCTCTGTTTAACGCATTCTTGAGACGGTACTTACCGCCACAGATTAATCAAACTTTGAACCAAAAGTCTTGTAGTAAACGCTCAGAAACAAAACTCAATTCAGGTATGAGTACTTCGAAATTTTATTCTAATTCCGAGAGAACGTCCCGAGTGAATATCGGAAACGGTTTTGCATCTAAATTGTGTTCTACATGAAATTCTGGTTTCAAAACATGAATCAGAGTGCTTCAATTCGTACCGTGTCTAGTGGTCCAGTCTTAATTTCCCCCGTTGAATTGCCGATTTGCAAACCCGGGCTCTCTTCACATAGTTGATCGAGCGTTTGTTGGCGCCTCTAGACTGTTATTTGGACGTATTTATGCTAAAAGGAACTATGTGCATGGGGATTGTGTGCAACATAGTTCCTTTCAGCGTTAATACGTCCATTTCGTACTTGAATATTTTTCTATAGATAATAGTTGCATCTCCTTTTGTTACTGCTTTTGCTCGCTCTTTGGTCTCAAACTCCTTTTGTCTTCTTCTAATTCTTTTTCATTTGTATTTATAAGTTTGTTTATTGATGAAAAAAATGCTTAATTTAAATAACCAGCCCGCCGAGGAGCAGGGTTGCAATTTTTCATGAAAAATAAAATTTTGAAATTTCAGACATTTATGAAAAATATTGAGAAATATCGGTTCCTTCTCATGTTCCGCAACATATAAAAATTGCGACTGTCTTCTATTTTTGCGTATTTGAGCACGGGTTGCAGACTCTGACCCCTGAAACATACGAAATAATTCACAATCTCGTGAAATTGCATGACATATTTTCAAAAAGTTGGCATTTCCAATCTTTCACATTTTTCCTTTCACGCGTGCAACCCTGCCGAGGAGCGTGAGTGCGGAAACTAACCTGTACATCCTTGAAAATCTCAGGGTGAAGCTCCTGAATCTGGTTGTGGCTGAGGTCGAGCTGCTGGAGCTTGGCGAGCATGAGGAAGAGCCTCGGAGCGAGCTTGGAGAGCCTGTTACGAGCCAAGGAGAGGACCTTGAGCTCGAGGAGGTAGCTGAAGGTGCCGCTGTGCATGGAGTCGATGCGGTTGTCGTCCAGCCGGAGCTCGACGAGGTTGGCCAGGCCGCGGAAGTTGTGGTCGAGCATGGCCGTGAGGTTGTTCCGCCGGAGGTCGAGCACCTGGAGGGTCTGCACCCCCCAGAAGGAGTGCATCCCGATGGCCGGGATGTTCGAGTCCGTGATGTGCAGCTCCTCCAGCCGCTTGAACTGCTGGAAGATAGGACCGATCGTCAGCGAGTTCGGGTTCCACGCGGGGGCTGATATGTGGATCACCTGCAACAAACGGGGATTTTGATCTATAAACATGGTGTTCAGGACCGGGAATGATCGAGATCCATTTGGGGATCTAATGGCCTTTTGCAATTAGGACCTACAATGGAGATGTTGCATGTGTCAGGAATTTGCGATTTGACTATTGATACGTACGTAAAAGTTGGCGA
Source organism: Bemisia tabaci (assembly GCF_001854935.1). Lineage (NCBI taxonomy): Eukaryota > Metazoa > Arthropoda > Insecta > Hemiptera > Aleyrodidae > Bemisia > Bemisia tabaci. The sequence goes on from NW_017547090.1 coordinate 541,886, forward strand.
GAAACACGATGGTGCCGCTGGTTTTCTCTGTAATTAACTCCCAAGCTCAAAAAAAGCTCTCAACTTGAGGCCAAAGTGGAGGGGATATCCCACGCTATCCTGAGAGTCCACATATACATCAAGACAAACTCTCCATGCAAAGATAGGGAGCAAATACATCGGCAGGATTGCCGTTCAGTTTTAGAGTCCCCAAATAAAGTGGCAGCCCTGTCAATGTATTTGCTCCCTATCTTTGCATGGAGAGTTTGTCTTTGATGTAGAGGTGGACTCTCAGGATAGGGAGATGGTGGACTCTTGTCTTGCCATCTCCCTTTTTTTGGTACAAAAAACATCGCCGTTTTCTGANTAGCGGTCAGGATCGAGCTGAGGTAGTTCCCAACCAGCAACGAGTCATCGGCAGGATTGCCGTTCAGTTTTAGAGTCCCCAAATAAAGTGGCAGCCCTGTCAATGTATTTGCTCCCTATCTTTGCATGGAGAGTTTGTCTTTGATGTAGAGGTGGACTCTCAAGATAGGGAGATGGTGGACTCTTGTCTTGCCATCTCCCTTTTTTTGGTACAAAAAACATCGCCGTTTTCTGATCGGTCTTCAAGTTTTACGCTGTCGCTGAGCCAATATAGACAATATATTACTAGGATTCCGTTTTGTTAATGTAATGCGATGGAACTGTGTGCGCGAAAGTTAAGGTCAGAGGTCAATGCTTGCATGTGATTCATTTGCAACTTGTTGCGGACATAAATTCGCCGAATTGATCGATGAATGTTCGTGGGAGCACTTAACATGGCGACTTTTTACTGTACCATACGCTCATCACAACTCTCTTCGTGAGTCACCAAAAGTCGAATCTGAGCGTTGATTTTCTTTAGAAAATGTTTACATTATATTCAAAAATTTGAAAGAGGGGCGAAAACCACCCGTAAGATTTTCAGAAAACTTTGAAATTTTCCATTTTTGTAGGTTTATTTCAATCGCGGATACCATATGGGTCAGTTGCGCTGGCAACAGAATCGTGTTTTGATTACAGACTCTCGTAGGTTAGCTAAAAATAATAAGACCAGCCCAAACAGCAACCTTCTGCGTTCAATATCAACCGAGATAGTGCTTTGAGAAATTCGATTTATAATGACGTCATCCACCGCGGTAGTGCATAGCTAGCATGGTTTCCCTCAACTTAGTTTCATCAAACAGTGCTTAGCCCGTGCCGGTGCAAAACCCGTTAGCATTGGCTCATAGATGTTAAAACGGATATAACTACGGTAGAGGAAACCATAGTAATGACGTCATAAACCGAGTTTTTCAAAGCGCGATATCTCGGTTAATCTTGAACGTTGAAAGTTGCTTTTTGGCAAGATCCTACTACTTAAAACTACATCAGCTTCTTGTTTGCAGCTATAGCTGATTTACAAGAAGAATCAGGTATTAAAACCTGATTCTGTAGCTATATAGCGCAACTGATACATTGGAAATCCATGGTGAGCGAAAGGATCGAACTTTAAATTGTACCTTGTAGATTTGGAATCTTAGAAGAGCAGAGCACCGGAAAAAAAACACATTGGATCTAGAGTCCAGACTCTTGAAAACATTGACAAGAAAAAATACTCTTGATTCAATCGGATTTTTGCTTGAATCAAAACGAAAGCCGCTTAAATTAAGAGGCTTGGTTCTTGATTTAAGCTAGATTCTGATTGAATCAAGAGTATTTTTTCTTGTCGGTGTTTTTAAGAGTCTGGATTCTAGATCCAATGTGTTTCTTTTTTCCAGTGAGGGCTGTATAGCATAATATTACCTCAGTTTCTAGCGACATGTCACGGATGGGGATAGGATCCATCATGCCGCCGCGAGAGCAATTGACCATGATGCGACCTCGCTCGTCCAACCCGCAAGCGCACTCTTGCGGGCAAATCGAGACATTGGTGTAGCCTTTCAGAATTATCAGACCAATGAAGACTTTGTACGTTTCCATCTGTAACAGAAGAACAAGACCAACTCTTAAAATGATGAGGTACAACATATGCATGGAATTCTGGAATAAACAGCAACTATAATTGTAATAAATATGTTTAATGGCATGATATACAAGAGACATTGGGGCTAGTGTGAGCACGAAACATGTGAAACCCGGAGATTTTTTGAACGGACATAATTTCTGCCCAAAGGACCGTAATCTAGTAACAACCACGAGAAAACGACTATATTATTGATACCTGCGCTCCTTAGGGCAATTCAAAGACCTCCAAACTTGCTTTTAATTTTTTTTACAAAATGATTCTTATTTTTACACATTATAGCATATTTTGAGCGAACTGCACCCTAACTTTTTTCATCTTTCAAAAGTAAGATACACATTGGGGAGGGGGGTCCGGAGGTAAAACAGAACTGGAATTATCTTTGGGGGGAGGGGGGGGGCGTAGATGTGGTAACTTTGTGGGACCCATGCACGTGTATTTTATACACCTTCTTTACATCTCTGCATGTAACCCACAGATTCTACGACAACACTTCAATCCAATGAGATGTGTGGATGAGGAGGGGTGTAGTAAGGGATTTTAGCATGGGCTGATTTCAACCAACGTCATAGGTATGTTCCGATCAGTGGCAATTCTTGAACGTTACCAACATTGCTTTTCCTCAATTTAAACGTATGTGAAACAATCGAATCTCGGCGAGGCAGCCCGAGCCCGTCTCACGTAGAATCGATATATCCAGTGACTTTAAGTGGAGTATTATCAGTGTTGCCAACTTGCTAGAATCGCCACTGGTTGCGATTATCGAAAGATATCGATAATTTTAATTGGTAGCAAGGTAGAGTTATTGTATTGATCTGGTTCGATAATCGATGCACCCGTTTCAATGGAGAATTCCTCAGGGACGTCCCGTTAAGACGGTCTATTTGACTTTCGAGGCATGCCCGGACAAATATCTCCCGAGTCCCTTAACCCTGCTTTTGATCGATGGAGCAGGACCTATAAGGAGACAATTACCCTTTATTGGCTTCGGTGCAACCGCGGTTGGGAAGATGAGGGCCCCCATTCACATTAACAGAGCGTTGCATCTAGTGAGCCAAGGAAGCAGTCCTTACTCCTTCGATCTCACGATCAATTGAACAAAATAATTCGTCCCGAGTCGAAATGTGATTAATCGTCGAACGCCAATTCAAATCAAATACACGGGAAAGGAGTGTGATTATGATTCGATGGAGTATCTTTAAAGGGAGAATTTTGGCATCTGAACCCTTTCCTTACAAAAAAGTGTGACTTGCCGGTTTTTGCGATTGCCGAAAGTTGCGGTACTACCAACATCAATTGGAAATGTCCATATCGTCCAAAAATTACAGGGGTGCCACAGTTAGGGAATTTTCAAAAGTCGGGGAAAACCTGGAAATCTCAAGGGAAAATTGTCCAGTCAATATTATTTCCTTTCTATAATGGGTTAGAGGTTTCGAATGACAAATTCTACCTGAAAACTTCTTCATCTGAACCCTTTGATCACAAAATAATTGTGACTTGTCGGTTTCTTGCGGATTGCCAAAAGTTGCGGTATCACCAAAATCAATTGGGAATGACTTTATCATCCAAAAATTGCAAGGTTGCCGCAGTTAGGAAAACCGGGGTCGGGGAATTTTCAAAACTCAGGGGAAACCTGGAAATTTCAGGGAAAATGACGAAAATGCGAGGGACAAATTGTCAAGTCACCTTTACTGCCTTTCGAGTTGGCTTTGACGTTTCAAATGACACGTTTTGCCTGAAAACGTTTCCAAATCATGTTTTTTTAAGCATCCAGCATATCCTCGATTGTCAGGGAGTTTTATCAAAGTGTGACAGAGAAATCAGAAAAATTCCAGGGAATTTTAATCTCTAAATTCTGCGGCAACCCTAAGAAAATCGGGGTAGTACCAAAATTTTAGGGAATAACTCCTAACCTTTTTTTTCCGGGAAGCGTTAGGTAAATTATTTATGATCCTCCACCGTGCGAAAACAAACGTGTGTTGGCGCGACGTCCGTTCAAGAACGCCCGGAATCCAAGAGCGGTATCACCGAAATGACTTTTCGCAGCCCGAGGTCGGGTCTGGGGCGCTTAATTCAGCCGAGTCGCACAGAGGGCCGAGACACGGGAAATAATGAGAGGAAATTTGTTAAGCTCAAGGTGCTGCGGGCTGCAGGGCGCGCCGCTTGAAGGGATTAACTCGGGCGACGGAAGGGGTGACGGGGTGAGAGTGTGGGGCGGACAAAATTTAAGCTCGGAAACCGAGTAAACGCGGTAAGATATGTAAATTGGCCAGGGCGAGGTTAGCTGTAAGCCACGCCGTGATAAGTGAAAATCCGCCGAGTTACTCATCCGCGCCCAAGAAAAACGACGTATGAGTCCTCAGACGTTGCCAAATTGCCAAGAAAAGCGCGCATCTCTAAAAGCGTGAGATAGACTTCTAGACAAGGTATGAACTAGCCTCCTAAGTCCTAAGTCTAGAGTACCTGCATGTGGGAGTGTATTGCCATCTCTATGCCGCCCTCTGATTGGTCCATTAGTTTCAGGCTATCATGGAGCTCTAAAGTTATACAAACCCGACCCAGAGGAGAATGCATTATCGACTGAGAAATGAATGATAATAATAGTTGTGTCTGGCAGAAATACGTCCGTTTAACTTACATTTTCTCACTTTGAGCTCTTGAAAAAACCTAGAGCTTGCCGCTCTGAGAGATCGCTTGTTTTTAATCCCTCCGATGGATCTGCAATGGGCCACTTGAAACGGTATATTTGAGTAAAAAAAAAACGGACTTGGTTCACACATCTTTAACAGATGCTAATGTACCAAGAAAGTATGAATAAATATTATGTTAAGGGGAGAAATTTGGCAACATTTGAATAGCCATACGATGTTTTTCCTTTAAAGTGGCCCTCCTGAAGTCATGACTTCCCTCTCTGGTCTCTGCTCCCTCTCACCCTGCTCATTTCTCGCCGTCTTGGGAGATGTATGTCACAAGTCGTCGCTCCTCTCACGCTCTCTCCCTCTAAGGGCGTATCAGCTTATAGAATCGCTCCTTATTTTCCATATAACTCCATGTGTTTCAGGGCTCACGAGGAAATGAGACACGTCCCTACGTCAGAGGGGTGACAAAGCGAAGTGTCTCATACGAGAGGTCAACAGGTATTATAAACTCAGACGAAGTGTCTCACAAAGTGACCCTGCATTACTGCCGTGCTAAGAAAGAACGCTGTATGAACATTCGAGAGTTGCCAAACTCTCTGATAAAACATGAATGTATTTTTGAGGAAAGTTATACATATTTTTCTTTGAAATTTTCAGATATTGTAGATCAAATTGCGAACAAAATTGTCTGAAAAATTCGAAGAAAAATATTCACAACTTTTCCGGTAAATTCGTTTCATACTGAAGGAAATATGACAACGCCTGAAGGTTCATACGGTGTTCTTCCTTGGCACGGTAGATTAGCTGTCCGACTACGTGGACAGAGACCGAGTATTTTCGAGATCTAGCATGAGTATAAAGGAACAACGCCGTACGAGTCATTAGGCGTTACCAAATTTCCTTACGAAAAATCACGAATTTTCGGGCAAATTGGTGAACATTTCTCTTTCGATTTTTCAAAGGATTTCGGTTGTAATTTGAATCCACCAAGTCTGAAAATTTCAATGAAAAATATTCCTAACTTTCTTCAAAAGTAAATATTTTCTGGGGGAAAATCTGGCAAAATTCGAATCCTCTTACGACGTTTTTACTTAGCACGGTAGAGTATACCTCTGGAAAGCGAAAACCCTGCTAAAAGTCGGTCTTAATGACCTGACCAGTCAGTCTGACATTCATCTGTTTCATGATAGGAGTTGGTGATCTACACTACACAGAGAGAAATTTCAACATAAAAGTTTGGTTAAAACGGGAAGTCAAACACAAAATAACCCTAGTCTTCGGTTGAAAATTTCAAGGCAGAATGCCTGCTAGTTTTTTTGAAGAAATTTAATAAAAAACGGGTGATGAATACCAACGTCTCAATCGGAAAAATGCATTTTACTAGTCTCTCCAGTGTTTACTGCGCTGAATTCACCGTGAACTGTACCAAAATCAACACAAAATTTGTGGTGGCTTGCGTTTCTCTTCCATTTAAGCAAAAGTAACACAAGGAAATGAATCCGTGTATAAAGCAGCAATAGCTAGCAACCTAGTTTGCTCCAACCTCAAGCAACTATTTTAACTCTCCGGAGATCAAATTGCATACACAGCAAAATGAAGGAGTTCAGCGTGAATCCGGTTATTCATGTCAAAATGGTGTGCAGGCAACGCATCACAGTAGGAGCAAAGTTTTGGTGAAATCCAATGATAATGTTCACGTTATGTAAAAAAACAACTAGTGCTGAGCCCTAACTGTTTAGATCAAATGGAGCCAGCTAAAACGGCAGTAGTGCCGGGACTCCCAGTCTGTTGGGCTGGACTCTAAAGTTGTAGGGATCAGCACTACTGCCATATTGACAGGCTCAATTTGATCTAAACAGCTAGGGCTTAGCAGTAAGTTGTTTTTTCCGAGTTTTTACTTGAAGTGATTTTCAACATAACAAATGAACACACGTTGAAAATTGTTCTTTCGGGAACGAAATACGGGAATTTACTGATGATCATCTTGGGTTGCCTCAATGTGTACGCCTAGTGGTCCGTTGTTCCGCGAAAATTGAGTTGAAAGGATTTGACGTGGTGAGATAATTCCTGAATACAAAGCCAAGAGGCAAAGGCTACTAGCTCATCTCCACGGTCATTTTACGTGAAATTGAGTTAGCACCGACGCCGAGCCGGGTCGGAGCAGGCTGCGATGTACACCCACGCACGGGCCCTAAGTATGCGTCACCTGTGAGTACCCAGCATCCCTTTTTACGTAATGACTCACAGATGAGTTGAGTCATCGCGCCCCGATGAGGAGGGTGGCGCACTGTTGCGCTACCCTTTGATCGTCCGCCTCTTCATCCCTCGGCTCGGTACCTGCGTGTCCGTCAGTAGTGGGTGAACTGAGATTACCGTGCAGTTGCTCAATTTAACTTTAGAAATTGGGAAATTTAGCACTTGGACAGAGATAAATAAAGCCACATGCTCTTGCAGTATTTATCACGATGGATTGGGGTATGCTGCCGTGCTAAGGAAAAACGCCGTATGAACCTTCAAGCGTTGCCAAATTTCCTTTGGTAAATCACGAATTTCAAGGAAATCTGTAAATATTTTTCCTTGAATTGTTTAGATAATTTTGTTCGCAATTTCACCTAGAATCCCTGAAAATTTCAGGGAGAAATATTCACATCTTTTCTCAAAAAGAAACATTTTATTGAAGGAAATGTGGCAACTCTCGAATGATCATGCGGCGTTCTTCCGTAGCACGGCAGTATGAGAGAACTCATTTTGATATTACCATGGGTAAGACACGACATCCCCCCCCCCCCCCGAAAAAAAATTATAATATATGAAGCAATATTGCAAAGATGATGCAATTTATCATCTTGCTTAGTAAAAGAACCCGAAATTTTGAACGATTGCTAGTCCTTCGAAAAATTAATAGAATATTTTCAAATGAAGAATAGAACGTTTCTGTAGTTTCAATTCCTTGCGCACCTTCAGTTTTTTTTCTTTTTTTCTTTTTTCTGTAGTACATCAATTGTCCAAAGTACAAAACTGCGTACCTTCACCGCAGTGTTCCAGAATTTACGCTCCTATTTTATTTTTTCGAAGAGAAACGAGCGAACTTCATCGTTTGGAATTTATATAGAATATTCTGCCTACAGAGAAAAAAAATCGAGGCAGTTTTCAAGAGTTAACGCTGACTCAAGAGTTGTTACGTTGCAAAGGGATATACATGGTTTCGCACGTGGGCCTAAGATATATTAATACGCTTAAAGATAATTGCACAAGCTCAGTTGCATTGGTGAAAAAACACTATGGAATGTTGTGGTCACATTTTTCATTGCTCTAGGTCCCTCTCCACTATCTCTTGCATTTAAGAACCACTTAAATAACTATTTTCAAGCTTTGAAAGGAAAACTATTGTTTTGATGTAAAAGATGGAAAAGAAGAAATTTTTTTGGTTTTGTTTTGTTCATCTTTTCACGTTCTTTCCCTCTTTTTTATAGCTAACAGAGCTAGCTATACACAAATCTGTGTGCGCACTCAAAGTTTCTCCTTCAACCGAGCTTGAAAGATCTAACTGATGGTGCATTTGTTGCCCGCGCACTTGCAGGAGTGGTGCGCATTCAGTGCTATTGAGGCACGAATAACCGGATCAACTCAAAACTCCTTCATTTTGACGTATATGCAATTTGATCTCCGGAGAGTTTAAATAGTTGCTTGCGGTTGCAGCAAGCTGCAGCCAGCATCGGGCAAGGCGCTTTTAAGTATGGACTATTACTTCACGAATCAGTGGATTCAATCTACGTTCCCCCATCCGTCGGATTTCGCTGCATTCATCTAATTGAGCAAGGGATTTATGAACGCCTAATTTAACTTTTTTAACATTTTCTCACTTAGAGCTCAGAGAAAACCAGGAGCTTTGCGCTCAAAGTGTTCGCTTGCCATAAACCTCCAAATGGAGCAGCAATTGCGCAAGTCAACCTCTCTGTTCATAGAATCGAACTTCGGTTTGCAGAATGAGCCTTTCGGTTCACCGAACTAATCTTCGGTTAACTGTAAATCGAGGAGGTTGGTCTGCATGATTGCGGGCTCAGCTCTCTCGATTGAAAAGCCTCTACTGCACCGGACGGTTTGTCTAATCAAGATTTTTTTTTCTCTTGCTTTGGAGAGGGTGAACTCTCCGCGAAGCGCACAATATAATAAACAACCTTGTTTTCCTACAACAGGCTCATGTACGCGCGTGTTCGGTCCAAAACATTACCATAGAACTGATAGTAATGATTGAGAAGTGATATAAAGGGCATTCTACTTCTTGGGTTCATCTATTCTAAAAGTCCAAAGGAGGTATAGTTTTTTATTGCATTTTAAGAGTCAGGAAAACTAGAGCATTGCATCTTTTAATGGTATAAGATAAATAATTGATCAAAAGATATACCCGAGCACGCATATTATGAAGAATCAACAGTATATTTTCCCGAATGCATTTTGGCTAAAAGCCATGTTCAGCAAGAGCAATTCACAAAAACACAGGAAAAAGCACTATAAAGATAAAGATGTATGTATATAACAATGCATATAAAAGAACTACTGTTAATATACTGCTGATTCTTCATAATATGCGTGTCCTGGCATATATTTTAATCAATTATTTATCTTAGTCAGGAAAAGTTAGGTAATTTGGTTTGCAATTTTGATAAATTCTGAGGTCTTCAAAGCGCATTTTTTGAGAATAGAAGAAATGAAATTTTTAATTTCATGATCCTTCATGGGTGAACACTCAGTGGAAGGATTTGATTACTCTTTTTTTTAATGTATTTTTTGCCCGATACCTCGGCCGGTTGTCATAAATACCGATCACGATGGTCTTGTTGGATATTTTCGACACCATCAAAATGGAATCATCAAAAATGGAAACGCGATGATTTTAACGTAACTGAAACTAAAACCGTTACTGAACTTTTTATCATTGATGTGACGCGAGATTTTTTCGTTTTTTAATGCACCTGGATTGCCGCTAAAACAGCCGAAATGGCCACCTCTGACATAAGGGCGTATCTCTATTTTCGCATGAGCCCCGGAGAGTATGCACTCATACAGAGAAGAAAGAGGCAGAAATTGTAGTTTCCAATTGCAAAATGTAGTCCAATTTTTGAAGATAAGTAAATCGCTTATTCACCAGCATGAAGCAAGCTCATTTACAAGGTATTCTTTTCGGCGGTAATTAATGAAATGCCGGAGAGGACAGGCACGCTCAGAACTTGGTGAAGTTTGGAAGAAGTTAGCTGCAGTTGTTTTCGGATAAAGGGCCGTTAGACATCGTAAATCAAAGTAACTTGGCCGCACTTTCGTTCGTTACTCACATCAACGCAGCGAGGAAACGATAAAATGGACTTATTTCTGTCAAACGGAACTATGTGCATTATAACGTGAGCTCTGATATGCATATATTCTTATGGGTCTCAGGGCTCATGTCTTAATGCACTTAGTTCCGTTTGACAGAAATACGTTCAAATGACTGTCGCCACAGAACAACTCGCGAGCTTCCCGCGCAGGATGGGGAAAATAGTGTTGTTACAGTTGGATCGGGTTAAACAAAAAAGCCATCAAGTTTTTCGTCAAACAAGGAGGTGCTCGTTAGTTTCGAGGAAGGAACCCTGGGGCATCACTGTGACTATAGTTCCTTCCTTTGAGCTATATTCACCGTTAGGAAATTCGAGCGAGAACCAATTGGACTACTTTTTGCCGTCAGGCACTTTAACTTCTGTCTGAGTTTAAAAACAGCGTATATACCATCAGTTTCCTTATGCACAAAAGTGATTTTACGGATGAGCCAAATATTGTAGTTCCTGATTGCAGAATTCACTCGAATTAGGCTTTTAGTTCTTTTACAGAATTGATTTGTCTCTGTTTTCATTTAGGAGTGGGAAAGCTCACACCTCGCTCGAACCTCTCAGTTGACAAAAATTTTCGATACTCAAAATCGATACCAGTGTTCGAAACTCACCTTTAGTGAGTTTAAGGAGGCATGTGACGTATCAAGCCCGATTTTTAGGCGCCATTGAAGATTTTTTAGGGGCCAAATTGACTTTTTGCCCGTATACCTATATTACGGCGCATTTAATGAAAAGTTAGACGCAAGATGTTTTCGTAACAAAACTAGTAAGTACCTGAAACTTGGGGAAGACAAGAGCATTAAAAATGAAATCGTGAAGAATAAAAAAAGCTTTCACTTGTAGTGCTGAGCATTTTGAGTTTTTTCAATTCAAATAGATTTGTTTTTCTTTCTTTATGTGACTTTCTATGAAAATCCAGATTTTTATGGGGCAGTTTTTAGGACTCCACGTTGGCGCAGAGCCTTCATTTTTTAGTCACCATGACCGATTTTTTAGGCACATTTGGCGCGTTGGCGCCTGCGAGTTTCGAACACTGATCGATACCGTCCTGAAACCTCCTAAAACGATCACCTTCTTCAATAAAAGAACATCCTCCGTCTATGCTGAATCCACGCGCTGCATCGAGGGGGCGCGAACTTGGGGGGGGGGGGGGGTGGCGGCTAATGAGGGTTCATGAGCAATTTGGCAAACACCCCGCCTTGAGTCCCGCGACTCAAAACTTTGGCACATCGGGCGCCCGGCTATTCGGGTCAAACTCCGAACCCGACGTCGGCTACAAGTGTTCAACGGGGTGTTACGGGGGTCGGAAGGGGGGGGGGTCGTCGCCCTATTATTTATTTCCAGCGGGTCCGAGGGGACCGCGGCGAGACAAAACGCAAAGTGTTTCCGATAAATCACCTTAATAGGTAACTTATTTCGCTCTTAAAAGGAGCTCTAGGTATGCAAGGTAGCGCACTGCGGTGCCCGCACTCGACACCGAAATGATCCGGCTTCAGAAGGGATGGGTTAAGAGTTGATGCGATAGCTGGCAACGTTGCAAGGGCCGCCGCGCAAAAATGGTGTCGCTGGTCCTGGCAAGGGTAAGGGGTGGGTAAATTGACGAAACCGGTCCTCGCCGTGCCACCCCCTAAGCGGAGGGTTTTAAATTGTCTGTCAGCAGCTTTTAAGTCCGCTGTTGTCACATGAATCGGTGCGTGTTAATGCTTAACTTGTTTCGAAAGTATCAGACAAACGTCGCGATGTGATCTCGACAGATTTGATAAAAAGAAGTCTCACATTATTGCCTGATTCTCTGTCTTGTTATATTCTTCGACCAGAGAACTGCGTAAATAACTATTCGACTTGAACCTCTTCGTAAACTTTCTCTGGTTTATGAGGATGAAGCTCGGGAAATTTCAAGTCGGAATGTTGTTTAGTTTCTTGCTAAACTATGAAAACTCGGGAGAAAGCGAGGAAACTCTTGATGTTAGGCTGATTTAGCTGGTCTGGTTGGTTCCTAAGCGAATTTAATCCCGTTCGCCTGAAGAAATGAGGGAAGTAAATGTATGCTAAACAATCGATTTTCGGCGAGGTAGCTTGCTTCACCTACAACTCGATATTTTTAATGGATTTAAATGGAGAAAAAACGGTGTCGCCAACTTGCACAATCGCCACTTAAAACACCGCGGATAGTAAAGACTCTACTGTATCCTAGATTTTTGACGGTTTCTCAAAAGAATTTTTTTCAAAATATTTAATTCTAATTGCGCGATAGAAATAAACATTATTGGAAAGGTGATAATAATAAATTGCAAAGCGCATCCCGGTGAAATAAATGAAATTTTTTCGCTGGGACAAATGTCAAGGTCCCGAGCAAGGACGAACGTCAACGGCACACAGTGGATCGAGTCGATAGGAGGGATCAGACAAAATTTGGAAACTTTAAACGCTTATAACTCCGTTTATACAAACTTTGAGGTTCTAAAAGTGAGTTCATTGGTTTCCTCGTGAAATTTTCTTTAACTAGAACTCCTAGAAATTTAAAATGTGACAAAATACACATCAAAATTTGCAGTTTTAGTCAAGAATTACATGTCCGACCTTTTTCATTGACTCGATCCACTGTGCGGCAGTCGCACGTCACTTGATGAGTGCAATGACGCCGATCGTCAGATCGAACCACGTCGCTTGGTGAAGGACACAGAAATGTGCTGAAAAATGGAAATTACGCTGTGTTTTTTCTCTGAAAAATAAATGGCGCTCTAATGCATTTTCACGATGTGCACGTTTAACAAACGTAGGCCAGAAACATCTACTTGAGGTGGGCATTGTTCATCCTGTTCTTTTGCGTCATGGGAAAAAAAAATTTTGGGGGTTACATCCCCTATAATCGTGGTTCTAACCAAATTAGTCGGATGATATGGAAATTTTCGATTAATATTGGTAGCATCGCGCAACACTGGAAAAAAAATGTACTTGGCTCAAGCATGACAATTCTAGAAATTGCCGTCAAGAATTTTTTTTATCTTGATTTAAGCTGAATTTTCCATGATACAAGGAAAATAAGGCTTGGGTTCAGGGCCGGATTTACTTACTTGCCGCCCATAGATGGGCCGTCTGTATTTTGCCACCCCCTTCTTATTCGTTTTGAAACATCAATAAAAACCATCAAGTGAACGTGCCGGAGGGGGAGGGGTGCATAAGACACGTTTACCTACTCGTGTTGGATACATTTTTTGCGAAAGCCCTGTCAACACTACTAGCAAAATTGCACGGAACTTTGCACGAAAGTAAAATTCCGTAAACCTATCTCTATGTGGACAAGGTCCTCCATTTATAAGAAATGAACCAAAAAATTATGAAAGAACAAACATACATGTGGTTTAATAATTTTAACTTCCGTCGCTGCGCCTCGCTGATCGCACTGTAATTGGCGCAATGCGTGAAGTATTCCTGTAGTCTTGTAGGCGCTAGGCGCTATACGTTTCACGCCAACCGCTCCTGACCGCACTGTTTGGCGCAATGCGTGAAGTATTCATGCAGCCTTGTAGGAGCTAATATGTGTTACATGCCGATCGCCGCGCCGAGGGCTTGTCTTTTTCATCTCAAGTCCTCGTCATCATTCCTCTCTGCGTTGAGCTCCAGGCCAAATTGCGTGTTTAGTTCCTCTCTTCACTCTACTAATTAAAGATGCTATTTTTTGTATCACCGAAAAACGACAGATTTAGAAATTACTATACTCTCAGGAAAGAGAGACTTCGTCCCCTTTCCTCGTTGATAATTTTTTTTCTGAATCCGATTTTTTTATACCTACATTTAAAAAATTTGCAAAATTTGCCGCCCCCTAAATTTGCCGCCATGGACCGCGGCCATGTGGCCACCCCCTTACTCCGGCCCTGCTTGGGTTAAAACAGAAAAGTGGTTTATATTAAGCAGCAAAATTCTTGATTTAAGAAAATATACTTCTTGGTGGCAAATTTGAGATTCTTTTTTTGCCAGTGAACTTTTGGGTCAGTAACCTGATTATTGGGGTACTACCACAATTACTTGGGGCACTACCACGATTAATTGGAAATGTCCAAGCAGGGACTGCCCTTACCTTATTTTTACCGTGTACCTACTCGAGGTGGGCACTGTGATCGATTTGAAATAAGCACAAGAAGTTGCTGAATATTAAAATTCCATGGGTTTAGTCAGAGTAGGAATATTCTATGAGATACATCGTTGAATTTTGCGTGATTTTTTGTTATAAAAGATATCCGTAGTTTTTAACAAGGTGGCGACTTTTCAACCCAACAATTGGACGTAATTCTATCAAACGGAACTAAGCGCCATCGGGGGAGGAAGGGAGAGGGGGGCTTGGATCGGCGGGTGTTGCGGAACGCGATGCTCGTTCCGTCCTACACTCGCAATCGCAATGCGTCTCCATGGCGCTTAGTTCCGGTTGACAGAACATGCTATCCGCGATTTTAAAATCCTTAATAAAAGGAACTCAATTTGGCGCTTAGTTCCGTTTAACAGAAATACGTCCAATTTGGTAAATGTAACCCCAAGATTTTGTCAATTTCATCCAAAGAACATCTTACCGAGAAATATTGACTGCACGTTAGGAACTATGTGTACTATTTCCCTTATTAACACACAATTTCGATTACCTTTTTTTTTTACTGTAAGTAGCAATTATTCTGAAATGATAATCGTCACCTCAGATCACGTACATGTGGATGATTAAGAAATTGAGTGAAGAGAGAATTACCTACGTCGAGCATGCAAGTCATTAGAATGCAACCAAAGTCCAGGTTTGCAGTGCGCGGTTTGAAAACAGAGAGGAAGGGGTCAGCGGTTGGCACGGGGGTAGAAAAAAGAGGCACTTGGTCACTCTGGTCATTTTTGCAGCGAAACTCGGACTCAACGCCCGTTAACGAGCCAGAACCCCACTCACACTGACACCGGCATGGGCGCTTCAAGCCACGGTTCCACAAACAGGGCGCGACGCGAAAACAACTACGCGGCAGTGTCTGTTAGAGTACCTGTATGGAGAGTATTGTCATCTCAATCATTTTACTACAGAAAAAGGGTGCCGCTCTCTGATTGGTCGGCTATCATGGAACCCCAAAGTTGTCCAATATAAACAAATCCCAGCCCCTCCTCTCCTAGTTTAGCCCAATGTAAACAAACAAGATGGCGAAACAGTTTTACAAAGTTCTAGACGTTATTTTGGATGTGATAGACATTTTTGTATATCCAACATCTGAATTGAGTTCGGATCTAACTTTGATGAATATTTTTGCAGAAAATTAAGCTTTGAGTGTGATTATCATTCATTTCTCTGCCGATACGCGTTCCTCTGGGTCCGGTTTGTTTACATTGGGCCAACTTTGGAGCTCCATGATAACCTAAAACTGATGAACCAATCAGAGAGCGGCACAGAGATGGCAATACTCTCCCGTATTTATGTACTCTAATTTTAAAGAAAATTTGTAAACATTTTTCTTCCAATTTTCCAGATGATTTTGTTCGCAATTTCACACAAAGTTCCTGAAAATTTGAAGGAAAAATACTCATGGCTTTCTTCAAAAATAGACATTTTATCGAAGGTAATTTGGTAACTCTCGAATGTTCATACGGCTTTTTTCCTTAGCACGGCAGTATTGTGCCATGCTAAGTCAAAACGCTGTAGTAGCATTCGAATTTTGCCAAATTTTTTCTCAGAAAATATTTACTTTTGAAGAAAGTCATGAATATTTTTCCATGAAAATTTCAGACTTGGTAGATTCAAATTACGGCTAGCGTTATTTTGTGTTTTCCTTCCCGTGTTGACCAAACTTCCGAGTTTAAATTTCTCTCTATGGATGCAGATACTCTACGAATGAGTAGAGTACCTGTATAGCGAGAGTATGGACAGATGTGAAACTCCGAAAATACATCAGGCCTTCACCAATGCCTCTGCGAATAAAGTTAGGGCCCAGAAGAAATGCAGCCAACCTATGAATTTCAAGTATCCAGAGCGATTTACTAATACTATTGTTACGAACCGTCGTTTATTAAGCACGTGTTTGACTCAGTTTTTGCATAAATTTACTCAATTTCGCGGAAGAACGCTCATTTCTGTACATTCTTGGCTATCTTGGTTAGAATTGGAATCTGCAGACTGGCAGTGAAATGTTGTGCGTTAGAAGTTGGTTAGAAGGGTGGCTGCACTTTTGGGCCCTAAGCCCTCCATGAAGCGATCCGTCCATACTCTCGCTATATAGGTACTCTACGAATGAGTGGCGCGAGGCAACTCGGTGCGGCGCCCTGTGAAACGGTGGCTCGACGCCATCTCGGGTGACCCAGGGCGGAGGCTGCCACGTCCACTCAACTCATAAATTAGCTCACGGTTTGCATCAATCTAATATGCAGATTCAATACTTTTCCCCGTCCGGCTCTTCCCGGAAAAAAGCGCAGCGGTAGTTGCTGAAAATTTAATCCCTTCAACGAATCATCGAATCGTCAAACGGCGTCGCTCGCTCGCGAAAACGCGAAATTAAATTTTTCAAAGTGAAAAAAAATGGCGGGAGGAAAGCGGAGATTGAATCCGACCGGACTTGGTGAGGGAATCGCACGACGAGCCCGCGAATATGCTCCGATTGGAAGTTTGGGAAATTATAGCTTCGGAGCACAGTGGATCGAGTCAATTGGAGAGGTCGGACATTAAATTTTTGACGAAAACCGGAAAATTTTAGTGTTAATTTCGTCACATTTTACATTTCAAGGGGTGCTCCAAATAGAAAATTTTACAAGGAAACCAATGGAGCCGCTTTTAGAGCCTCGAAACTTTGTATAAACGGAGTTATAAGCGTTTAAAGTTTCCAAATTTTGTCCGACCTCTCCTGTTGACTCGACCCACTGTGCGGAATGGCGTTCGGGTCGAGAGCGAACAGGACTCCTCGATGGGGTAGCACAGTTTATTATCGAGTAATTTTGCACCGTGCTTGGTGACCCGCGATTTCCTATTGTGTTATACGACCTAGTAAATGGGAGGCTAAAGCCGAGTCACTTTTCCCGGTTTTTTTGTAATAAACTGGCGAAAAGTTGAAGCAAGGCTGTCACATCTCTTTAAATTCGACTGAGCAGCCCGTGCTCGTAATGGGTACCTACTTTGGTCATAATTTGAACCACATTCTACAATTGAGAACTAAAATTCTGACTCATTTTAGGAATAACACACGTACTATTAGTTTCCTTGATGCTTTTATGGATGAGCTAAATCACCGTTGCATGAAACTGACATCACATCAACCCCCGACAAGACAGTGAAAAATTGTATTACTCGAGTATTCCAGGTTGCCTTGTTCTATTATCATTTTCAGGTAAATATTTTTTCCCTAATTTTGCCCTCTAGTTTAATCTTGCAGAAACGAAGACTGCAAAGATTACCCGAGCACTTCGAGAATGCACACAGGTCGAACACCCATCATCATTTCCAGGTAAATTTTCTTTCCCCTAATTTTATCCCCCTCTTTCCATCCTGCAGGAACGAAGACTGTGCGCAATGATTACTCGATCACTTTGAGAATGCACACAGGTCGGACATCAATTATCATTTTTGGGTAAATTTTCTTTCCCTGAATTTTACCCTCTTTTTTCAACCAGCAGAAACGAAGACTGCAAGAATGCTCACAGGTCGAGCATATATTATCATTTTCAGACAAATTATCGTTCCCCTAATTTTACCCCCTTTTTTACCCTGCAGAAACGGAGACTGCAATGATTTGAGAATGCAGACAGGTCGAACATCCATTATCATTTTCAGGTAAATTTTCCTTCCCCTGATTTTACCCCCTTCTATCCATCCTTCAGACACAAACTCTGCGATGTTTCCCGAACATTTTGAGAGTGCACACAGGTCGAACATTAATTATAATTTTTAGGTAAATTTTCTCTCCCTGAATTTCATCCTCTTTTTTCATCCAGCAGAAACAAAGACTGCAAGAATGCTCACAGGTCGAACATATATTATCATTTTCAGACATCCATCAGCATTTTCAGGTAAATTTTCTTTCCCCTAATTTTACCCCCTTATTTCCATCCTGCAGACACGAACTCTGCGATGTTCCCCGAACATTTTGAGAGTGCACACGCTCCGAACACCGTCAGACGATTATATTTTCCCACGTGCAGACAGAACGGTCCGAAGAGCGGATCCAGTTCCTGAGAGGCTCCTGAAATAATTTATCCGCGGAATCAAAGCAAACGGAAAGGACATTACGTACGCTTCGGATCGCGGGGCCCCGTTCGAAAATCGTATTTTTCTTATCACCCCCCTCCCCCCGCCCGCCCCTTTTTCTCGTGAGGGCGAGCATATTTCATGCGAAACGCTTCTGCTCCGATGATACTTGACATGATACCCACCGGCGCGGCGGCGAGCGAGAAACGATGGCGAATAGTGCCGTGCTGAGGAAGAACGCCGTATGAACATTCGAGAAGTGCCGAATTTCCTTTGATAAAATGTTTATTTATGAAGTAAATTATGAATATTTTGCCTTGAAATTTTCAGAGACTTTAGGTCAAAATAGGAAGAATATTCTCTGAAAAATTGGAAGAAAAATATCCGTAAGTTTACCAGGGAATTCGTGTTTTATGTAAGGAGATTTGGCAACGCCTGAGGGTTCATACGGCGTTTTTCCTTAGCACGGTAGAATAGTATAATGCACTTTTCACATCTTGATGGAATCTCCAGAGTTCGTTCGTGCACGAAATACCCCCGCGACTATTAATGTTGAGTTCATTTGAACAGTGTTCGACGAGATATCAGCGGTGAAGTTTAAAAATCGCGTATCTCGCCTTGCCGCATTGCAGACTCCCTGTCGTGCTAGACTCTCTCGGCGAAAAACTGTTCAACATCATTTGAGGGGCTTGGAAGACAAGGCGCAAGTGTGCAAAGAGGAGATACATCATCGGTTCTTAACGTTTTTAGTTTTGATCTCTGAAAAAATGTAGTTAGGGGAGGTAAGTTTTAGGGTAGTACTGCCTTGCTAAGGAAGAACGCCGTATGAACACTCGAGAGTTGCCAAATTTCCCTCAATGAAATGTTTATTTTTGAAGAAAGTTATGAATATTTTTCCTTGAAATTTTCAGGACCCTTTAGATGAAATTGTGAGCAAAATTATCTGAAAAACTAGAGCGAAAATGTTCATAAGTTTTCATGAAAATTCGTGTTTTATCAAAGGAAATTTGGCAACCCCTAAAGGTTCATACGGCGTTCTTCCTTAGCACGGCAGAGTAAGGGAGGCACAGCGGCACACGAATGAGTCTCTAAAAGCTGAGAAAACTGAAGTCAGCATTACAGTGTTAAATAATGCTCGCGGACTTGAAAAAGTGTTTCATGAATAAGAGCATAAATGTCTAAAGTTGGTCAGAGTAATTTCCGTAAGCTGTTTTTATTCACGAGGTATCATTATAGTAAAGCTCATACACTGAAAAAAAATTCTCGGCGTTTTTACCAAGGTCCGTTGGTACCTTTACCATCTCACTTTTTTTTACCATTTATTGGTAATTTTACGAAGACAGACCGGTAAGCTTACCTAAAAACCGCTATTTTTACTGTTTTTTTTTCAGGTTAGAATACCACTTTTATTGGTAATCAATGCCCGGTAACTTTGTCATTTTATCTCGGTAATTCTACCACAGTCGATAAAAACTATTGGCGTTTTTACCAAGGTCCAGTAAAATTACCGAGAAAGTTCAATAATTTTACCGAGATTTCTCGGTAAAACTCCCAATTCCGTAAATGGTAATTTTACCAAGAAAAAACTAAGATCAAATAGAACCCTGAATTCTTGGTAATTTTGCCCTTTTCTTAGTAAATACACCGAGATTTTTTTTTTTCAGTGCACTTCGTAGGATACTCAGCGGAAGGCCTTCTCTCGATTTGATGTTACCTGAAACTCCTCCGGTTCACACCAGAAAGCGAATGTAGACACCCTGCAAAGTCGGCAAATTAAGATCATGTTCGAAAAGGCTGAGATTAGATTTGGACCTACTTCAAGATCTAATTTTCGGATCGGAATATTCTTAAACCCTACCCTTACTCCTTCGTCCCGTGGGATCTTTATATTCAAAACACACACGTTCCAAATCTTGGGATGAGCCTTATTTCGGTTATGGCTGTCCTGAGAGAAGCCACTTCGCCAGCCGAGAGTTGCAAGGTGGGCGACAGCGCCAATTTAAATGAGGTAATGTATTTCTTATCACGTCTCCACGAAGGGTTGTTGCCACTTCCTCAATCCCTCGCCCCTTTAAACAACTCCTTCCTTCCCTTAATCGCTCGTTTACAAGCCTTCCAATGTGTCTTGCACTGTTCCTCGACGAATCTACATAATCCTCTTGAGCGGTGCGTTGAGCGGGTTATCTGTCTATGAGCCTCTCTGAGACCCCAAACTTAATTTTATGCACTTGTCACTTCGGTCTCCACTGTTGTAAGAGCACTGCTTATTTGAGTCATAAATTTATCATCGCCTCGCTCACGATTTTTGGATGCGATGGACGAAAACGGACCGGGCGTAAGTTCATATGGACGTATTTCTGCCAAACGGAACTATAAGCATTAAGACATGAGCCCTGAGACCCATAAGAATATATGCATGACAGGGCTCACGCCATACGCCAGATAGCTCCGTTTGGCAGAAATACGTACATATAATATTTAAGCATATCATCATTTCGTTCTCGATTTTGGGGGACGAGGTGGGAAAAGGACCGAACATAAGTTTTATAGAACGTTCAGGGAAAATATCACTTCCCTCATGATTTTGGGGTACGAAGGGGGTAAACGGACCGAACATAAGTTTTATACAATATTCAAGCACATATGTCATCATTTCGTTCACAATTTAGGGGTGCGATGCGCGATGGGGAAAACGGCCTGAACTTACGTTTTATACGATGTTCAAGCAAAATGTCACTTCCCTCATGATTTTGGGATGCAATGGGGAAATCGGATCGAACATATCGACGGTGAAACTACCAAACCACGTATCTCGGTTTGCGACGTCGCAGACTTCCTGTCATACTTTATTTTTTAAATGAAAAACTACTTAACATCCAGTCTTGAAAATTTCTGTGATTTTTCCTCTTTGTGCGGAGAAAATTCCGTGAAAATTTCAAGGAATGATATTGATTTGGTCTACTTCAAAAAAATAAAATGTGAGCGTAGATTTTTAAACACCGCAAACGAGATACGTGGTTTGGTAGTTTCACCGTCGATATATGTTTCGTATAATGTTCAAGAGAGCTAAAAATGTAATTTTTAACCAAAGCATTCAGTTTTCTCCGGGGGTTTCTTTTTTGGGGGAAGGGGGGGGGTTGAAGGGGGCAGATATGCAGATATTTAACACCGTTCCTCAAAACCGGCCTTAGTTACCAGAAAAGGAGCCTCTGGTCCATGTTCGTCCCTTCTTCGGTTGGAATTTTTAAAGCAAATTTTTGAAAATGTCTTCCTTGAAAACAGCTATAAGGGATTTTCAAAATGTTTTAGGTATTTTATCAAGTTTTGGTCTGTTTTAAACCAGCATCCATAGGGCTGCACGCAAAGTTTGATTCTCTATACTAGTAACATGGGGTTTTAATTTTTTTTTCTTCACGTCGCACCGTACATCGTAAGCTAACAATAATTTCTAAGTAAGAAAACCTTCCTCGAAAAAATTGACGTAAAAGCCACGCGGCCGGCATGCAGTAAGAGACTTTTTTATAATGGTGATTTTAAGAAATAAAATTCTAGTCGTGCAATACTTGGAAAACTTGTATGTTCTATGGTTTTTCCTCTCCATTTTTTCCTTTTCAATGATACGAGGACCTCAAACCATAGCAGAATAATGTTGGTGTGAAAAATATCTCGAGTATCGTGGGAAAAGCTCTTGTATAAAAACACGGGTCGAATGGAGCCGAGGACCTACTCATACGGTCCATATGACGAAAGAGGAAAAAACACACAAAGCAGGGTTGTCATCACAACTCGACAAAAAATATGTATGAGATTGAATAAATTTGTAAATTTCCTGACAACTGATTGATTTTATGATAAGTTGTAAATATTTTCAAAACTTGTCCTCAAGTTTGATAATCTAATAATTAAATGATAATTTTGATAATCTGGCGCACTTAGAAAATATGATGACAAGCTTTAGTGCTTGATGATAAATCTAAGATTAATTTGACTAAAATGACATCAACCTTATCTTTCTTTTGGATTTACACACTACGTCAAAGAGAATTCACAAGAAATGAGTGACTGAATATCTTAAGAAAGCTGGGTAAAAAAGCTCGTTCGAATTGGTCAAAATGAATTTCTGAATCATTGACACAAATGCGTGACAGAAATAAAGTAGATTTCAGTGATAACGGAATACTGATTGGCTCCCCTCGACCAGAGCGTACATTTGACAAAACTATGAGTTCTGGTTCCAGCATACACCAAGCTTATTTTTCGGAATTATTGTTTTCCATATATGTATGTTTGTTTAAATTGGCATAAGTTCAATTACGACGACGGAATTACAAAACCACGTATCTATATTGTGATATTTTAAAAATATCCCCTTTTAATTCATTCTTGGGGTGAATATCCCTGAGAATCGTCCATTCTTTCACGAAAAAACGTGAATACGTTTCAATGTTGCCAAATTTCCTCGCGCAAATTGCTTCTTTATTCGAAGAATCTTGGGAATTTCAGACTGAAAATTGCATTGATTTTTATACTGATCTCATGCTAAAATCCAAAAAATTTTCAACGAAATTTACGCAGGCACATTCTCGTAAAAAATTGAATTGTTCAAGGCACTTTTGCAACGTTGGAATGGAGTTACGTTCCATCGTCCGGGAACGACGATATGTATGTACGATATCTCAAGGGAAAACTCTTGAAAAAGTCAAGATAATGTGATGAAACGTAGTGCAGAAACAAAGATTTGCATTTTTTTTATTTTTGGAGAACAATATGGCAAAAAATCTGCAATGTGTCAAACCGAGGTATTTGCTTTTGTACTTTCACCATACTGCAAGAGTGATCAACAAACGCGAACCTTTTCAGTTTATTTTAATTTGCCATGATGGATGACGTACGTATCAGGTTCATCAACCACCATTGACCACACACTTATTCAAGTAAATCAAGGACAGTCTCCTTTTTTTACTGCCAGAACCATCAACGAGTGCGCGTGTAAAAGGAGTGATCTCCCAGGAAGAAATTACCATTTTACTCTGCGTGGAAAATTGTCTATGCGATTGTCTCATCATATCGGGTGCCTAGAGGTGAATCGATTCCAAGCGAATTTTAAATTGAAAATGCTACCCGACAAAAAATGAGCGATCGGTGTACGTACATCTTATAATCCGAGTCCTAATACCGCAAGGGTGAAATTGAGAGCGCGCATTAGGCAATACACGTTACACGCCCCATTAACTAAGTTTTTTGACAGGACAACGTCATTTTTTCTCCTCTCAAGTGGCGAGACGGGAATTTTTGATTATCGATATTTCGAATTTGAAGCTGTGGTAAAGAATCGATTTTTAAGATGTTCGTTGCGAGCACCGTTGGTGTATACCGATACTTTTCCGTAGGTTTAACTGGCAGATCAATCGATAAATCACAAAGCACGCCACGCCACTGTCTCTTTTACGTTATTGGAGGTTCTTGGTTCCGTACCCTAATTTTCAAAATTGAACAATTGCAATAGAGCTGGAGGAATAATTCATTTTCAGGAGGAAACTAGAATGGCCGACTTCCTTTTAGCGTAATAGGAACCGCTAAAACTAGGGCATAGATTTTTTGTATTATTATTTTTCATAGCGATTCAAGATCTCTCGAAAAAATAAGGGTTTTCGGAGAGGCTCTTTGCAGAATGTTATTATCAACTTTATCAATTTGAAATCTCTCGAAAAAAGAGTGTTTACGGAGGGGCTCTTCGAAGACGGGCCAAAAGCAAGTGCGCAAAGAGAGGGGATTACGGAGTAGCAAATTACATAAGAGGAACATTATTATCATTATCATTATCATTATACCGGAATACTATTTATGACTTTTCTATAGCTAATTTTTTTTTGCGTAAACGGGTTATCCCTGGTTGGGAAGAAATTATTTTTCCATTTCGCAAAATTGGATGCGGTGCTAAATGCGGAACGCAATCATGAGCGTATTATGCATTGCGCCTCTGATTACTCAAAAGCTATACATTCGTGTTGCGCAAATCACTTTCGAAAATTTAGAGCTTGCAGTACACTAGGCTTCAAAAAACAATTCTGCAGAAAAGAAAGAAAGACTCATGCCCCTTTTGACAATTGCTAATGGACGTATAATGATACGTCAATCATTGACGTTGATGGCGTGATGATGTCAAAAAGTTTGTTCCGGAAATTTTTGATAAAAAACCTTTTAGTGTTACCGTGTTTAGGATTAATTACTTTACACGGCCTACGATTCTGTTCATTCCAAATGTTTTCCTCATATTTAAATTATTTATTTTATTTTTTCTCTTCAAATTCCATTTAATTTTAAACCGTATCCATGTATAATATTCTCAATATTTGTTCTGGTCCACATGGAAAGATGCCTTAATTTCTTGTAGAAACTTTTTCAGCTAAGAGATTTTTGTAAACATGGGTTGAAAAAAACAGTATTAAGGTAAAGGAATCATGAGCTCTCTCTGATATCCTGAAAAAAACAATTCAGAGTGAATGGTAATTTTAATATTGTTATTTTAGTACAACATGATGAAACCCCTAACATGGCTGACTTTTTCGATTAGAAAATTTTATCGTTCCTAAAGTGACCCTCAACGCAACATTTATGAAACTTAATTTTGATCTTCTCGGCTCTAAGGTCCATATTTTCACAGAGAATGGTCCCATAATGATAAATCAATCTACAGAACTACATCCATAAATGTTTAACGTCGCCAATTCTCCGTTACAAATTATTTTTTAGAAAAAATGACAGATCGCCAGTATACTGCACATTAGTGCAAAATTTACTCTTCCTTTTTTCTCTCCGATAAATAGTTTTCAAAAAGTAAGTCTGACAATCTCATCACTCTCTTGGAGAAAAATAAAACTTAAAAAAACATTTGAAACACAGTCATTATCAATTGATTTCCGAATTTCACCGTCAATACCTACCCATGGTATTTTTTCATATGTACGCTGTGGAAGTACTACCTCTTTAAAGGTATTTGGCGAGGAATTATTCATCAGTACGGCACTGTCTCTGCCTACAACGACAGTCGTTATAACAAATTTTTTTCAGTCACGGACAAATCGTCCCGTCCTTTGAAATTCCTATACCAATTTGACTTCATTTTCGTAAATCCCTAACATATGCAAGAACTCCATTGATCTCCTCGGGGAATGCAATATTTACAACGAATTTGGAATCAGCGCTCACAGTTGAAGGAGCCCGAGTCTACTTGGCAATATGCTCAGGAAGGAAACTAATAATCTACAATTTCTAGGAAGGAGCCGCGATGCATTCCGCATAACAGATTCGCGTTGCGGCCTAACGGTCGACCCTTGTCAGAGCAAAGACGGCTCACCGTCGAATCGCAAGGCCCCCGATCCCCGCCAATTTCAACCAGTGGCCTAACGTGCTTTGCGATTTATCCATTTATCTGTCATTTAAGCCCATGGAAAAGGATCGATAAACAGGATGTTCGCAACGAACACCAGAATAATCGATTTCCTACCATGGATTCAAATGGGGAAATCTCGATAATCGATCATTCACCCCTCGACACTGATTTCAAAAATATTCGGATCGGAGTCGCCGTGATTCCGGCGGATTACCTGCATCTTGGCAACGCTGTTTTTATCAATATTCCACGTCAAATTTGCATTCTGGCGGTGCATCCTGTTTGACGTTTCTTTGTGATTAAATTGTTTTCCGGACTTGCTAGCAACTCTGTTCACTTCTTTTTAGTTGGGAATTATGCACTATTCAGGAGGTAGAATGACGCTCGGAGGAAAAGGGGGTCAACCCGTCGTTTCCCGCGCGAAGGAACGTAATACCAAAATTAAATTGATTTTGTCAATTTTGCAACCTTTGAATAGATTTACTTTCCTTCGTCCAGGTTAAGCCGAGTTGACCCCCTTTTCCGCCAAGTAGGGCCGGATTAAGGGGGTGGCCACATGGGACGCGGCCCATGGCAAATCTAGGAGGCGGCAAATTTTGCAATTTTTTTAAATATAGGTATATAAAAAAATCGGATTTAGAAAAAATTACAAACAAAATCTCTCATTTCCTGAGAGTATAGTAATGAATTCCTAATTTGGTCGTCTTTCGGTGATACAAGAGACAGCACCTTTAAGTAATCGAGTTAAGAGAGAGACCAAACACGCAATTTGGCCAGGAACGGCGCGACTGAGAGAGAAATGATAACGAGGACTTGAGATGAAAAGGAGAAGCCCTCGGCGCGGCGATCGATCGGCATGTAACACATATTAGCGCCTACAAGACTGCACGAATACTTCACGCATTGCATCAAATACAGTGCTGTCATTGCGGTCAGCGTGAAACGGATAGCGCCTACAATAGAATGCATGAATGCTTCACGCATTGCGCCAAACACATAGTGCGTTTAGCAGCGGTCGTCGGCGTGAAACTCATAGCGCCTACAAAATTGTCGGAATACTTCACGCATTGCTCCAAACACGGTGCGGTCTGCGCGGCGCGCCGGCGGAAGTTAAAATCATTAAACCACATTTATGTTTGTTCTTTCATAATTTTTTCGTTCACTTCTTATGAATGGAAGGCCTTGTCCACGCAGAGGTAGGTTTACGAAACTTAAAGTTCGCGCAAAGTTCGATGAATTTTTACTAGTAGTGTTGACAGGGATTTCCCAAAAAATGTTTCCAACACAAGTAAACGCGTCTTATACACCACCCCCGCTGGCACATTCACTTGATGGTTGTTATTGATGTTTCAAGACGAATGAGAAGGGGGTGGCAAAATACAGGCGGCCCATAAGCGGCAAGTAGGTAAATCCGGCCCTGCCGCCGAGTGTAAGTTTTACTTAAGAATTTTGATGGGCGACTCTTCAGCAATCGCATCAATGTCTAATTTTGATCGTCGAAATCGAGCTGATGGCAACGCAGCATTCACGATGAAGCTCAGCCGAGGCTTCAACGCGACAAAAGACGCGAGAAGTCGTATCGAGTGGGAAATTAATGAGAACATAATCGACTTGCTCTGAGGAACGGATCGCCGTACGGAGTCGCGATTGGGGGCGCTGGTGGTTGGGGGGCGGGTGGGTATGAGGGATTTCTGTTTATCGAAAACGGAGCCCCGATCCGCGGGTGCCCCGGCACACACTGGACCGAATCAATAGGAGTCAGGCAAAATATAGAAACTTCACTGAAAAAAAATTCTCGGCGTTTTTACCAAGGTCTGTTGGTACCTTTACCATCTTACTTTTTTTTACCAATTATTGGTAATTTTACGACGATAGACTGGTAAGCTCACTTAAAATCCGGTATTTTTACCGTTTTTTTTCAGGTGAGAATACCACTTTTATTGGTAATCAATTCCCCGTAACTTTGCCATGTTATCTCAGTAATTCTACCACAGCCGATAAAAAATATTGGCGTTTTTACCAAGGACCAGTAAAATTACCGAGAAAGTTCAATTATTTTACCGAGATTTCTCGGTAAAATTACCAATTCCATAAATGGTAATTTTACCAAGAAAAAACTGGGATCAAATAGAACCCCGAATTCTTGGTAATTTTACCCTTTTCTTAGTAAATACACCGATATTTTTTTTCAGTGTTTGGAAGCTTATACTTGCGAAAAGATGAGATAAAAAAGTGTAAAAGTTTCATTGGGGTTTTCGTGAAATTTCCTTTCAAAAACACCCCTTGAAATTGAATTTGTGACTATATAAACATCAGCATTTGAAATTTTAGCCAAAAATTTCATGTCTGACTTCTTCTGTTAGCTCGTACCACTGTGCGGCAGGCGTCAATTGAAGGGATCAACTGCTGCCCCGGGCCAGGTCCGAGGTCGAGTTTTATTCAATTTGGATGACGGAGGGTTCGATCCGATCGGTGACTCCACTGTCGTTCGTTATGGAGTAAAACATCGTAAGTGCATCGGGATGTTGCCGCATTTCCCACCATAGAACAGATTACGCCGAGCAAACCTCTCATTTCTCTAGAACTTGGTGGAGGATGACCACCGGATCTCGAATGGAGACTTTTACGATAAAAAAAAAATTGGCGGCGACACTGGGTGGGAGCGGGTAACAGGGGGCTGTTACCAATATTTGACGTTTTTTACCTATTTCGCCTGTTACCAACCTTGTGATAGCAGAGGTTTAAGTTTATAAGGTGATTTTTTTAAATTTACAAAATTTTTATATGTTCAAAATTGATGTCAAAGAAGCAACAAAATCTGCACTTCCGAAGTATCTATATGCGACGTCCGCCATTTGTCTTGATCCTAAGAGCTCCATGAAGCCTAAGATGGCTGAACCAATCACAATTGGAACCTCCAATGGCCGTACTCGGTCTATAAATGCACTCTACTCAAAACATTGAACCACTGTAAGGAGAGCTTATCTGTTAAGTGGAAGGGTTTAGGTTGAACTTTGTCGGGTGGATGCTGGATTTTAGGTATTTGTGACTTAAACTAGCCCTGCTTGACTGAAATGACATCAACGGCTCAAATTTTTCCACAATAGTTTTCCTATTTCCCCCCTATTTTTAAACTTGATGGATAAATTGGCGGTGAACCTCCCAAACCACGCACATCGTCTGCAATGTTTAAAAATCTCTGCTCCTAATTTATTGTCTTGAGAAAGAACGGATCAAAATGATTCCTTAAAGTTTTTCGGAATTTGCTTCGCACAAAGAAGAAAATCACGAAAGTTTTTTAAAATTGACAATTAGTAGCTCTCCACTCAAAAAAGAAAGTAGTACGACTGCAGCAGGAAGTTTTCAACGTCGCATGCCGAGATACGTGGTTTGGGAGTTTCAGTGTTGATAGTTAATTACAAGTGGATACGAGGCGGACGATCAAACTTATGTACGTCCATTTTCTTCCTCTACACCATCCTCAAGCGCTAAAATGAACCAACCTATCCGCAACTTCTTCATACGAACATCGTCGTGAATAACGACCATGATGAGGCACTTGTTGAGATCACACTATCACCAACTTAGTCCATTTCGGACCACGTAAGTGCCATTATGTTGATCATCGTGTTACCTCGTTGATCTCATCGTAGCCCAACATGGGACCGTATATCGTATCGGTAACAACTAGATATCATGCGTCACTCACCAAGAGTCGAGTGTAAACACCGAGCAGAGCGCTTTGTGTCGAAATTTCAAAATCTGATTTTTTGACCGAACTCAACGAAAATTTTGCCACCCTCACTGCTGTGCTAAGGAAAAACGCCGTAAGAGCCTCCAGGGGCTACCAAATTTCCTCTGGCTAATCACTAATATTCCGGAAAAGTTTTGAATATTTTTCTGCCAATTTCCCAGACCATTTTGTTTGTTATTAAATCCAAAGTGTCTGAAAATTTCAAGGAAAAATATTCATAATTTTCCTTAAAAATAAACATTTAATAGAAAGAAATTTGGAAAATCTTGAATGTTCATACGGCGTTTTTCTTTAGCAAGGCAGCTCATATGTCAAAGGGTCTTCAAACGTGTTTTAAACATCAAAACAGCGTTATCCGTCGAGATCTCCAAATCCTTTTTTTTTTATCGATTTCAAAGAAACTAGCTGTGCGCTCCTTTGATAAATTTACCACCCAGGTGTGCCACCTAACACCCTCTCTGCAACCAACTCTTGAACCCTGTTTCAATAACCGAATTCGGTCGTCACTATGAATCTGACAACACTGTCAATTGCAACATCAACACATATTCGGCTATTATAATGCAAATGAGCCGAAGCTGCGAGTGACCGATTCACCCTGCGCGTCAAGGGATTAATTCCTCGCTTGGCTAAAAGGGCGTAACTACACTCAGCAATGAACCTTGTCCTCCAGACAATTCAATGCTTTTCCGGGCTCATCTCAATATGTAGTTACGCCCTTATGTCAGCCAAGCGACGAATTCGCCGGACTCTGCTCGGACCGCACTCCCTCAGGGACGCCCGAAATCCCGATTTTCCGTCCCAAGTGGCAACACCGAGTCACCCTGCACCGCGCGCCGCAACAGCTGCCAAGCTCAATAGAAGTCGAAACTTTGACCGGTGTTTCTCGACCACCGAAAAGAGGTGTGCCCGATTCTTTTGAATCCGACTCGCGACAGTCCGTTAAAGGCTCCCTGAACGAGTACTAGCGTCTCTACTTATAATATTTTAAAATGCATTTCATTTTTGTCGAATGGTAACTGGATGGTTTCGACCAAAATCAGCGAAACAGCATTTCAAGTTGCTCCGAATTTTCGCTTCAGTTTCGCGGTTTTTTTTATCATGATGAGTTAGGCAATACGACGCTTTGAAAGATGAGCGCTTTTATTTGGACTAGGTTCGTTAGTAACGCACCAAGTCGCAATAAGTTGAACTGAGAAAAAGTGATTTCAAGGTTTATCCCTCCTTGGAGGGATAAACCTAAGGGTCTCTAAGGGTCTCCAAGGGGTAGGGTCTCTTGAGACCCTACGCTAAAGGGAGGAATTTAAAAACTATTTTTACGATCAAAATATTTTTTCTCCATTTGTGACAGGTGATAAGTCGATAAGCTAAATTCAAAACTTCTTCAAACTATTTTTTCCCCATGACCCAAAATGCAGCTTCGCTGGTTTTGTTTAGACACTTATCAAAACGGCTCAGCAATTTTAAAACATTTTTGAAAAGTTGACAGAGTTCAGACCCATTGAACCATGATATCCATTGTACACAGACTCTAGAATCTAGGCTTTGCATTTCCAAAGTCAGTTCGCCTTCAGTTCATAGAATATGCAATACAGACATCCGTCAAGCGCGAATAGTTGCATTAAGGATCTGCCAATACATGTCGAAGGATTGTCCATTTATGTGAGTGATTCCTTGGTACTTCATAGTTTCGTGCAAAAGAGGCTTTTTTTATATAAAAAACCACTTGTTTTTTTTAACTTTTAACACATAGACCGATCAAAACTCGGCCTTCAAAAGTTTCCACTGACGGTAGAAAATTGGCATTTGGCGAGTCAACGCTAACTAATGAGTAAACGGAAGCAAATGAATGCCAAAAGCACGGGTCCTGGTTTTGATGAATCCCCCGAAAACCGGACCGAACAGTAAATTGAAGCCTCTTCAAAGCGAAGGCCGAAAAACAACGCTTTTGTGCATCCTTTCTAAATCCAATTAATGGCTTTCAGTCCTATTCAACAGTTATGACATCTCAATTAAAGGGCTGGGCTTTACTCTTCATCCCTCTTCCGCCCCCTTTCACCCCCTCCTCCCCCTGCCTCTGATTTTACGTTAATGCGATAGTCTCGTTATTCAGATAATTGAATAAAATCGAAACGATTCGAACGCTTTCTTCGTTGCTTTGCAAAACCATTTTGAATTCACAGTGCCCCATTTTTCTCTCCAACGGGCGCAGATTATTCGACAAATCTGTGATCTCTGAATGCGCAGGTTATAAAATCGCGTTCGATGGTTAAGATTCAATAAATTGATAAAAAATTATAAGATCTGTTCAAAAGCCAAATTTCTACGTTGACGGCGCTATCGCTTGTGGAAAAATACGGTGAGTGACTTCATGAAGCGCGATAAAACTTGTCATAACTTCTCTCACTTTGGTTTCACATAATGCAACCGGTGCAAATAAGTGTCTCGCTAATTGATAATTTTACCTTGGTTTTCCCAGATCACGTTGATTTTTTAGACATCAACTATTGCAACTGATTTTTTTTTTGACTGGTCTAAGTCTAAAAAATCAAAGTGACCGGAAAAACCAAGGTAAATTATCAATTTTATGCAAATTTATTATTCAATTAATTATCAATTTCAATTACAATGCATCCCAACAGGGCCGGGATCAAGGGGGCGGCCACATGGGCCGGGGCCCATGGCGGCAAATTTTGCAATTTTTTTAAATGTAGGTATAAAAGAATCGGATTCAGAAAAAAAAATTATCCATGAGAAAAGGGGACGAAATCTCTTTTTCATGAGAGTACATAGAAATTTTTAATTTCGTCGTTTTTCGGTGATACAAGAAATAGCATCTTTAATTAGTAGAGTAAAGAGAGGAACTAAACACGCAATTTGGCCTGGAGCTCAACGCAGAGAGGAATGATGACGAGGACTTGAGATGAAAAAGAATGATGCAAAATGAATTATCAAAGAATGATCTGGCATGTATCACATATTAGCGCCTACAAGACTGCATGAATACTTCACGCATTGCGCGCCAAACACAGTGCGGTCAGGAGCGGTTAGCGTGAGACGTATAGCGCCTACAAGACTGCAGGAATACTTCACGCATTGCGCCAATCACAGTGCGATCAGCGAGGCGCAGCTGCGGAAGTTAAAATTATTAATGCACATTTATGTTTGTATGTATGTATGAGCCGCTTTTACGGCGCGCTAGGGCGCTCTGCGACGCCTATTCTCCACAGGAATCTGTCATGGTAGAGATCCTCCGGAAGCTGGCATCTCTCCATCTCTTCATGGATGCCCTCTACCCACCGTTTGGCTGGACGCCCTCTCCGTCGCCTACCTGGGGGGACCCACTCCAACACCTTCTTCGGCAACCTGGTATCAGCCATGCTCTGCACATGCCCATACCATACCAATTGCTTGGTCATGATATCGAGCACAATCGTCCCCTCAACGCCCATTATCTCTCGGACACGTTCATTCCTGACACGTTCTCTCCTCGAGATCCCAGCCGATCTTCGCCAGAAATCCATCTCGGTCTCTTTATGTTTGTTCTTTCATAATTTTTGGTTCATTTCTTATAAATGGAGGACCTTTTCCACATAGAGGTAGGTTTACGGAACTTAACTTTCGCGCAAAGTTCAGTGAAATTTTGCTAGTAGTGTTGACAGAGCTTTCGCAAAAAATGTATCCAACACGAGTAGGTAAACATGTCTTATGCACCCCTCCCCCTCCGGCACGTTCACTTGATGGTTTTTATTGATGTTTCAAAACGAATGAGAAGAGGGCGGCAAAATACAGGCGGCCCATGGGCGGCAAGTGGGTAAATCCGGCCCTGCGTCCCATTAAAAATAGCTTCAACTTCAAATTAAGTCTCGCTAATCGTCTCGAAACGCAAACCAACACAAATTCGTGTGGATTTTAATACAGTTCGCTGTGAATTGAGCGCAAGAAACAAGAATGAGACTGGGAAACCCCAGAGGCAACCAAATGCAGGTTATTTTGTGTATTACCTCCGATATTAACCCAAAATTTTGGTTACTTTTTTTTTTACTGTGTAGATGGTTTTTTACTTGAGCGTCAAATAGTGATTCCTTGTGGAAGAAAATAAAGCCCATTTGATTCCATCCCCAACCCCCTAATGTTTCGTTTCAAACCCTCTCTAATGCGTTCTATCATTCATGATTTTTACCCCACCGAGACGCGCAATTGTCTATTGACGGGACATTTAGAGACACATGATTTGGGAAGCCACAATAATCCACGGTGGGCAGCCGCAGCTTCGGGTTAATTACTCCGGAGTGACAGTGTGGCGGTGGCGAACTGTTTAGCCGTGCCGAGGAAAAACGCCGTATGAACGTCCGAGAATTGCCAAATTTCCATTCTTAAAATATTCATTTTCGAGACAAATATTGAATATTTCTACCTGAAATCCTCTGATACTATAAATCACAGTAAGAAGAAAATTCTCTGGAAAATTGGACGGAAAATTTTTCACAAGTTTTCATGAAACTTTGTACTTTATCAAAAGAAATTAGGCAACGCAAGAAGGTTCATACGGCGTTCTTCCTTAGCACGGCGGCGTTGGCCATTTATTAATGAGCCTCTGCGGTAGCCGCTAATTAAATCAGTCCTCGCCAGAGTTACAAACGTATATTGATTGAATCGCTCATGTATAACCGTGATCCCCTGCCGTTTTGTTTACACCTTGGCGTTGCCGAAATGAGGCTCCTGAAATGTACGTGTCTGTGTTGTGAGGAACCATGCACACATTTTCTGAATGAAACAGAACCGTGTGCTAGAATTTCTGTGCTTCATACTTCATTTTGACTCTATTCATTCTTGCTTGATTCTTTCTAGCCGGCATGAAAACTTGTAATTGAGCAGGTTTAGCCGGGTGCCTACAATGGAGATGTTGCATGTGTGAGGAATTTGCGATTTGACTATTGATACGTATGTAAAAGTTGGCGAGAAACACGATGGTACCACTGGTTTTCTCTGAAATCCACTCCCAAGCTAAAAAAAAGCTCTCAAGTTGAAGCCAAAATGGAGGGGATATCGCACGCTATCCTGAGAGTCCACGTCAACATCAAGTCTAACTCTCCATGCAAAGATAGGGAGCAAATACATTGACAGGGCTGCCACTTTATTCGGAGATTCTAAAATTGAAAGCACAGCATTCACACGGAGAAAAAAACTTCGAGCGTGGGACCCAAAGTTTAGTTCATATGGATTTCTGAAGTTTTCAGATTGAGCATTTGAACACTTTAGGTCTAGCTGTCGAGGTTCGGATCACACATCTGAAACTTCAGTTCTTACATCTGAAGTACCTCGGTTTTCACATCCGAAAAACTTCGGTTCTCACATCTGAAGTACTTCAGATGTAAGAACTGAAGTTTTAGATGTTTGATCTGAACCTCGACAGCTGGACCTAAATGTTCAGCTGCTCAATTTGAAAACTTCAGAGATCCATATGGATCGCATTTTGCAAAAAGGAACCACAAGAATTCCAATGTTGCTAAGATTGTGCAACTTTTTAACCTTGCAACTATAGACTGATCATCTAATTAAACTTTATCTTTACCCCAAATAAACCATAAATTCAAGACGAAAATTACCTTTGGAAACACTTTTTACATAATGTAAGCGATTATATTACAAAGGTTGTAAGCTGCACATTGCACAATCTTAACAACATTGGGATCCTCTTGGTTTCTTTTTGCAAAATGCAATCCTTATGACCTAAACTTCGGGTCCCATGCACGAGGTTTTTTTCTCCGTGCAGGTATATTAGATTGAACTGCCAAAGAAACTCCCAGAAAATTAAGAAAAAACTATTGAATGATGTTCCATAAAATGCGCATTGCATCAAATGCATTTTGGCAACTTCCGAATGTCCACCCAGGGGTTTTTCCTCAACACGCCCGTGTGTGTAACCCTGCTCGTATTACGAGTAACGAGCTCTAGGAGAGTAAACACTGGAGCCTGCTAATCAGGCTAATTACAATTGGGCAAAAGCTGCGTCGCCGGATAAGTAGCCGCAAAGCCGGCGACCGCAGGCTTGAGAGCAAAATAAACGCCATGAATTGATTGGCGGTTGGCTTGTTCAGGCCTCAGTCCGATGTGTAAACGCCCCCCCTCCCCCGCTTCTTCCGCGTTCTTCTCTTCTTTGCTCCCCGCCCAACTTACTCGTGAAAGTTAGTGTGTGAAGTTTCCTAAGCCAGTTTGACCAAAGCGAGCTGTTTTATGTTACAGTAGTTTTATGGTGGGAGTATGACCACCACGAGATCAATTGCTGATTCACCTTTTCATTTTAAATTTATGGCCGTATTTATAGTCCCACCTCAAACAGCTCGTCTTTTTCAGAGGCCTCAAATAATTTAAACTGTGACTAAGGGAGGTTGATAATGATTCTCAAGGAAGCTCCATGGAAAGGATAATTTTCAAGGGTAATAATGATTACGCTGAAAAAAGTGGTATGCTACTTTAGCACCTAGGATGTCAAAAATGTGTCTGGTGATCCTAAGATGCTACCTTGATTGCCCACGCAGTTGAATTGGCATTTATAGGATGTAAAGTTAACAGCGAGGGCAGTAAAGGCAGCATCTTGGGATCACCAGTATTCACCAGACACATTTTTGACATCCTAGGTAATAAAACAGCATACCATTTTTTTCAGTGTACCCTTTACAACATATTCAAATACGAGGGGAAAATATTTGCAGGTTCTGAATATATTAAGGGGAGGCCATATCTAGTTTGTAAGAAAATATTTCGTGTTTTTTCCCTCTCAGCGCAGTCATCCATAAAGTGTAAAAACATATTTTTCGTGCGGATGAATAAAAAAATGGCATCAAACACATTTTTTCGTATGAATTGAAGTGGAAAAATTCCGTCACCTACTTTCAATTTGCAGGCCTCTTCTCTATGTAAAATTCGCCCACCCTCCCGGGTGCATTCTTTTGTCAATGAGCATCGAATTTCCTTGCGGCGCTAAATACCGCGACGCACCGCACGCACCCTCAACCCCCGGTCAAGTAATACGAGGGGAAAGAGGGGGAGGGCGAAAGGCGAAAGGGTTGGCGAAGTTTTTAATCTAAAATCTACTCTGCATGCCGCGGCCGTACCTAAGACCGCGAGCGCGCGGATCAACTTGTCACGTGGCCGGCTCCACGCCGAGCCCCCTTCCACCCCTGGTTTGTCTCCGTTTTAAGGGTTGAAAGCGCGCATACGAGGGGGCCGGGCCTTTTGTCTCCGCTCCTGTGCGACCCGCGCCCCCGACAAAGTTACCAATTACATACTCCACGCCTTACTCCGCTGTTGACAAATATCTCTCGTTTTTCTTGCTTGTCGATACTTTCAACGGAGACTCGAATTTAATTCCAAGGATAGGGCTGTATTACTGGTTCTCCTAATTTCGGGGTTTCCATTATTTTTTTTAAGATCCATTCACTTTGTTGTATCAGCATTTTTTTTTATAAAACTCTACAATTTGTATTGTGTAAATGTGGTCTTAATTTATTAGTAGAGCATTCTGAATAAATAGAGCCAAACCGGCACTACCTAGTACCCGCTCGTTACGTGGCAAATCAGCGAAACAACACAGGAAATGTGTCATTCAATAATTATTTGTTTTAGTTTCACCGAGCCCTTCCAAATTGCTTCCAAATTTTTACTATGCAGTTTTGTTGTTAGGTGAAACGTTTCTACGGAGCTGGGTGTTTCCTTGGAAATTTTAAAAAACAACCTAGTGCGACACACGCTCACACACAAGAAAACAAGAAAAATAAAACTTGCATATCATTGAATAAATTTATTTTGCTCTCTCTCTGCTTACTAAACATTATTCATTATTACATCAGAAAATTTCATGCATTATGGCAGTCCATGTGGCACGTAATTTCTTTCTCCCTGGAAAGAATCTTAGTAAGTAGGTTCTTGCGTCCACACATATGGAATGGAGTAAGTCTGCAATCACTTTGCTTTGAAATCTACGCTCCAAATTTATTTTTATGGAGAAGATCAAACCGCCATCATTCGCTAAAGTTTTCTTCGCAAACAAAGGAGACATCTCGGCAGTTTTTAAGAATTGCCGTTGAGCAGTTTCGCATTTTAAAAATAAAGTATGATAGGAAAGCCTTCAACGTCGCAAACCGAAGAACGTGGTTTACCGTGAATATGCCCTCACCGAGGCACACCACCGCATAAAGGTATAGAAATAGGCTCGAGTGCTCAAATTCGCAAATGATGATGAAACTAAAGAAGGCAATATTGGAGCTCAAAAAGCTCCGCATTCCTCGTTAAACTTTAGTTACACTTCTATGTGCGAAATTCGATCGTTATTATGCGCGGGATGTGGCTTGCGGTGGCCATTGAATTTTCGCCGCTAGTAACCACGCACTGGTGTTCACTAACAAGTCGGTTGGAATACCACCGGTGCGGCGGGTTGATTCCTCGAACCTATCGCATTAATGTCTAATGAGGCTAACTAAAACTTCACCAACTCAAACGTGATGCACACGTGGCCTTTCGGGATAGCAAATTTTGCCCGGTTGGGTCAAAAAATCTCTGGACGATTCATGCGGAAATCGAGATACGACCTTACGCCATGAGAGCAACGATTTCAGGCTGAACCTTCTTGCTCTAAAACTTCAGACTGCCTCTCCTAGAAACCACATTCTCTGAATGACGGTGTTATAAATTGAAAAGATGGTTACATCGGTAGCTTTTTTTCGCCCGTTTCTTAATTAAGGTGATCCCAAGCGATTTCCTGACAAAATCCGTCACTATACTGCCGTGGTAAGGAAGAACGCCGTATGAACATTCGTGAGATGCCAAATTTCCTTCGATAAAATGTTCATTTTTAAGGAAAGTTATGAATATCTTCCCTTGCAATTTTCAGGAGTTTCCGCTGATATTGCCAACAAAATTATCTGAAAAATTGGAAGAAAAATATTCATGAGTTTACCAGGAAATTCGTGCTTTGTCAAAGGGAATTTCGGCAACGTCTGAAGGTTCATACGGCGTTTTTCCCTCGCGCTACTTCAGGGTTTGTGTTTTTGAGAAGCAACGATTTTCGTAATGTACAAGTCAACGCTAGAAACTAATCCGTGACGTGTGGCAGCATTAATACTGAGTACAATGACCTCAAATTTGTGAAGATCCATTGAAAATTTACATCGAAAAATGTCACAGAAGACGTCGCTCATTGACTCAATGCGTAAGAGAGAGATAGCGTTAAGTAACTAACTGCTTGCTGGCACACTTTATGCATGGATTTGTTCCTTACGTTACCTCGTCAATTTCGATAATTTTTTACTGCTTCTCAAAGACACAAACCGTGTAGGAATGCAACGCAACGTAGAAGCGGACCTGGTCCCCGGATCATAAGGACGTATTTCTGCCAAAAGAAACTATGTGCATAAAGACATGATCCCTGAGACCCATAAGGATATGCGCATAACAAGGCTCATGTCATAATGCACATAGTTTCATTTGACAGAAATGCGTCCATTTTAGAGTCACCTTAAGAATCTCCCCCTCCCCCCATTAAATAAAAAGCAGGAATACCAACATCTGAATCATTTTGCATTTTTCGCCACTACGGCTGCTCACCTTGTTGGGAGCCATAACAGCATTCAATCTTTCAGATTTTTCTCACAAATATGATCGTGTAGCTGCTCTTAACGCTCTGAATATACATAAAAAAAAAAAAAAATTAGTGTCACGATGTTCCCACAGCTACTCTACGCCCAATTTCCATCGCGCCTCTCGAAATCTGATTCATTTTGCTTTTTCAACAAACGCAAACGCGTAACGGTTAGTTTTACCCACGAAACCCAACCTGCTCTGCGACTGTCATTTTTTTGTGATGGTGGTTGAAATCCTACTCTCCGCAGAGTGAGCGACGTATTTCGATGACACATTTCGAATGGAAAGTGCTAATTGATACCATTGCGCACTTACCTACTCTCGACAGTTTTTTTCGGTGGTAGTGGACGTACATTTCGACGTGATAAATGGACGAAAATAGGATTTTTAAAAATGGAATAACGACAGAGAGCGGACAAGCTTTCAATTCTAAAAACACGTAGTCAAACCTCAAAAGGATTCCATTATTTAGTTTGACTGCGATTTAGAGGAATAATTACTTTTCTAATTTTAATCCTTGCGGCGAGTATCGGTGGAAGTGTTTTTTTTCCTCTTCGGTCCCTAATGAAACACAATAAACTTTCGCTCAATTTCGATAAAATTCAGTTCACATGCAAACAAGTACGAACAAATACACACATATTATCAAAATTACAATGTCAACTGAATTTTTTTTTTCTCTCCAGAAAATTTGAAGAATCCTTCAACCCCTCCAGGCTGATCCTTTCACGCCCTCAAGGCTGTTCTCTTCGTTTT
This sequence comes from Bemisia tabaci, assembly GCF_001854935.1. NCBI lineage: Eukaryota > Metazoa > Arthropoda > Insecta > Hemiptera > Aleyrodidae > Bemisia > Bemisia tabaci. The sequence continues at coordinate 581,626 of NW_017547090.1, forward strand.
CTTTCCTCTCTTTCTTCAATCCTATTCCTTTTCCTTTTTCTTCTTCTTTTGCTCCTTCTTGCTTCTCCTCGTCTTCTTGTACCTCCCTCATTAGATGCGTTCCTGTCTGACATACATATCGACGGTGAAACTACCAAACCACGTATCTCGGTTTGCGACGTCGCAGACTTCCTGTCATACTTTATTTTTTAAATAGAAAACTACTCAACGTCAGTTCGTGAAAACTTCCGTGATTTTGCCTCTTTGTGCGGAGAAAAATCTGTGAAAATGGTAAGGAATGATATTGATTTAATCTCCTTCAAAAAAATAAAATGTGAGTGGAGATTTTTAAACACCGCAAACGAGATACGTGGTCTGGTAGTTTCACCGTCGATATCGACGATGAAACTTCCAAACCACGAATCTCAGTTTGCGACGTTGCCGACTTCCTGTCATACTTCATCTTTTAAATGGAGAACTACTTAACGTCACCTCTTTAGAACTTCCATAATTTTTCTGCCCGGTGCGAAGCAAATTCTGAAAAAACTCCCAGGAATTTTCAAGAGAAATGAAGACGCTCAGTTTGCGAAAAACCGTAAAGTTGTGAATATTAATGGTAGACCCAAAAACGATTCTAATCAATACCCCTCATATATCATTAAAATTATTTCTCATCGGTGAGGTTTACGATCAGTGCGACGACGCGACGTTACGCGACATCAACACGTCTCGTCAGGCGGTTTTACGCCTTTCCACAGCCCTTCCACCCCCGTCCATCCCCACCCCCCTCGGCTCGAAAGGGTAAGTGGGGGGGGGGCGAAGACAGAGATCAACGTTGATGGGCCTGGGCCTGCATCTGGCAGATATTCGCCGCTTTTTATCGATTGTTTCACATCCCGACATCCTCACTCACATCCTAGGGCGCCCTCCCCCTTCATCAGCCGCTCCGGCTCCGTCGTTTAATTCGCGACATCTCATATCCGCGATCTCCACCAACTAATTTGCTCGCACGCGGCACCTCCCGATCCGCAACGCTGCCAAACATCCCCGAAAATTCGTAAATTTACAGCGTTTTCCTAACTTGAAAGTGCGAGGGAGCAGAATTCGTCGCCCCTCTGACGTAAGGACGTATCTCGATTGCCGGATGAGCCCCAGAGCGCATGGGCGTTTATGCAAAACAGGGCTCAAGTGGAAATTGAGATACTCCCTTGCGCCAAAGAGACGACGAGTTGACGAGGTTACGTCCCTAGTGGAAAGGAAAAAGTATCCCTAGATTTCGCTAAAAGTCCCTAAATCCCCAGATTTGTTGAAATATCCCCAAATAATCCCTAAATTTTGCAAAAAACCGCCATTTTTAACGTAGAATCATGACGTCGTTCGATGTATCGATTTTCAATATTTAAATCTGATTGGCTCGTTTGAATTTTGCCGCTCTCTGAAAGCAGTGCCAAGCAGTGCTAAAACAGACCAATAAAAAGAAATAAAATTGGTTCAGTTGATATTTCTTCGTTTTTTTTTACTGCTAAATGTCAAGTATATCGAATGACGCAATCATTTCTGTTCCGACTTATTTACGGGGAATATAGTGTTGCCAATAAGGCTTACAAAATATAGATGAAAAATTATTTTAGCCAAAAGAGAGGTTAAAAAGTCGTATTTGCTTACTTTTACCTTGTCAAAAACAATCCCTAGACTGTCTGAAGAATCCCTCGATCCCTAGAAATTTTGAAAGAGCCCTAAATCTGGGGATAAATCCCTAGAAATCGAATCACTGGCTTCCTTGACGTGCACGGTAATGGAGGTTACGCACGTTGCTTATTCGCCTTCAATTTCCGAGGTAGGCTAAAACGCATGCACGGGGTCAGGGAATCAATGAAGAGCCTTTGCTAGCAGATAAGGAACATTCATAATTGGATATCTTTCATTTTAATGCGTTGAGTTTTTTCCTCGTTCATTAGAAAACGACCGATTGTACAAAATGTGAATTTAAATTTCATGCTTATGACACAAATGTCCAGTTATATTACGTTTCATTCGAGAAAAAGTGGAATACTATGGTTTTATTCATTTTATTTTTCTTGATGTATTTTCGCTCCTGTTTAACAGCACATACGCTGAGGAAGATTACAGAATTCTACCTAATCCACAGGTTAAGGACTCGGAAAATCGAATCGAACCGCGCGGATCGTCAGAAAGTTTATCAATCAAGTTAAACTTCGATGCCGAGGGAAATTAGCTATTCAGGAACCTTCATAAACATGAATAATTTTACCTGACGTGCATTATCGATCTTATACGTTTGCACAATTATTGTAGTCTACCGGAAAAAGCTCATTAAAGATGGAAAACTCAAAATTTAAATGTTCAACTTCATTTATCCCTGATTGAAATTAGTTCAGATGTAGAGTATTTAATGAAATTAATCAACGTAAAATTTAGGTAATCTTTAAGAGAAGGAAATCCCGCCTTATGAACCCTCCACAGTCAATATAGATCAATCTTGTTCAAACTAGGTACAAATTTGAAGTTTAATGACACGTGAGAATTCTTGATTGGAATTGTCTTGATTTTATAAGTCTGCTGCATATGCGACTTTTGCAAAATTGTAGGATCTCATATGCATGCATGGTGAATTGGCAACTTTTTCTTTTCCGATCATTCTGACATAATTTACACTTCTTTCTGTCAATTTTCACAAGGACCAGAGAAGAAAAATTCAACAATTCATCGGTAATCATGTATCCTGGCGAACTTGATAAAAAATTAACATAAACTTTACTAAGAATACTGAAAATCATGTAGGATTCATCAATTTGAGGCTTGTTTCGTTTCCTTCATTTAATGCATTATTTCATCTTTTTATGCATGCCTTTGTGAATGAAATCTTCAGGTTACACAAGAAATAAGTTTAAAACATCAATCATAACAGCTTAACTCACCGCGCTTCGCTCGATGAAATCTAATCAAACTTTTGTTCTCGAGCAATCATATATCGAGCAATCATCAGTTAAGTCATACCACTATTCGACCACGTGGGAGCTCGTATTGCCTACACCGAGAACTGAAGGCAAACCGACTGTGAGCTAAAGTCACTGCTACTCTCGCTTTTTCCCACGTGCAGTTGATCGGTCGAAAATCACCTCGCGTTTGCAAATGCCTCTTTTTTAAGGTAGGATAGACAAGAGAGTATGATGGGGAAGAAACTTCAGCGTTGGTCGAGTTTCTTAACCGAGTTGGGCTGTTTAAAGAATTTTACGTCCTATTTCTGAGTATTATTGAACAAATGGCAACAGTGGACAGGCACCGGCGGTGCGGCGCCAGAGGGAACTTTGGTCTAGATTCCTGTGATGATAGCTTTGGCCCTGTTCTTGCGTTCATGAATATGGCCGGGTGGATTGTGCAGGGTCGTATTTTAAAAATAGAGAATAAAACTTGACGGATCACAAAGGGAATAAATAAACAAGCAAACAAAGTGAACGAAGCTTCCTATTTTTGCTAAAAGCTTAGGCACGTATTAGTTCTGATTAAAACATTTGGAACACTGAATCAAGCCTCCTCAGATTGTCTGAACGTATACCATGAGTAGAACACCAGACTGTGTGAGAGTATTATGAAAGTCAAATTACCAAAATTTGCAAGTTTTGACACTAATGTAGCTATACTGAGAATTTCATCATTGAAACTTACAATTCGTAGAAGTAAAAATTTATTTGAATTGAAAATTCTGTAAGGTGCGTCAAAATGCGTCACTGTTTTAGATTCAAATGATCCAACCACTTTATTTCGTGTTTAAGAACGTAACCGAAGAGAAATTGTTCATAATACTGCGAACGCAATGGAAACTTTTATAGTGGTAATAACCCTTCCTTTGAATAATATCGGAGGAAAAAGTCTCTCAAAATGACATGAAAAATGAACCGCATTAAGCAGAAGGAAAGTAGGCCGCATTTTGAGGGGGCGGTGGTGGTTAGTATAGCAGTTTCGAGCAGACCAAAGTCGTATATTTTCTCATGTCGAAAATTCAAAGTCGAAAACTTATTTTGAGTGTGAAAATGGTGGTTAAAACTTTTCCCTAAAACTACATCTCAATGAAAAATCGTCGTCGCGGCTATTTTTCTAGGTTTCGAAGTAATTCCACTTGATCTTTTTCTACACTGAACGCAGCTCCAACCTCCAATTTCTCTTTGAGTTGAACGCAAAAAAGGCCTAAAAAAAGTTTTCATTGCTTTATTTTAGAAGTTGAAAAGGTTTCTAGAATTTATAAATTTTATATAAGACTTATTTGAATCCTAGGTTTGGTTATTTTATTTGTTCAAATCATTAAATCATTTTGCATCTTACATAGAAAATACCCCAGGTTCCTTCACTGAAAAAAAAAGTTCAGTCACATGAACCGAACGTTTGGTGTTTCATATCATCCGAATTATTCAGTTTGACAAACTGAACTTTCGGTTCGAGTAACCGAACTCTGTTCGTCCGTTCACGTTACCGTTTAAGTTCGATTTGTTGTGACGGAAATATGACTTGACAAACCGCATTAGTCAGGATGATATGGAACACCGAACTTAGGTTCATACGACCGAACTTTTTTTTGTATAGGGTATTGATTTTGTTAATTAGCTTTCCGGTCCGAATCCTGCCAACGCAAGCACAAGAAACAACTGATAGACTCCTTTACCTGCCATTTTTCAAAAAAGAAAAGCAATCGTCTAAGCTCAATTTGAGAGTAAATTTTGCACCTCACATTGAAAATACCCCAGGCTCCTTAGGGTATTGATTTTATAAATTAAGTTTCCGGTCTGAATCCCGCCAACGCAAGAACCGACAGATAGACTCCTTTTCAACTCCACTCCGAGTCCACACCGACTTCCAACGATTAACGAGACGACGACGAAGAATGCGGGCTGAGCCGATGAGCCGTGGATTTTGAGCTTTGAAGTTGGCGGGCTCAGAAAGCTCAGACGTTGCGCGGACGCGGGAGTGGGTAGGATAAAGACAACAGGTGGCAAAGGTGAGCTTACGAAAGTTTAAGCCTCTCGATTGATTCGACGGACTCGACTTAAACTTGAGAATGACAAGGGTTGATCTATAAGTCGGATTAAACGTCCGAGGCGCTTATCAAGTTTCGCTTCATGAGCGGTGATTGGCCCTATTATCGCTAATTGGTCGAGTTGCGTCCGGTAGCCTCCGGAAATTGCGTTTACGGAGAACAGGTCTCGGAAGTTTTCGGAAAATTGGATACGTGCTCAGCCGGGGGGATCCAATTATTGTTGAGCTTCGTAGTCGAATTAAAACCGAAAAACTTTTAATGATAATTGGACGGTATGAACGCCAAGTCATCCTGTGAACTTCACTCAAAAATTGAGTTTCTCTGCGAGTTTTAATGCGAAAAAATCTCGGCAAGGAAGGGCGTTATCTCGGATGTTTTTGGACAAGTTTCTAGAGAGATCATTTTTTACACGTTGAAAAGAGACCAAAATGTTTTCAGGGCATTGTCAGCAGTATGAAAAAGTCGAATGGAAATATTTTCCTAGAAATTTGTGATCCCGAGAGTTTTTACAGAACAGGTCGAACGCATTGAAATTTTTAAAAACGTATTTTACGCAACAGACTCACCTCTCGCAACAAAAAATAGGAAAACCCCGATTTAAATCAACGTGGATCAAATTGGTTACTTAGGTCGAGCTCACCTTTGACAGTTAACTAGACTTTAGCTGCACAAAGTTTCATTTTTTTCAGATGCATGGTCTTGTCTTTTTTTTTAAAGGAAGAAAAGTAACGTACATCGAAATTTTTTTAGGGCCATGCCCTTTAAAATTATTTTCGTGATCATTTTCGTTCTGGCAGACTCTCGTTCTTTGACAAGTGGAGAGTTTGATTTTCCAGGGGCAGACGCCAAATTCTCAATAACGAGATGAACTTGAAAATTTTTGAGATGTCCATGGTGTTTTCCATGAAATTCGGACGAAGTTTTATCCTCTCACTTGATTTTGGGCTGAGTCTCAATAGATTCAAACATGGACATGTATACCTGGAATCGCTCTAACTACACCATAAGCTGCAGAATTTTCTCTGATGTTTCATTTTTATAAGTATGAAACCAAGCAACATTGAAACTTTTGTTGAATATGGTATTCTTCATCATGTAAGGCTAATTCGTCGAAAAAAAGACGTTAGGTAGTTAAGTTCTTAATTTATTAAAAATAAAAGATAGGAGAAAATCAGGTAAAAGGACGTGCAGTTAGGCTTATTCAGGGTAAACTCGCCCAATTGAACTACAGTTTGCAATAAGAAACCACAATTACTGGCTCTGTTTAGAAACAACGTAGGTACCATCAGTTTCCCTATGCACACAAGTGTTTTCACAGATGAGCCGGAAAATGTAGGTCTTAATTGCTAAAAGGTCCCATTTGCTAATTGTAGGTCCTATTGTTAAATGTAGATCAATGAGTTGATTTTGAAATTGTGCAAGGTGTCGGCAATGTTTTCTGTGAAATTCTGATTAAATCCCAATTAACTTGTACATACTAATAGATACATTTTAACATCGCGTATTGATTTTAGGTGTGCGGTTTCATTAAAGTTCGAAGGTCTTCCTTGAAATGAGAAATAAACGCTGACGTGGTATTTTCCTTAATGCACGAATAACGTCATTATTTCCATATTACGCTACAGTGCAGACTTTGATGTACTGAAGTTGAGGATTGATTTTAATTTATTTCACTTAGAGCAATCGTTTCCTGTCCGCAGCAGACATTTTATTTATATGAAGGAGAACCATTCCACTTATTTCTCCCACCTCTTACCCATGCAACAACGGACAGTACTCAGTTGCGCTCTTTTGCAATAATTAAATCCCTAGATATGATCAATATTCCGACGAATTGGGACTAAGCACATTTTTATCGTATTTTAGTTCGGTAATCACCTCTTCATGTACATCATCGTGAGAAAAACACGAGACAAAAGATCAGCCTAAAACAAATGAAAAATAAGGGCGGGGGCGGGGGGGAGGGTCGCGAAAAGAAAGTCCGCTAATTTTCTGTGCCCATTTCTATTCTAGTATCCGCGACTTTTTCCTATGTTTTTCGCTTATTTGTTGATCGTCTAGAATAATTTGAAAATAATTTGAACGATTTTTTTTTTGAAAAAAGAATATTATCAAAACCGCACATCAGTGATCGCACAATATTTTTAAATTGTCTTTGGAATATTTTTTCTTCATGCTCGGTTTAGTACCTTGATCTGGCACCTCGTTTATTCATTTCTTCCTCAGAAGCCGTGTCCCTAAATTTTGTAACACACTTTTTCGGCATTTCTGCCCCCTTCCCCCTACCTTTTAACGCTTATAACGCTCTTGTTACGTAGATCCCTATCATTTAACCTGTAAAAACAAAATGGCGTAACGTTCTCCTCGATCCCCCTCTCCTTCTAAGGATATGCATAATTTTAGGAATAGCCCCTTACTGTGTCACGAGATATTATAATATTAAAATAAAAATAAGTATTCATAGCAATACAAATTATTCATGCCAAATCGAAAAGGAATCATGCAATTTGTTTATAAGAATATGAATTTCTAACATCTGTCAACAAATTTGCGAATTTGCGTGTGTAAGCCGAAGAAAAATCAGTGAAATTTACAGTCAGAAACGTCTATCAACTTTCCGGTAGGTAGAAGTGCATTTTGCGAAAGGAATTTCCACTACGTTAGAATTGAGTTACGTTCTTTTATCTATGAAACGAAGAAATTTGAGTTGCGACGCAACGCACACACGACTACCACACACTAAAATGCCAATATCAAAAACACACAAAAATGGTCCGAATGATTTATAAACAATAAATTAACAATTCAAAAAAATTTAAAAGAACACTAGAAAACGGGTAAACAAGGGTGGAATAATAAAACCTGATTTTGCTCTTTTTTTAGCCTTGATTGCCCGTTTTCTTGTGTTTTTTGGGTAATATACATAGCAATCCGACAACGCGGCGGCGCGGCGGAGATCAGGGTCCCTGACTCGGAGCACAATAGGGATTTTGATTCACGCGAGCCGACCCTAAAAAGCGTATCACATGCCGACAGCTGCTTCCTAGTTTACGAAACGCATTAACTCTTACCTGCAAGGCAGGAGGGGATCAAACCCGAATCAATTTTGGCCCCCATAAAAGCCCGATCGCGACCTAACCTGCAAAGGCCCAGACGGAATCCGATCCCGTCTTAGCTCTTCCTCAGTGCACACCGACCAAAACCCAACACAAGTGCATTTTCTGATGCACCCTCCGCTCCACAACAACGCCTACATTTTAGGGCTCATCTTAAAATTGACTTGATTCATTTCTGCATCGACGGATTTGTAAGACGCGGGTGTCTTTGTACGATATTTTTATTCACTCTTTAAGTTGTTTGATGGCTTAACGGTGGCCACTTTTCCTTCTAGCGACTGCGTCTCCGATATAATTCTGTGCGGTACCATCTTCGGGCTTTGAATGTGTCAATTTTATCAGGATGTCATATTTTAGTGAAGTCGCTTCGTAGGATAGTCACACAGCCGGCGGGGAAAGAAAGAAAGAAACAAATCATCTTGGAAACTCCACTTTTTGGGGTTACGTTAGATTACTTTAGGAGTACTGCCACCGTTTCATAAAAAAAATTGCCGTATTAACATTCGAATGTAGTCTCTTTCCACCCTCTTAAAATACGTATTTCTGAGGAAAGTTATGCATACTTCTCCTCCAGGTAATTTAGATTATGTTGCTTACAAAATTCTCTGAAAAATCAGAGGGATAATATGAGTAGGTTTTCCAGAAAATTCGTCTTCCAACTGTGGAAATATGGCAACGTTCAGACACTGATACGACGTTTTTTCTTAGCACGACAGAATAGTGGGAACGACTAAAACTTCAAAAACTTGAACCGAGAGCACCGTGGGCGTGGGAGGGTTTCAGTGCGAAGACGTTTCACCGAAATCCATCTGTAAACTGCCGTTTTATGGAAACGTAATATGAAAATTTGAAGGTTGCCAAATTTTTCCGGGAAAATCATTTTTTCTACAAAAAGGTTGTGAGTATTTTTCTGTACTGAAGTATGAGGCACTTATTTCAAAAATGCCTATGGCCAAAAAGAAAAACTCGAATATCCATTTGCGACGTTGCAGATTTCCTGTCATCCTTTATTTTTTCACCGGAAAACAAGTTAACTTAAATTCTTGAAAATTCTCTAGAGTTTTCCTCTGTCAGCAGAAACTTCAAGCTGTTTAGTTGACTATTTCCTTTGCAAAAAATTGAATTATGAGCAAAACTGAAATTTCGACAAATTGAAATAAAAAATAAAAATAAAAATATGAGTTTGAAACACCGCGATGGAGTTACGTGGTGTCGTGCTTTTGTCATCGATGTGGATCGGGAAAATATAAGTAGAATTAAGGGGCTTAGAAGACAAGGCACATAAGTGCAGTTTTTGGGGAAATTGAGATAATAATGATTTCGAGTGAAACTAGTCTTAATGCATATTTTGTGAAAAATTTGCTCCCTATTTCCAATTATTAAGCATCAAAAAGTCAGTTTGACTCTCTTTCCGCCATAAGAATCCATGCAATTTTGAAACTTCATACACGTATCTCTCGAAATAGCAAAATTTGTCCTTATGCGCCTTGTCCTCCAAGCCCCTCAATTCTATTTTAAGTTACTCCCTTTTCCGTATTATTTTGCACTCTTTGACAACACGCGTGGTCTTCTCCTGTTAGACAACTTGACAGACTTGTTATTTTCCTTTATGATTTCACTTCTTTCCTTTTTATTGTTATATTTTTCCCCCTTCGTTCTCCTCCGCGATGTGTGAGGGATGAACTACGGATACATTCATTTGGGACTTTCTGACATATGCATACACGGGCAGCATGAAAATTTCGCGGGGGTGCCGATTCTCAGGTGCAATATTAGCTTATTGTGTCCGCTAAAAATATGATTCTCCAACCACCCTTGCATTCATAATAGCTTGATTTCCTCTGATATTATCTTCATGATATCCTCTATGCGATCTGTGTCCTCACATCAACCATGGTATCTTGAGCTCCAGACTGCATAAATGCATGTAACGTAGGTCAAACTTAAGTAGCGGGGAATAAATAAACGGAAATTTCATTGAAATATCCATATTTTGTTAAATAATTTCAGTAGAAAGATAATTACCGGAAAAATGTGTCGCAAAGCGTGTCCTCCATCCATGTTTGTTTTTGACGGGGATTATGTTAGTCTAAGCCACATTAGTGCATCTGAAACAAATAAATATTTTTTATTGGCATACGTATTCCTAAAAGACATGCTTGAGAACTCGCATCTTTTTCTGGTTGTGATAAGAAAATATTTCCGCTCTGTTAAATTATAAGCGTTATTTAGCGTATTTATCATTTTAAGTATGGAACAGTTACAGTTCGTCCAGTCAGTCCTTTTTATTGTATTTAATACATATTATGAATAAAAAATTCTTGGTATTCGTTGGTAATACGCTAAATAAAGTTTCATAATTTAGCACGTGCGCTAAGTAACAAAAAAAATATGATAAATCAAATTATAAAATGTCTGTTAATGCGCAAAATGAATATGACAAAGGGACGCACCGTAAAATAATCAAATAATGCGGAAAATGTTGCAATTCAGTAGAATTTGCTTAAAACTCCAGGTTAGAAATTTCAATATCTCATAGAAAGACAAATGAAGCAAGTAATTTGGAATGACAAGTTCTGCACCGTTACCTAACAAAAAAGTTACGACCGTTTAAACTCTCGTTCATCGGGGCAAAATATGAGTATAAACTTTACGAGAACGATTCATCCAAGAAACAGTGCAAGTTTTGGCGGAATCAAATACCACGGGCGAGCGATATTGACAGATTTGACAACTCTAAAGGAGCGTCATACCGATTTCCAAAGCAAAATCATTCGAAAAGGAAGACTGAAGGGAATGGCAAACATCAGACCAAGCTCCCGTATTCTAAGCATTTCATCGCTTTGGAATGCGTCTTTACGATTCCAGGAAATGCGTGTTGATTTTCGAATTCTGCAGTAAAGATTCTCTGCATCCAAATTAATTACAGTCGATGGATGTGATTCCTGAGGAACTCCTAATTTTGCTGTTTTCATCAGACTTTTGCTGCGAGATTTATTGGGGAAACAGTTTTATTAAAGAAAACTATGTTACGATACATCCCGGTTATTAAGTGGGTGTCTTCCGCCTTCAGAATCTTGATGTAAAATCATGCCTCGTCGAGGTTACTTAACCCCTGATGATGCGACTATTTCGACTGTTAGGGATTGATTTGGCCTAATTGCTAAAATGAAGGCGAAAAAACGTCTGACTGATTTAAATACTCGATTTTCTTTTTCAAATAGATTTGTGACGAATTGTCACAATTCATTCAAGCAGAGTGACGAATAAATAAGAACAATATGAAATATTGGACATTTTTTGGAAACATTCCATAAAATTTTATGAGGCTGTAAAATGTCTGAAAACGAGAAACATCTATTTCAGGGGATGTTCATTTAGTTTGCTCTGAAGAAAATCTAACAACGCAAAACCCATATTAGTCTTTCAATTAATTCAGGATTGTCATTCCTTTTTCTCGTATGTGAAATATTCTTGATAATAATGAATGAATTGATGTCTCCAAAAAATAATATTGGCTAAGTTTTGATAATATTTTAGGGAATTTCACGTTGTATATTTCATGTCATGTCGTCATCATTTTTACAAAATGATGTTGACACAAACACATTTATATTTTTAAAAACCTACACGGGGAGCAAAGCTCAAATGGCGTACATGTGGAATACTCGGCGCACTTTTCCTCGAACACTCCTCAATAGTGTGTAATGAAATAAAAACACGTCTGAATATACCAACGTACAGCCCCTATCGACGAGATTGTTGACTGAGAGATCACCGCGAACAAATAAATCTTTTTTCGTATCGCTGGAGGTATTATTCAAAAGAGTGGAGGAGTTCGGAGTGGAGCATTCGCGCAGCCCCGGAAAGAGGTGCAGTTTCCCTTTATGAAATATGCAGTCTGGAGATAAAAACAAAAATAAAAACAAACATATCGGAGGGAGTAGTGCATCGCAATAATTGAAAATAGAAACCCTCTGCTTTTACGTCGAATTTGATTCGTATAAGTCACTTAAGCATCGGAGCATGCATTCGTTGCGTCTACTATCCATTTCCGGTGAGGGGTAAAACGCTCTTCCATTCAGATATTATAAAACCACGTATAGCAATGGCAGCAATTCGAAATTCCCGCGGATTTCTCAATTTCCCGAAGGAGAGAAAATTAATATCATAACATACCATTTCTCTGCCTTTTATTCTTCTCGTTCCCTTTTTTTTTATCTTTCAACAGTGATCCTGTAAAAATTGTAGTCATGTCATGGGTTCTTTGTGCGAAACATAAAATAAAAGCGGGCATTATTGGTACGTCGCAATAAAAAAACGCATTTTTAATTTATATGTAATGAGAAGAAACTGAGGTTTTTTGGATAAATTTATCTTTTAATTCATCACTAAAACCTTTTTTTCGGCTTACGCCATCATCGGAGCAGTATGATATATCTTGAGCACCAACCTACTCAACAATCGAAATTTTACTTCACAAAAATATGATGCTTTCAATATCAATATCATCAGAAATGAAAAGCAGCAGCATTGTACTCGTGAAAGTTGTAAATACGTATATCCAATGAGTATCCTACACGTTGTTTTAAATGGTGATACTGATATGTTCCAATGATACCACGCTAGAAGTGCAAATTGAAACAATCCGGAATTTACTACGAATTAAATAATAGCAATTTGACACCACGATGAGGAACAGGGCTGTCTTTAAGCATTTAAAGTTGGAGAGATAGTTGTAGAAAAAAACCACACATGACGAAAAACTTCGCACCAAATCCTTCGGAAGTAGAAGTATATTATTACGTCGGAGGCAGTCAGATATCGCCGGCAATGAGCAAGCGGTATGCGTTTCAAATTGCATTCCTTGATTGACTAACTTCAGAAGCACAAACTCGGGCAGCGCCTTCCAATACCTGGTGATACCACCCGCTTTGCCAGGTTGTTGTTTTCTTACCCATCCGAACCAAATTCAACTAAGATCGCCGATTTCACTATATGCACTCGCGAGTAAGCTAAAGCAAAAACTCGGGCGGCGCCTTCCACTCCCTGGTGATACCACCCGCTTTACCAGGCAGTTAATTTTATTACACATCCGAACCAAATTCAACTCAGATCGCCGATTTCACTGCATGCACTCGCAAGTATACTTGCTGGCAACATACGTCCGAGAAGAAAAAAAAAGGTCTATGAATTCCAAGCGCAATATCTTGTTTCTTTATCTCTGAATTTTCACATTTTTTTTCATTCAACGCAAAGAAATCGCAATTTTTGTACGACGTGTACATTTAGAAATTTAGGCCCTAGGTAAAGAAACCGCCTTAAAGTGTGTAGGTGTTTGGTTATGTCCGTCCGTCGAAATTATTGTACCTGTGAGTATCACTGATTGTGATTATACCTGAGTCCATCGTTTTTTTCCTCGGCTAATAAAAATTGTATTGCAGTGAAACGAAACAAAGTGGCTGGGGGATAGAATACCAATAACTGTACGCGTATTAATGATTTTACGTCCATCAACGCGATCACGCACCTAATCATCGTCACTTCGTCAAATCATTACTTTCCTTTTTTAAGTAATCGATCAACCACTGTATCTAAAGACGTGATCTTGCGTGGAATAACTACCTATAACAGTGTTTTCTTTTCTCACATCAACAATTTGTATGCGATAACTGAAATATTTTCATAAACTGTTCAACAAGTGTACACCTACCTCACGCACGAGTGTTTATTCAAGGCAAAATCTCAATTTATACCATCCTTTGATCCAAAGTAAAAAAAAAAAAAAAATCAAGCAAAATAAGAGTCGCAATTCTTGAAGGCCTACAAATTATTTATGATCTTTCAGTAGAAATAGCGCTCGAGGACAAATGGCATATGACATTGACGAGTTTTATTTTCTACAAAGAGGATAATTGCCTGTAGGCGCTGCGAAGAGCAATGCTCCGAATTCATAATAAGTCATGGATGAGAATGACATAAGCTGGAGCACCCTTGATGGGCTCCTGTCCAGGTTGACTTAGATTCACTTAAAAGGGTTGTCCCTGTGATAAATCCTGCAAAAAGCAATAAAACACTGTTGCCATGCTCGTGCTTAAAACAGCCATTTTATGAGCATTGAAACATTACTTCGGTGTTATTCACTGCATTTGGCACGATTCAATTTATAGTGTTTAATGCATTGCAGTCACGATGGTTTATGGATATTTTTTTCGTTTTAAAACAAGTGAGAAATATGACTGTGGTATTATATTTTCTGTAAAAACATTAATTGCCTTATTTGCTTCAATAAAAAATAATAAAATATATGCTCATATAAATCACTATAAGTACGTAAATATTATTTCTATGACGGTTTTTTTTTTTTACATTTAAATGAATACACTTTTGTCGATTTTACCAATATCGTGCCTTAGGGCTGTGCCGGTGTTTCCCTGCAGTCAGTGCCGTTAATTAAACAATAATGTAAAAAACTTTTGTCGAATAAATGGTGCTTAGATACTTTCACATCCTTTTTTATAGAGGAAAAGCCGTACGCCCGTGACACGGCAGAATGCCCAATGGCGCTTTTTCATTTTGGAAAAATTGTTTTTTCTTCATTTGAATTCATTCAAAAGATCGATTTTCGGTGAGACAAGATGCTTCACCAAGAATCGATTGTTTAACACACATTTAAATGGAGGAAAAACCGTGTTGCCAACTTTCAAGAGTCGCCGCACCGCTACTGTGACGCTCGACAGATTTTTGGTGGGACAAGCTGCCTTACCAAGCACCAATATTTTTACATGCACTTAAGGTGATTCGATTGACGCCATATTTTGTGTCAGAACGGCATGCGATACATCGCATCAATTGGTTCCATTTTTTCAGGTACTCGTCATTTTTCTCCAATTTTGAGATCGCAATACTGTTGTCAGGAGACTAAAGCACTCACCTACCAATTTTAGCAAAGAAATTCAACGTAATAAAGGCGTGGTTTTTTAGAGAGGAAATATCACATTCGAGTGCAGTTTCGATATCAGTATCGAATGCTATGTTTTCTCTCTAAAAAAAACCACGTCTTTATTACGTTGAATTTCTTTGTTAAAATTGGTAAGCGAGTGCTGTAGTCTCCTGACAACAGAATTGCGATCTCAAAATTGGAGAAAAATGACGAGTAGCTGAAAAAATGGAACCAATTGATGCGATACATCGCATGCCGTTCTGACACAAAATATGGCGTCTATCGAATCACCTTAAATAAAGGAGAAACCGTGTTGCCAGCTTCCAGAAGTCGCCACTGGATTCGGCAGATAACTCACTCCTCTGTCGACGTAATTAATTCGTGGCTGGATTTCGGGGGTCCGAGACCTAAGTCCCATCCGTCATGTGATGAACCCCCATCGTGGAGTTGGGTGGCCGAACAGTAGGAATAGCTGCGGCTGCGAGGGAGGTAGGGCGCAGAAGACGACGCCGCACAAGGGATCGAGTCAATTAGAGAGGCCGAACATAAGTTTTTTTTTCTAAAACTGCGAATTGTGATGTTTATTTCGTCACAATTTGAATTTTAAGAGGTACTTCAAGAAGAAAATTTCAAAATTAAACCAATAGACCCACTTTTAGAGCCTCAAAATGGTGTATAAACGGAGTTATAAGCTTTCAAAGTTTCCAAGTATTGTCCGACCTCTTCTATCGACTCAATCCACTGTGCGTCGGCCTCAAGATGGGCCGAATCGTGTTTCATCTCCTCAGTTGTTGGGTCTTTCGGAGAATATCCTCCGCAACCCATCTTGTAAACGCAAACTTATTCCGACTCAAAGTTCAAAAGCAGAATTGACACGAGTGGATCGTGGAGGTTGCGCACCTTCGTAGTTCGCCTTAAATTTTAGAAATTTCTTTGCAAAGCAGCTTCTCTTTGGCCTACAATTGATAATTTTAATGGATTACCTATTACGACGAAAAAACAGAAATATTAAGAGTACATTCACGGAAAAAGTATATAGACGCTGGACCGCATGATATCGTGTTTATTATAACCGTTTGCTTAGGATACAAATTTACTTACAACTTGCCCAATAACCATATTTTAACAACCATCCTCAAGTTTAAAAGCGCATTAAATTTAAGAAATATCGACTTTTTTCGCTCTCTAGCCAACTTCCTTTTGAGAAACCAAAAATTTCTCTGAAAATGTCAGAACTTTTTTGGTTCAACTGCGTTTATCTAAGGTTTTTTTTCTTCTTCTCTTTTTCTAATACAAATTCACAAAGATTTCATTAACATCACAAAATATAGATAGACCAGCTTATGAGTGAATTACTTTCAAAATCCCTTTAATTCGCAATCATCACTTTCGCTTTGTCCAATGTCCAATGATCTTCCTACATAGGGTCTGGGTAATACGGTGATTTTTGCAAGACGATCCATTCAGTATTTCTTGCCATTCGAAGGAATGGGTCACCACGAAAAGTAAAACTATCTAGTCTCAAAACGATCTAATCTGGAAGTGATTACTTTGCCGTGCATTTCACTTCCTTGTAGTCACACATTTTAATAATTATTTTTCAAACACCTTTGAACACAACCTCTTTCCATCTCATCCCTTACGTACCTACATTCCGAAATGAATATCGAGTCATTTCCCGCATCAACTGTCAAGTCTTCATTTCTCCGATTCATTAAACAGATAGGTCTTTAAGCCTCGCGCGTGAATCACTCACACCACAAATCCATGTTATGCAGAGAAGGGGGTAGAAGTGCCACGTAAAGGAAAAATTGCAGTATAAAAATTCAGGCGTTGCCAAATCGCAGTCCGTTGAAATCTAATTTCCCGTAATATTATAATCCAAATTTCTTTTTATTTCTCACAGACTTTCATTCACAATATAATCTATAGTATCTGGAAATTTCAAGGAAAGACATTTTGCCAGAAGAAACTTAGCAACGAATGAAAATGCGGCGTTTTTCTCTAATACTGCTGAGTATTATTGTATCGACGAGGACTCGCAAGTTTGCTATGAGCTTCTTATTAAAATTGACTTTTAATGAATGAAACGTCTCATTTACGCGAAAGAGCCTCACGAGTAAAAATGAACGGAACTAAACAATATCGACGGCGCAAGTCGGCAATCACATAACTCGTTTGCGGTGTCTGAAAATCTCCGTAACTATGTTATTTTTTTAAAGGAGAACAAATGGACATGATTCCTTGCAGTTTTTGCAGAATTTTCCTCGCACATAGAAGAAAAATCATGGCAGTTTTAAGGAATTACCGTTGAGTAGTTTTTCGTTTAAAGAATAAAGTATTACAGGAAGTCTGCGACGTCGCAAATCGAGTTATGTGATTGCCGACTTTCACCGTCGATATACATGTTTATACATTTTTGGTTACACCGAATTCTACGTGCATTGTAATAATGAGTAAGGCCCATGAGAGAATGCAGGTACATTCTAATTATTGTAATCAAATTGTGATTTTTCATAGACTGTGGTGTTAAAGTCCACCCTTAGATATCTAAAAGCCGAGTTTCTTTCACGAATGGAAGTGTGGATTCTCATTTACGTGTGACGTGTGCCCTCCCAAATTAATTCTGCTAATGCATGGTGTACGCAAGTAACAATGGCCACATATGTCTCTTGTTCTTCATGAAAGGGTATTAAAAAAATTCTAATGAGCTCTGCCTCACTTCATTATTCAACTGAAATGATGTCGTTTTGTTCATATGTACATTAAAACAATAAAGTTTGAGGAGAATTTATATACGCCGACAGTTCTCTAAACGCTCGGATGACGGATGGAAAATTACAAAGCACAAGTTTTTTCAAAAAAGAGTGAAGTCTTAAATTAATGCGGCAACCGGTCTGTTAAATTTTTGAAATGTATTGTTCCACGTGTATGATATTAATGATCCGTAATTTTTATTGGTAAAACTAATGGGTCCCGGGGAAAAATGGTAAAATTAGTGAAAAGAAAGAGGCGTTTCCGAAAGTTACCATAGTAATCAATTATTGGCAAAATCGGATTTTAGCGTCGCTTACAAACCAACAGTGGCTTCAAAAATGGAATGATCACAACTGCATTCCCTAAATCTTGGAGTCACAAGGGTAAAAATACTTCGTTTCATAGTAACTCCAAAGTTTCCAGTCTCAGTAACTGATATTTTCACTCATAGTGATTCGACTAAACTTCACTTCAAATACCTGAAATTCTTGTCAGGCATCCTTCATATTCTTGCTTGTATTTTGAACTGCAACGCCGGGTATCTAAGCCAAATTTTGGCTTGAGCAACCAGATACTTCGCCGAGACCGCACTTTTTTGTACTTCTTATTCAGAATTAAAATGCAGTCCTCACGAGGAACTAAAGTTTTTCATTTATCCCTCGAGTTCTTTTGAAATAACTCCCTACCGACAGTCTTGCAGGCCGAAATGGATGGTCTTTATCCCCGCCCAAGATCTCATATGCCAGGATGGTATGTGATACTTCAAGGCACCACCTTCGAAGCACCTAGCTCCGGGACTCCCAACACAACACTCAACATAAAGTTTTATTTTTGATGTGTCTATTTAAAAGTGCAACACACGCTACATGACACTTGTCACCGCATCCGCTGTTGTCTAACTGTGCGTAGTTTAATAATATGAATTCAGAAAACATAATAATAAGTTCAGGGTAAACGCTGAAAGTTCTTATATCCTCGAAACGTACCATAACGTTTTGGATGAAAGTTTTTGTATCGTATCATTCCAACTTTTTGCTGGTAAGGGCTTCATTTTTACCAAACATGCATTTAAGATATGTTCAACGGACAAAATATACATGAAAGGATGTTTAATGGCAATCATTATTTTTGCTGCAGCGACATATACTGGTGTTGACATGCTAATTTAAAAGTCCTATACCGAGTAATTCGATTTCAATCTGAATTCTTGGACCGCATTTCTTGGTATTGAAAATGAAATTGACGAAGGAGAAGAAACGATAAAAGGGTTTCCGATCGAAAAATTCATGAATTTGTCGCACAAAAAAAATTGATTTATGATATGTACGCTTCATCGATTTCAGAAAAAAATCTAGCTAAATTTTGTAAAAATTTCATCAAGATTGTTGAGATATACTTTTATACAGAGCTGAGCATGGCTCGTTACTTCGAAACTTACAATGTATAAAAAGTACTCTGGGTGTTTGAATGTTTTATGTAATAAAATATATAAATTGTATACAAATCTGACCAAAATTGAGATTTAAAAGCTGAGCATGACCCATCACTTCAAGCAATCAAATAAATCAAAGCACTTGATGTAAAACATGCCTTCTGCATTTAACTGTTTCTAAGACAGTGTCGAACTGTTAAAAGTTCTTACAACCGAGGAAAATTGGACTACATTTTGCAATTTGGAACTATAAATTCTAGCCCAGTTTAAAAATAACGTATGCGCCATTAGTTTCCCTACGCAAATGAGTGTTTTTCCAGGAGAGCCAGAATTTATAGTTCGAAATTGAAAAATACAGTCCAATTAAGAGTCAACATTTTTTAGTCTCCTAAATTGGAAGTTTTTTCCTATTTTCACAAAATCTGGAGGTTGATCCCAGGCCTATCCATGTTTACGGACACGATAAGCAAGGCGTTAAACAAATTCGAGAAAAATCTCGTCCAGATATCAACTAATGTATTTAAAAAAAGCTTAGCGTATTTTTTTTTCTTTTGAAGCGGCAACGGGGTAAACCACCGTAGCACGACCGTCGGTTCCACTCCACCCTCAAACGGTATTATTCCACACTTAACGACTTCATAAATAAGAGTAATTGCTTCGTTTAGCCTTTTTGTGGATTCAGGGGGCGGGAGGGGTTGTGATGTTTTAAGCCACGGCAGAGCGGTGCGTGCGACTGAAAAAACTAATCTGTGCGTTGCCGCGTGTACATGCAGATTTCCCCGCAGGGATACGGATCAAATGATCCGCGTTTTGGCTGCGACCGACTGAAACCTCAGCGGATCATAATCCCCCTGATTCATTGTGTTCCAGTCGGAGACAAAGATTCGTAAATTAAATTGGATTTAAAGAAGGGCTTTTGTGGGGGAGCTGTGCCCGCGATTGCATGCCCCTCTCCGAGGCAAGCCGGAGTGTGTGGATCTTTGGAGTGATATTTCCAGCATTTTTTCGATTTTATATTGTCTCTGATTGTGGAACCATCAAATAGATGACAAGCTCTCACTGTATGATGCAACATAAAAAGATACGTTGTATTTAGTGGGCCGTTAATAAATTCCAGGACGCTAAATTCCGGATTATGACGTAGGTCTCTATCGCTCAACACGTGATAACAATTAGCGCAAAGCTCTTCTCAACCACACACCCTTTAGAGTGATACGTACTTTATAAAGGGCCCCTACCCTGATCCCCCCACCAACCTAGAGTGTAACGTACAATATAAAAGGCATCCTCCCAGATATATTTCAATTTAAAAAATACTTTCTCTCATATTGTATTGGACTGCCTTAAAAATGACCCCTCTTTGTGCTTTCAACGTGAAAAATTGACATTCATTGAATACTTGATTTGATAAAATATGGAAATACCCATTGATTAAAAAGCATGTATAATGTAAGAACGGTTTTTTTGTATTGAAGCAGCGAGGCCACAGGAGTTTTCTCCACACAAGCCGTTAGGCCCGCTTGTCTTTTTTCACCGGGCGTCCCTTCGCCCCCCCTTCGCCCCCCTTCGCCCCCCTTCGCCCCCCTTCGCCCCCCTTCGCCCCCCTTCGNGTGCACTTGAAAAAAAAGTCACGGGCTATATAGAAATACCGTCCGTTCCGGGCTCAGAGGCCGAAAGTTACGGGTGCGGGAGCCGTAGCTTCGATTGCTCCCGGTGCTACATCCGGAACTTCTGGCTTCTGTACCCGAAGCGCGGACGGTATAGCCTGTAAGTACGACTTCCAGGGCCGGAGTTTTTTTTCAGTGCGAAAGTGAATTTGAAGGTGACAACATTGGATGCGGTTCGAAGGGCGAACCTGTGCGCTTTAGCAGGATGGATCCGTGGCGCGCTTGATAAATCACCGCAGGCTCTTCGCGAGCGAGCCGGGTGCGCGCGAATGAATTCTTGCGAAGATGACACCCAACATCTGTGCCACCGCCAATTACTTTGCCATGGCTCCGGTGGAGGTGCTGAAGCGCGCAAGGTATTAATGAGGCCGGAATTAGAAGCCGAGCACCAGCCTCGCACCTTCGGATCACGCAACAACAGTGGGCTGATTATTGAAATTGATAGACAAAGCGATAGACAAAGAAAACATGAGGAGTATGGAGCGATCCTATTGGTTGACATGTGTGGTTCTCATAAACCAATAAGGGAGAAAATGATGGACTAATTGGACTGCATTTTGCAATTTGGACCTGTAAATTCCGGCTCACCTGAGATACACTTATGTGCGCAGGGAAACTAGTTGGCATATACGTTGCTTTTAAACCGGGCCGGACTTTATAGTTCCTTATTGCAAAATATAGTCCAATTTAGGGGTCTCTCGTGGATTGCCGTTAGTTAGTATATTATTTACCTCATTTGTCCATTACAACGACCCGCTTCCACCCATACAATCCCTCCATACCCCTTTTGACGTATTTGTCTGTCAATTATCACCCCTGTCATCTGTTGGTATTTAAAATCAGGACGTGCGCGGTTTGAATGGTTTCAAAATTTCATTTTTTTAGGTGTATTTAGTTCTGTAGAGAACGATTCGATAGTCGATGGATAATTTCTGGATTTTACAAGGAATTTTTGCGCATCATATCTTTCAGTAGTCCAGCAAGTATTTGCACCATGAACGCTCAGTTAGACACGAAAGAACACTTAGAAACGAGGCCCGAACTGTATGTAACAAGGTGGTATAATAGTGCTGGGTTCACACAAACTCGCGGGGGAAACAAGGTTATAAAATTCAAAAGGCCGATGAGTTTCCCCGCGAAAAAGTGTGGGCCCAGGACTATTTAATCATTTTTGAGCTATAAATACTTTGAAATAGATTTAATGATGAGAAGAAGCGGACATTTTGAAATACCACAATGGAGATACGTGGTTTCGCACTTTAGCCATCGATGAAGTGAACAATATGAGACCGTTGGGTACCAACCCTATCTGACGCTCCACTTGGATTGTTTAAAAAGCGCTCATGTCCCTCGAGTCTATTTTGTCATTCAAGCCACCGTTCAACCAAGGAGAAAACTCTATTATCAATACGCAAATCCGGGAATCCACCCATTTCAGCAAACACGGGGACCTCTCCTCAAAGTGCTTTTAATCGCGGAGACTATGGAGGGAAATACAATTTGGAAGAGGAGGTTTTTATAGAATAAAATTACAGAGCGCAAGGTGGGAGAGGGGGTTACGGCCCTAGATAGAAGCACGGGGGAGGGGGGTTCAAGAGGACTTTTAAAAGGCAAATCGAGGGAGAATAGATTGTGTGCACAGAGAAGCCAAACAATGAGGCTCCTAATATAAATAGCTGTAAAAGCTCTTCCGGAGAGAAAGAAACGCTGGGAACATTCTTCTGCCCCCATCCTCCTTTCTCGAGTCCCCGACCCCCAAGTTTCCGCCCCCCCCCCTCGGGGGGATTTCCACCCCCTTTCCCTGATCTTGCTGAAACGCTCCCGATAAATTCATTACCGGGAAGAACAAGTGGCGGATGCGCCATTCAACATGTTACCTCTGTTTCTCTAAACAAACTGACACGTCTATTGATTTCTCCCGCTTTTTTTGCGAGTATTCTATCTGACCTCATTTGTAATTTGGCGAAGGGAGCGCTGGTGTGCGGAGGAAAAACGTTGTATGAACATTCGAGTGTTGCCATTTTCATCCTGAAGTGTTTTTTTTTCGTTTGGCTGAAAATTATAATAAAATTTAGCGATTACAAAACAATGCTTCAGGATGACTGATGTTCAAAATATGATTATTTTCTATCCGCTAGAAAATAAAATATTCTTTTCCTAAAAATATTTTAATATTTTATAATTTAGATTAAATACTTTTGATTACGTTTCATTATCTGTTCTGATAACCGGGGATGGGTTTCCTTTTCTAAACTGCGTTAAATTTGTAATTTCAAAAAGTTTTTTAAGCTTAAAATTCTTAGTAAGAGGTTTTCCTTTAATGATATACATATTATATGGTTCATTAACAGATTCATTTATTTTTAGATCAATTTCTGAAGATTTTCCCTCGAATTCGTTAGGTACTTAAGATCGAACTTTGAACAATTTTCTGAAAAACTGGAATAGATCTTTCCGTAAGTTTCCTTGAATATTCGTATCCAACCAAATGACATTTTGCAATATTTGAAATTATTCTTGACGAATGTCAAGAATATTTTTCCACGAAGATAGGTTATTTTAGATCGAACTGTGTACATATTTCTCTGAAATGTTTGGAAGAAAACCGTTATCACATATGTCTTCGAAAACGCCGTATTTTAACAAAAGAAACTAGGCAACGTGCAAATGCTCTTGTGTCGTTTTTCTTTAGCAGAGCAAAGCGGGCGAACTACTTTTGCGGGGAAGCTAGAGAAAAGATTTTTATCGTGGCACCAGGATGAGATATTCCCTGGGAAAATAATTCAATTAGCCAGAGTTTTGCTCTTGCGCTATCATCTGCTCACTTTATTTTGTTTTTGTTTTCTTTTTCTTGTCTTTTCCTCTTTTGTACGCACCCCTCTTCCATCATGTTTACTGCCTTCTTTCTTTTTGCATGTTTTCGTGGAAAAAATCCGCTGGCTCTTCAGTCTCATTTGGTAAAACGGTCGCAAAATTTTACCGTTTCCTTTCTGATCGATTTTTTCCGTAGTGGAGCCTATCAGTGAAGTATTTCCCTTTATATTGAGAACATTTTTTTAAACTTTGGTACATTGTTTTAACATGTTACAACATGCTTACCTGAAGTAATTTTTTGCTAAGAACCTATTCGCCCTCCTTTTTAACGCGTTGCCGTTTTTTATTTTATTTTTTTTTTTTTGGGGGGGTTCTAGAGCGTCAACATCCATTTCTACCTTGAATTTCCTTTTTTCTTATCTCGCTCGAAATGACGCTGCAAAAATGTCTCATCAAAAACTTTTCAAACGAAAACCAATAACGAGCATCATTACTTCGAATTTTGCTAATTTTTCTCCAATCCCAATAGAATATTCTGTGAAAGTTTTGAACAATGTTTATCTTGTTTCCTTAAAAATAACAAAAAACCAGAATTGAAATTTTGCAACGTCACAATCGAGATCCATATTTTGTGCCTTTCACTGTCGATATGACTGAGTGAACGAGGACGTTAATCTTATGAAGCCGAATTCCATGAATTTCTGGCAACTAATTCCAACAATTCAACACTCACGATCGATGCAACGTCCCTCCAAAGGATACGTTCCTGCCAGGCAATTTGCATCCGTATCCCAATGGGTCTCTGGACCCATCATCTTAAGGCTCACTGCATTCCTTCCTTCCCTTAAATCCCAATCATCCCCCACCCGCGCGCGTTCCCATCCGTTCATTTTCCTTCGCGCAATCCTCATCCGTACTGCCGTGTTGAGGAAATTCATCGTATGAACACGTGTAATGTGTATATTGCCCAATGGTCTGCGATACAATAATTTTTATCAAATTTTGAGATCGCATTTCTCTTGTCCCGAGACTTAAGGATCCACTCACTAAAGACGAACAAACTCAACGGCAATTCGATATCAGTATCGAATGCGACATTTCTCCTCTTAAAAAACTCTGTCGATCTTCCGTTGAGTTTGTTCGTCAAAGGTAGGTGAATTCTTTGGTCTCGTGACAACAGAAATGCGATCTCAAAATTCGATAAAAATGACAAGTAGCTGATAACATGGAACTGATCGGTGCGATACATCGCGTGTCGCTCCGACACAAAATATGGCGCTCATCGAATTATCTTAAGCCCATTTTAAATTGGAAACGAGAAATTGACGAGACATTGGCCTCGGGATTTTCCTTTGACATTCTCCCCTCCCCTTCCCTTTTTTTTCTCCATATGTGTCATTTAATGACAAATTGAACACAATGTATTATAGCGCACACGCAAGACTTGTCTTGCGTGTGCGCAAAACACTGTACTGTGGGGGTTTATAAACGTTGTGTCAAATGAAGTATACATTTTCATTTTTCCTTGAAAAAAAATGGTTTTGCTACGCTTGTCACGGTGATATTGGTGGATGTTTCCAACTTCACTCGTTAACATTCCGCGAATTAACACGTGATTTAATTAAACGAAATCGTCTGTAATTTGATGGAGCCTAATACGAATTCCCGGCGTTTCGACAGTCAGCAATTCCAGCAATCTCCAGGCTCACGCTTGTAAGTGTAATTACAGCCCCGAGTTGACTCATAATTGAATGGAACAAGCATAGATTGAGCGGGTCACTGCTTCTGTTTATCAAATTATAGGGTTGTGGTTCTCATAATTACTGTTGCTCGGTTTGTATTTCAAATAACGCGCTCTGGACATGTTCTTAAGTCCAGAATAAACTCACTTAACAACATGTTTCTTTATCGTCTGCTATTAACTTTACTCGTACTTAGAGGATCTTTGGGGGAAAATTGGAGGTTTTCTACAGATTCCATGTAAAAAAAACCTTTTAAAAATGATGCAATTTTAACTTCTTTTTTTTTGCGATGACAATACTGCTTCTACCCGCTTGCGAGAATGTGATGCACTGTAAATTTTACTTTGGGTACTCTAAGACACTTACATGAGCATGATGGTAACATTTATACCACTATACTATTGGTAAATGCTACCACGGATTTGATTATCCTCAACTACGTAGGTGGATCCAGACACTTCGAGCAAGGGAGGACAGTAGAGGCGTCAGGGGGGCTTCATCCATGTAAACTTCCGAAATTTTCAGCATCCTTTATGCATTTTGAGTCAATTACATCATGAACAGTCACCAATTATAAGCATTTTCCTCTTCATTCAGGGCCGGATTCACCTACTTGCCGCCCATGGGCCGCCCCCTTCTCATTCGTTTTGAAACTCAATAAAAACTAGGGTCCCTTTATACTGAGAGTCAAGACAATGTGAATCCATTTCTGATTGGTTCCCGTATTTTAGGCCTTCACAGTGTCACAAACGGGAATAAAGATTACATTTTCACCGATTGCAAATATTATAATCTGGAATGGACCAGGGAATTACGGGTTCGGCAAGGAACAAACGGAATGAGAGAAGGAACGGAGAAAGGAATTTAAGAATGGGCCGATCAAAGATTACAAAGAATGTTCAATTTCTGTAATCTTTATTCCCGTTTGTGACTCCATGAGGGGTGTTGTCTTGACTCTCAGTATAAAGGGACTCTAATAAAAACTATCAATAAGCGTGCAAGCAGGGGAGGGAGGGGTGCATAACACGCATTTACTCGTGTTGAACGCATTTTTTGGGAAAACCCTGTCTACACTACTAGCATAAGATCACAGAACTTTGCGCGAAAGTTAAGTTTCGTAAACCTATCTCCGTGTGGATAAGGCTTTCCATTCTTAAGAAATAAACGAAAGAATTATGACGGAACAAATATAAATGTGGTTCAATGATTTTAACTTCCGCCGCCGCGCCGCGCAGACCGCACCGTGTTTGGCGCAATGCGTGAAGTATTCCGACAGTCGTGTAGGCGCTATGCGTTTCACGCCGACCACTGAGCTGCTGAACGCACTGTGTTGGACGCAATGCGTGAAGTATTCACGCAGTCTTGCAGGCGCTTACGTCTCACGCTGACCGCACTGTGTTTGGCGCAATGCGTGAAGTATTCATGCATTCTTGTAGGCGCTATCAATTTTACGCTGACCGCAGTGACCGCACTGTGTTTGATGCAATGCGTGAAGTATTCGTGCAGTCTTAGAGGCCCTAATATGTGATACATGCCGATCGCCGCGCCGAGGGCTTCTCCTTTTCATCTCAAGTCCTCGTCATCATTTCCCTCTAAGTCGCGCCGTTCCGGGCCAAATTGCGTGTTTGGTTTCTCTCTTAACTCGACTAATTAAAGGTGCTGTCTCTTGTATCACTGAAAGACGACAAAATTAAAAATTACTACACTCTCAGGAAATGAGAGATTTTGTCGCCTTTTCTCGTTTGTAATTTTTTTTCTTCAAAATTCTGATTTTTTTATACCTACACTTAAAAAAATTGTAAATTTTTGCCGCCCCTTAAATTTGCCGCCATGGGCCGCGGCTCATGTGGCCACCCCCTTAATCCGGCCCTGTCTTCATTCATTCTTCTTCATTCTTCTTTCCTCCGTTCCTTCCCTTCACTTTTTCGGTCGAATCGGGGGGGGGGGGGGGGAGAAGTGTATGCCCCTTACGCCCCCCCCTGATCTGCCTACGGACCGAATGGTATCATCGTGAAAAATTAAGACAACTTATGGTAGACTCGATCTTATTTTTTTCAGTCTTCGGCATTATTTTAATGAGATAATTTTCAATTTTCATTTTTAAAAATTGTATTGATCAATGTCTTTTCAAGCATTATGTTTACAAAAATATCAACAACTGCGAAATGTTTGTTTTTAATATACCTTTTTGTTTTGCTTTTACTTGTATTAGGATTCGATTTATTCATCTCTGCAAAAATCAGGATTTAATCGTGTTTCAAGCATTCCATAAACTCGACGGCAAAAATTTAATAACGGAAAGAGTGCTTAACGAAAGGTATTCATGAAGCGGGACGGATAGAGGAAAAAATCAAAAGAGTCATGAAGGGGTTCTCAAGTTTTTTCCATTTACCCTTGGTGTTCCCCAAGAGGATTGCATGCTTGTCTATCAGACGCGCTAAAACTTGAGTACACTCTTAATTCAGGGCGTGATTAAAGTACATGTCAAAGAGTATTCTATAAATGTAAAATGCACGCAATATGACATGCAGTTTTTCAGACGACTTAACGAATCATTGGTAAACGAACATTGTTGTCAATGTCCGGTTAAAAGTAAGATTTCTCCTGGAAAAATGAGTTAAAGTCCCGTCATGATAAATTTCAAGGCGCAACTCTCGAATCAGGGTCCGGTAAGGTTTCCATCTTCACTGGACCGTATCTTATCTTTCTAAGATTCTTTAACTTCGCAATGGTTATACACACATAAGTCATCTCAGTGAATTCCAAAGTATACCTCATGGTGTAAGACAAAGAAGCATCAAATTTTAATAAATATTAATTGGGTGACGTTGAAAATTAAAAATTGGTTTTACAAAACGCACATAACAAGGCGCCTCACCTTTAATACTTTCTCCTCTTGCACTTTTCCAACCTTTCATTAGCTGTACACACAGGGTCATGCAACTTTTTGCATTTTATGTTTCAAATGAGCCAAAAACTGAATTTTCAGACGGTCATTCGTGATACGTTTTCAGAATAAAACGTCTCTCTACTGAGAAACTTCAGATTTGGCTTTAAAAAAAATTCGTTTTCTTTGCAGCATGTCATTATATCGTGCTGATTCTTGGTGGTGAATTGGACTTCATTTTGCAATTTGGAACTAAAAATTCTGGCTCTTCTGGAAAAACACTTATGTGCCTAGGGAAACTACTGACGCATACGTTGTTTTTGAACCGGGCTAGAATTTATAGTTCCAAATTGCAAAATGTAGTCCAATTATGAATCGAGCAGGCTACATCTATTTGTGCCAGCAAAAAATTGCTGACCATGATGAAATTTTTAGATTCTGTCATTTTAGCTGTGTTTTTTCCCACGTTCTCTCTCTCCCTCTCTCTCTCTCTCCCTCTCTCCCTCTCCCCTTCCCTCTTTTTTACTTTTTTTTTTTTTAATTTTGGTGACGAGGTAAAATTTTCCTCATGATAGTAGTTTATCCGTTTGAGTGCTCTCAATCAACGGCCGGCCTCTAAAGTGACGTGAAAGAAATGGACCGTGCTAAGCAGAGAGGAATCAAGCCCCATCACCTATTGCCAAATTTAATCAGGCAATTTAATTTTTACATGAAAAACTTTGTTCGGATTTTTGTGCAAATTTCAGTGAATTTTCTGCATACTACGAAGGAAGCTCCTGAAAATTTTCAAAGGAATCCGTACAAACATTCTCTTGTAAAAAATTAAATTGCCCCGTTAATTTTGGCAAAAGCTGATGTGGCTTGGTTCCTTTCTGTTCAGCACGGTCCATGTCACCCATGTCAGTTTGGAGGCCGGCCGTTGATTGAGAGCACTCAGACGGATAAACTACTGTCATGAGGAAAATTTTACTTCATCACCAAAATAAAAAAAAAGAGGGAGTACGTGGAAAAAAAACGCAGCTAAAACGACTTCATTAGTCTAAAAATTTCATCACGGTCAGTAATTTTTCGCTAGCACAAATGGATGTAGTCGGTCCAAAAATCAAGAACAAGCGTCGGATGTGATCAAACTTGACAACTCCGGGAATAATCCACTGATTTTTTTTGGCCCGCGATTTTCCTTTTACCCTAACCTTTTTATAACAACCCGTTTTAAATTTCATTTGCGACGACGGAGTCAAAACGGTTTCGTCTTCGTGTGGAGACCCTAGTCTCGTGTCCCCCAGAAACTCGCGACATGGGGTACGAAGAAGTGGATGTGTCGCGCATCATTTTCCGGGCGGTCCTAGTGGCCTCTCTTGCGGCCGGCATCGTGACCAGCAGTTCTTTGGGATATACCACGAGTGACGTGGACTATGGAGGTGATAGCATTAATCGCAGGGACGTGACCGGCAAGTTTGGCACCGAAGTGAAAGGGATAAATGAACGGGAGGACAAGGACGGAATTCTGGCTAAAATCGTTGTTCAGGTACCTCTTGATAGCGCGAATGTCACTTCACCTTCAAAAATTGAGGTGCGGTCTTCTGAAGATATTGTTCAGGTACCTCTTGACAGCAAAAAAGTCACTTTGCCTTCAAGAATTTTTGAGGTGAGGTCTTCTGAAGACAAAATCGAAGGAGAATCTTCATCAGAGGATCAACTTTTTGCAGAGGAAAAAAAAGGTTCCTACAATCTCATGTTACCACGAAGTCTATATGCCAGCGGTAAGGGAAGCAATTATTCTCTTTCGTTTTTTCCTTAATTTTCATTATATTTTATGTAATTTTAGTTTCGTAGAAGAAGAAAAATGTTTCGATTATCACACCGTACCACAAGGCCTGTATACCAGCAGTGAGAGAGGCGGTTATTTTCCTTCTTTTTTGTAAATTTTCACTATATATTATGCACTTCCTATTTAATTTGCGAAATTTGTTTTCCGCTTCTTTTCTGCATCACCTGGGAGTGTAAGATATAGGCATATCAGCATGATCGCCCGAATCAGGTTTAAATCAGACATTGCCTTATTTTCTCTCATGTTTTACTTTTTTAATAGATCACCGAGCAACGTTCTGAATTAAAAATGTGACATTGTCAAAATTTTCCTCACTCAATTTTTGTCCTGGACGACGTTTCGGAGAGTCCGGGACAAAAATTAAGTTAGTAAAGTAGTTAGTTTTTTTAAATCTTAGCGATTGTATTCTTAATTAAAGTCCAATCTCGGTTCATTGATGAGCCTCGTCTGCTGAAAATTCTACATACATTCATTGACAATTTAATCTATCTTTGCCCTTAGCCGAAGAAGAAAGTGAAGAACCGTATCCAAGTTATTCTCAGGATTATCGAGGAGGAGATATGTACCGAGAGGATTCTCGAGGAAGAGACATGTATGGAGAGGATTCTCGAGGAAATCAGCCTGGACCCTTAAAATACAGCGAGCAATTGGACAACGGTTATGCTTCTAGAAGTTGGCCAAGTAAGTTTTACTTTTCCCAAGCAAAACAAATTTAATTAATCTCCAAAAAATTGTATCTTTTCTATCCTAGCTACGGCGGTTCTGAATTTCAAATTTTGAAATCAAGCCCTTAATGTGTATAATATTCCAACAGTAGGGAAGAAACACTAAGGCAGTCATTGTAGCCTACTAATATGGGCCTGTGGAACAATGCATGTTCATTTTTGAGAGAATCTGCATGCGATTAATTTACAAGGGAATGGTGATACTTTATACAGTATTTCTTTTTCAAACATTTTGAACATCGTGATGCAACATGAGTGGATTGGTGCGGTGTGTCCGCCGATACTACAACAGATCGGAACGCGTAGTGAGACATATTCACATCGAAAAAAAAATACTACATGTATAAGTTAAAATATATGCTCTCATGAGACTTTGAATAAAGCAAACCCAAGTTATTTTGAATACAAATGCGATTAATTTTAGTGAAATGTAGCAAAATATGAAGGGAAAATTGTGTTTGGAACGAAGGAAGAGTGAGCATCAAAAAGAGCACATTGCGCCATAAATGTCACGGAATTAGCAGGTAGGATTGTCTTGTCATCCCTAAATGTCGATGAATCGTAGATGGCAAAGAAAGTTCTTGGTTGAATACTTCTTTAGAAACCCCGTTTTAGAAGACTCATCTCTAGATCTTGGATACATTTTATTGCAAGAATGAGATGGTTCGAGCTGGTGCGGAAGAACTATGGTGGCATTGGAGTTGAAGGGAGGGGGGGAGCTCCGTGGTGGCCCATATGAATTGCCGGAAAGTTTTCCGGCGTTATTGTCACCTCGAAAAAAGATTCATTTCGAATGTCCTTAGCGTGCAAATCATGGTCTGAAATTTTAACCAGATTTTCTTGAAAGTATTAGTAAGCGTTTAGCAATAATGTCTGAAGATTGATATTTTTGACCTCAAATCCCTTTTCCCCGATGTATTGAGCTTCTTTCTTAGTCGGACACATGTTACCCGACGTGATTTTGAGGACCACAAAATGAATTGACGAGCGACCTAAAGATTTCGATTTCTCAATCCTTATTTCGTTTAATGGTATGCAACAGCAATATAACTGTTCTTACAGGCTATCCTCCTGATGAGCACTTTGACGATGCTGAAGAAGAAGTAGAACACACAGAAAGTTACAATGAGCCTGAGTCCGTGCGCAATAATAGTAAGTAAAAGCAATCCTCTCCTACTTTCTTACTGTTTTGACGAGGGACACAGTCCAGCTTGTCCAGCCTCTACTGTAATGATCTTCCAGGGATGAAAAGCAGTTCCATCTTTGTCTCTCAGGCGGTCGTCCAGCAGGCCGATTATTGAAATTGATACACAAAGCTATAGTTAAAGAAGACGAAAAAGAAATGGAGGAATCCTGTCGGTGGAAGGGGATGGTTGCAATTAATGGACAAGGGCGGAAGGTGATAGACTAATTGGACCAAGTTTATCAGTGAGGTACCAACCCACATTGAGTTGAAACTGAGAAATGGAGGTTTGAGGTTTTATTCCTCCACGAGACTCAATCTAGAAAATAAAATGTATCCCCTCTTTTCATAAACCAATTTTTATTTTTCGATTTTGAGTTTTTGGCAGAAGAAAATATACGACTAATGGAACTCAAAAACATTCTTAACTCAATTTTTTCAAAAATATGGGTTGGTTCCTTTCTGATAAACTCGGTCCAGTTAACGGTAACCCCACGAGAGACCCTATAGTTAGTTAATCATTTCCTCCCTCAGTCTATACGAACCACCCATTTCAACCAACAGGATCTCTCCTCACTTCCTAAGTCTTCGTTGTCAATTGCTTTGTCTATCAATTTCAATAATCAACCCGCAGGTTGCTTGGGGTCTTGAATTCTTCAACTCATATAGAAATTTTAGCTGGCCTTTCCTATCCATCCTCTCAATGGGTTCCGATCACATTTTTTCTATGCACATCGAGGTCTATTCAGCTGTATTTTAGACTTAGCATATAAGTGCTTTTGGCAAACAAACCCGTTGGTTTGCTGTCCGCAAACATAACGCGTGCTATTTTTCCTAGGAATTCCATTTCTATACGCTCCAGATTGCTGTTTTGTACGCTTTGACGTGCGTTTTACACGATTCTCTATTTTATCAGATAAAAACTTAATTAGGTGAAGCCTCATTAGCGCTGATATTGTAAAGCACGAGGTTTCCTGCAAGCAAGTGCATATTCAACTTTCGTGCATTAAGCCCATACATCCAAGTAGCCAGAAATACCGTGTGACCGGTGAGCAAGTACTTTACTGCTTTTCAGCTTTATTTAGGCTCTCATGCTCATGATAGGTATGGTAAAAAAAATGAAAATATATAATAATTACTTCGATAGTTTTACTTGATGTGTGAAGTATGAAGTCCTCGCGATAGTCCTTACTAGCGCCATCTCTTTTTTTCAGGAAAAGCCACATTGATTCAAAGAGAGGATAATTAAAATAAATTCCGTTTTTGCACATAAAATACAGCCGAAAGAGGAATGTATTTTATTTTACATCTTAAAAATAATCCACGGAACATTGACTGAATTGCTCAATTTCTCCTGATCATCTCTGCTAATTATGGCGGGTATCTGGAGAATACGAATCAACAAAAGCTCAACTTGATACATGAAATAAATTTTGAAAACTCACTTCTTTCCTTTTCAATTTTGTTAGCTTATCTTCAGCTTGGGAACTGAACAATGAACATGGACTCCGAAGTAGTTCGAAAAGCGTCTTAAGCTATACAAAATTGAGAGGTGAAGCGAGTTTTTTTAAATTTTATTTTGCACTTCGTCGTAATCTTTTCCTGATTTCAAAAAGTCCCGAAGAAATCGTACATGAGGAATGAATTTTTTGAACTATTCTCACAGGAGCATACGCCGGCGACAGATATGGCCCTCCTAGGCATGCTGACTATGATGAGGGGAGCATACTTTGACAATTCGTACAGTTCCTCAAGCAGCCCTAACGGTACGTATAAATGGACGATTTTCATTGAGTACAACGAATTATTGCTTAAAGTATTTTTCATTTGCGCCCGCATTAAAATTCGTGTTGCATAGGCTAAGTTTTACGGGGCAATATTCCCCAGGGCTTTGCAACGATGGCTTTGGACCTCTAAAAGTAGGCACTCTCGGTGGGGGAAGAAGTCCGAGACCCCCTCGACCCCCGAAATAGAGGGCTGACGTGTAAGATACCGTGGCAAATTTTTCAAATTTACATACATATGAGTCGCTTTTATAGTGCTCTCTGGCGCTCTGCGACGCCTAATCGCCACAATCCCCGGTCCTCCCACAATTCATCAAGAAGTTGACGCTCCCTCATCTCATTTAAAACCCCTTTTTAAATCTATCTTCAAAAAAATATGATTCTAAACATTTTTGAGGTATTGCGAAAGTATTGACACCGGGAAAAACTGTACTTGGAAAATAAAGAGGAAAGTCGCGAAGAATATATAGGCAAGTTAGCGGTTTGGGATCTGCAACAGGTGGTTGCCGCCGTGGCTTAAAGATATATTCTCTCGGTTCCAACTGTAGGAGTCATTGAAATTACTCTACTCATAGAATAGTGTTTAGAGCTTTATTCTGACAAGTTCGCCTCAAAAACTTAATTCAACCAGGTTTATATAACTGAATCATCAACCTATTTGGACCTAATTATGCTGAAAGTTCTCGTTAGTTGAGGGTCGTAAGAATGAGTGGGAATCATAGAACACTAGTGACGTCAGCGTCGACGGCCGGGGATAACGGTCGCGGGGGACTTTAACTCATGAGCCCTGTCGTCAACGCTCTTGCCGCGTGCCCACGGCTCATGAGTTTGCATATTGCGGCGCTTAGTTCTTTTCGATTCAATGCAAATTCCTACTTTTTCATTTTGACAAAATGAATCGCGCCCACTTTCACACCGTTTCTTATGCAGCTTTTACGAGCACACCCCATCTCTCTCACCCGTCTTTTGTTCTTCACTGGAAAAAAAGAACACATTTGATCTAGAGTCCAGACTGTTGAAAACATTGACAAGAAAAAGGACTCTTGATTCAATCAGATTTAAGCTTAAATCAAAAGGAAATTCGCTCAAATTGAAAGGCTTGGTTCTTGATTTAAGCTTAAATCTGATTGAATCAAGAGTCCTTATTCTTGTAAATGTTTTCAGGAGTCTGGATTCTAGATCCAATGTGTTTTTTTTCCAGTGTTTTTTTAGCATATATTCGTCCTTTTTGCAGAATCATACGGCAGGATTGAGCGTACTTACGATGAATTTGGTTCGCATTATGATAATGATAACTACGGCGCGAGGAGGAATCCCTGGGGCGGTTGGAGTGGCCCACCTGGACTCACGCGCTTCTCCAGGACAATCAGCCAAAGACCGAATCAACCAAAGCGCATCATGCATGTTCAGACCTGGGGAACATACCGGGGAACTTCTAATCCATTTGGACCTAATCGAGGGATTTCCAACAATTGGAGCAGGGGCAACTCAATGCCTCCGTCGCGCGGTAAAATGTTAATTCCTATTCCCCAAGTAGGATTTCGACGGAAAAATCGCGATAAATTGAAACTAAGCTGCCATATTTTCACGATTTTCTGGAGATAAAATCGCTAGGATTATCCGCAACTGAGCGATTGTCTTCAATCTTGTCGCAATTTATGTATATAAAATTGCGTTCGACAAAATCTAAATTGTATCTCAATTTATCACGATTTTATGTATGATAAAATTGCTATATTTCGCCGTCGATAAAATCGCGATTTTATCGCAAAATGCTATGGAATCACGATTAATTGCGATTTTTTATCCGAAAATATTGCAATAAATCGACGTCGAGATAATCGCGATACATTCTCCGATCAAATCGCAACTTATCGCGATCATTGCTACTTGGGGCGTTGGTCAACGAGCCAAATTATTTCACGAGAAAAAAACACCAAATACTGTCATTCCCCGGACGAAGGAATATATCTTCATCACAAGGATGCGAAATTGGTCTGCATTTCAAAATCATGAGTTGAATAACGCTGACTCCGCCAGATTAAATATTAGAGCCTACCACAAAGCGGAGCGGCGACGCACTGGCGCCTACAAACCTAACAGGGATACTTCACGCATTGCGCAATGCGTGAAGTATCCCTGTTAGGTTTGTGGGCGCTAATGCGCGTTTCGCGCTCTCTGCCCGCCCGCCGCCCGTCTGAAGCAACTATTTCACACCAGAGGAATTGCACAGTATCATACGAAACTGAAGGCGCTCTAATATATTAATAATGGCAGGCATCCATCAAAAGTACGGAGATTTCCTCGCAAAATAAATCAAGATACTACGGCCCAAAAAGAGAGCAGT